>JAMPIV010012759.1:0-145866 GCA_024509875.1 Oreohelix idahoensis
TCGCTAGACGAGGTTAAGTCTAGGAGCCTTCCTATATATTGGTTATGGTCTGACGTGCCCAGTCAGTAAAGCCAGATGATTTACATGATGGAACTCTGAATGCTTATTTACGAATGCTCCATTATGATATTTGCCAAGCATGAATGCTAACTTAAGATGATATTCCTGTGATCAACATTATGCTGTCTATGTCGACATTTGTTCCTGTAACTATACACGTACTGTCCAAGTGTGCGTCTCATTAAATGTTATAAAAAGACCACCGTAGTTCCAGTACTTCTTGAATTCGAACAGTGTGAGTATGAGTGATGTACTACCAACCTGTCAACTCTATCGAATCATTCTACCATTCGCGTTCTGACATTCAGATACACACTCATTGTCTACACTCACATTCTTGTCGGAGCCTCATCACGTTCCAGGACAAGATGACCTGTATGACCAAAACTGTGCTGGGTTTAATGAGTTGACAATCGTTACACTTTACTACACCAGTCCCAACATCTACATTTATCAACTGGTGGACATTCACGTCATTTAACAAATAAAGCGTGATTCAACAACTAGTAGCCAGTATGAGTTAACAACTACAGAGTTTAACAGGGAGCATTCTGAGAAAGACCACCTAAAAACTAGTAGGAGAAGCCTAAAAATAGGAACATGGAATGTTAGAACTTTAAACGGAGAAGGAAAGCTGGACAATCTTATATTAGAGGCAACCGACATGAAACTCGATATACTGGGAGTTGCAGAGGCAAGACTTTTGGATACAGGCTACATAACAAGAGACCAGTACACGCTTATACACTCAGGAGGAGAAAAACACGAAAGAGGGGTAGGAATGTTGATAAAGAAGGAGTTAGAAAAATACGTATGTGGATACTGGACACACAATGACAGAATGATGTTACTAAAGATGAGAGCAAAGCCATTCGACATATCAATCTTACAAACTTATGCACCAACTAAAGATTACAGCGAGGAAGAAATAGAAGAATACTATGAAGAGCTACAACACACACTTAAACCAGTCAAATCTACAGATGTGTTGATAGTAATGGGTGATATGAATGCAAAAGTAGGAAAAGGAAAATACAAGAAAATAGTAGGACAGTATGGATTAGGGACAAGAAATGATAGAGGAGACAGACTTATCCAGTTCTGTGAAGAAAACCAGCTGGTCATATGTAACACCTTTTTTGAACATCACCCAAGGAAATTATACACATGGAAAAGCCCAGGAGATGTAACACGTAATCAAATCGACTATATCATGATAAAACATAGATTTAAGAACAGTGTCACAAGTGCAAAGACACATCCTGGCGCCGACATAAATTCAGATCACAATCCAGTTGTCATCAAAGTAAATATAAAGCTGAAAAGAGCAGGAAACAGAAGACAGGAGGAACCCCAGATAGAAATATCAGCGCTGAAACAACCAGATATAAAACAGAAATATTTAATCGAAGTCAAAAATAAATACCAACAGTTATTGACAGAAAGCATGGAGCAGTATAGAAGAGAAAACCCAGAAGAAAAAGCAACCGCAAAATGGGAATGCTTAAAAACAAGCATACAATCAGCAAATGCAAATTTACCTAAAAAGGATTCTAAGAAAAATCAAATTTGGATGACAGATGACATCTTGAATAAAATGGCAGAAAGAAAGAAAGCAAAAAAATACTCCAGAATATAAAACAATAGACAATGACATACGTACTATGTGTAGAGAAGCAAAAGAACGGTGGATAGAAACAAAATGTAAGGAAATAGAAGACTTGGAAGCGAAGCACATGACAAGAGATATGCATGAAGAAATAAAGAAATTATCAAATCGGTCGCGGTTTGCACAAGGAGGAAGCTGTATCAAGAACAAAAATGGTGTCATATAACTTGATGAGAAAGACATAACAAACAGATGGGCAGAATACGTAAAAGAACTATTCGAGGACAACAGAGGTAAAAAACCATCACCAGATTCTAATGAAGGCCCACACATTCTCAGATCAGAAGTAGAGAATGCCATTCATATGATACAAAAAGGAAGATCAGCAGGCATGGATAACATAAACATTGAAATGATAGAAGCTCTGGAGAGCTTTGGTATAGATACAATCACAGAAATATGCAATGATATATACAATACAGGATATTTACCACACGACATGAAGACATCAGTTTTTATAACATTGCCCCAAAAAACCAAATGCAACAGAATGTTCAGACTTCAGAACAATCAGCCTGATGAGTCATGCAATTAAGATACTGCTCAAAATCATACAGGAAAGAATAAAAAGTAAAGTAGACAGCGAAATCCAAGAAGAACAGTTTGGTTTTAGACGGAACAGTGGAACAAGAGAGGCAATATTTTGCCTAAGAAGATTAGCAGAAAAATATACAGAGGTCCAAAAAAGTATGTATATGTGCTTCATTGACTATAAGAAGGCTTTTGACAGAATCCATCATGAGAAAATAATTGAATGCCTCAAAGACATAGGTATTGATGGAAAAGATATAAGAATACTCAGTAACCTTTATTGGGAGCAAACTGCCACAGTAAGATCGGGAAGGAATTATTCACCATACATAGACATAAAAAGAGGTGTCAGACAAGGTTGTGTGCTGTCCCCCTGCCTATTTAATTTATACACCGAAAAAATTTTCAAACAGATACAGGAAATACCAGGACTGAACATCAGTGGAAGATCAATAAACAACCTTAGATATGCAGATGATACCGTGTTGTTAGCTGAAAGCGAACAGGAGTTACAAGAACTAGTGAAGCAAGTGAACAGTATAAGTCATGAATATGAACTCGACATTAATATTGAGAAAACTAAAACTATGATAATTAGCAAAACAGACGATAAACCCACATTAAAGATAAGCGTAAATGGGAAAATCCTGGAACAAGTCAAGAGCTACGTATATCTTGGTCATATAATAACAGAAGATGGCAGATGTGAAACAGAAATCAAGAAGAGAATAGGAATGGCCAAAGCTACATTCAACAACATGAAACATATACTGA
Source organism: Oreohelix idahoensis (assembly GCA_024509875.1). Lineage (NCBI taxonomy): Eukaryota > Metazoa > Mollusca > Gastropoda > Stylommatophora > Oreohelicidae > Oreohelix > Oreohelix idahoensis. The sequence goes on from JAMPIV010012759.1 coordinate 3,035, forward strand.
CATCCAAACAGTTATCTCATAAATTAAAACTGAGAATCATAAAGTGTTATATATATTCTGCATTTCTGTATGGTGCAGAAACATGGACGATGAATAAGCATTTGGAAGAAAGAATTGAGGCTCTTGAAATGTGGATATATAGAAGAATGGGGCGTATCTCATGGAAAGAGATGAAAACAAATAAGGAGGTCCTAGAAAATCTAGGTATGAAAAGAGAACTAATGAGAGAGGTCAAAGTTCGGCAGCTAAAATACTTTGGCCACATAAAAAGGCATAACACCTTGCAGAAGACCATAACAGAAGGGAGAGTTGAAGGTAAACGTGCAAGGGGAAGACAGCGCTATAAGTGGGAAGATAACATCAAGAGATGGACGGGAAAGAGTCTATCAGAGTGTACCACCAAGACAAGAGACAGAAGACGTTGGAGATCCATTACAGCCAACCTCCGTTGTGGAGATGGCAACTGATGATGATGAAGAATATTCTAGATTTACGAAGGGAGTGGCGAATGGACCCCTACCAAAATCAGCAAGTTAGTTATCATTGGTTTGGCATTTGAAGATGCAAATATAGGCTGCTCTTGATCGGACTTCTAGCCCCAAAGAAAGATGGCAGGTACGCGAAAATCGTCATTATAATCTAGCGCCCTGCAATATTACTTCACGTAATTCAAATTTCTTCAAAGAGAAATCATAAACAGCCAATAACACAGAATATCAGGATCCAAATACAGAACAGGCCAAAGGACCAGACGGGAATTCTATGATTAGAAGAGTGTAGCCTAGGAAAATTACTCTGTATTTAAGTTCTAGGATCTTAGTTAGACACGAAACTCACCTGAAGAGACGGCATCTTAAATCAGTTGCCCGACAACATTCTAACGTTACCTGTGCAAAAAGTGTGTTTTAATTCTCCCGACAACTCGGGTTTGTGGTACACGTTGCCAGCAGTCTACGCTTGACTTGACAACCTTAGCAGTTACCTCGGCCGTGTGCAAGAGACGTGCAGCAATCACAAGATTTGACAACCGACAAGAAGTACAGTCCAAAACCCCTGTGGGGAACAGACAGCGGCTGAAGCAGACGCCAACCATATGACTCCACACTGAAAGCTGAGAAGTAAACAAGTGATCTATTTCCCCAAAGTTTTCACAAGTAAATTAAATCATCTTATGATGATCAATATCATCGTTTTCTTTGTTCTAAACAAGGTTATTTACTTTAAATATCGTTAAACTATAAGTGATTATTTTTTTTATTTTTATGTTTTTTTTTTTAACGTACGCCCGCTATTACTCGAGGCGAGAATCTCCGGTTAGTATATCTAACCTGAGACTGATTTTTACGTGAGTATCCCTGTTTTCCCTGTACACTGACAGGTGTTCACTCGCCATTCAGGCAGATACTCGCTGTCTTCGGAGGGTACCCATTAGAGTTGGGTCGTCTCAGGAGCCGCCAGTCCCTGGTCGACGACACTCCTTCAAATGTCTTCGCCAGGGCTCGAATTAATCCAGTCGACACTCGTTCAAATGACATCGCCCGCGCTTGAACCAGGATCACCCGATCGCCAGCGCAGTGTGGTAACCATTACACCAGCGCGGCTCCCAAGTGATTATTTAACCTGTTGATCTATAACTTTAAATCTATAGTTGGAAATATAGAACTATACAATTAATAATTGCTGAATCCCCTTCAGCTTGGGGCTCAAAAACAAAAATACAAGCAAAATTTTCTTCACAAAAGGGACGGGAAGTTAAAACGTTCATGACAGCTTTGATAATCAAAGTTGTTATGCTTCGTTTATTCACATTTCTGTGAGACACCTGGAATAGAAGCATCATTATTTTTCTATTTATAATATATCTGCCAAGAGTAATGTTGAGCGAAGGTTGATACCTTTGAATACCTTCATTTTTATACTCTATGTTTGGCCATTGTTGGACCACTACTGTGGAGCAGAGGAGACGAAAACCGTGACATATCGTACTCTTTGTCCCTGATAAAGATATTGTGATAGTTATGTTGTGGTCGTTATTTAGCCTTCATCCCAACAGGCAAACCAGCCCTCATGTAGTTCCATTTTGATTCTGGAGAGACCAAAACAAAACAAAAAACAAAAAATGGAATACTGCACCTTAGCGCATGTTGTACAAGGCGACCTTGGGACCTCAAGACGCAGCAATAGAGACCGCAGTCAGCGACTCATAGCTTGACTGCCTGCGTCAGGACCAGCGAACCAGAGCTGGTCAAGACCGCACTCCACCTCCACGTGGTGGTCCTGGAAACAGTCTGCAGCTGTGCAGGCTGGCTGAGCGAGTGTGGATCGAAATGGGAAGGCAAACCCGGTCCTAAAAAATGCCGTGCAGAAGTCGGATGTGTCGACCGAAAGGTGCAGATATCACAGCTACGTTGTAAACAGACACAACGCAACCACCGTCCTTTTCAGGGCGAACGAAGAAGAAGAAGAAGAAGTACAAGGCGACCTTTATGAGGTTGTTCATGAGTCTTGACAACGTCATGACGTAAAACACATTTCCACAGAAACCACAGCTGCAAGAACATGTTAACACTTGGGGCAGGCTTCTTGCAAGGGGACCAACTACAGTGGTGGTTCGATGCTCCGTAAGGAGCGTAAAGGAAAATGATGATGATGTTGATGTTGATGATGTTGATGATGTTGATGATGATGTTGATGTTAATGATGATGATGTTGATGATGTTGATGTTGATGATGTTGATGATGCTGATGGTAGTGATGATGTTGTTGTTGATGTTGATGATGTTGATGATATTGATGTTGATGATTATGATGATGTTGATGTTGATGTTGATGATGATGATGTTGATGTTGTTGATGTTGATGATGGTGATGTTGATGATGATGATGTTGATGATGATGATGTTAATGTTAATGATGAAGATTTTGATATTGATGATGTTGATTGATGATGATGATGTTGATGTTGATGATGTTGATCATGATGCTGTTGATGGTGGTGATGATGTTGTTGTTGATGTTGATGATGTTGATGTGTATGATGATGATGCTGATGATGTTGATGACGATAATAATGATGATGGTGAAGATGATGATGAGGATGATGATGATGATGAATATGTAATCAACGCTTCGTTTAGTTTCCGGATGTCTTCGAAGTGATAAAGAAATTAGAGGGCAACTACTCCTCGGGTAAAAGTTAGTGTAGTCCTCTTGTAGATATTGCTGTACAGGAGTGACGTGTCAGAGACTTTACTTACGGTTGGTCTCATTTTTATGAGGTGGCAGTGACATTTTCCCTTCCTCGGTACCTTTTCCTTGCCTAATTCACGAGGAGAGTCAGATACCAATTTACAATTAGGTAGACTAGCGCATGACGCCACCAGGATTTGAACCCATTAACTTTGCCCCGAGAAGAAGGCGCCCTAACCAATTTTCAAAACGACGCACAAGGCATGTCGTAAAAGGGAACTAATCAACTAATACGAGATTTTTTTATGTAGCTGACTACAAATAGTCTCAGACCTAAGAGTCTTTTATATTTGGACATGCGCCCTACACGGCTGTTTGCCAGCGATCTTTTAGTTATTTCCCCTTGTTTCCCCCGACCGCGCTATTTATAGCTATCGTGTCAGAGGTCACGTGGTAACTTCCTAACTGGAAAAAAAGGTGGCGGATTTTACTTTTGATAGGGCTTAATTAATGTTTTTAGGCTACTTTATTATTATAAATACCGGCTTTAATTTTGCGTAACGCTAGACTAGAAATGTTAGAGTAAATTTTAGAACAAGAACAAACATTTTATCACAATTAGAACAGAAGATATAATAGTCTGAAATAGTGTAAAATTTACGTTTTTTTTATATTTTGTTATGGTTTGTTTATAATGCAATTTTCACTAAATCGGTCACAATCAACACGCATAACAAATTACAGAAATCAAAAGTAGAAAACCTGCAGAAAATGGATATCAAAGTTTTGTTTTGGTTTCATGCGTCAAACATTAATTATTGAAACATTAAATTGCAAGTCCACATTTATTACCTTAAAATAACACACCCAATTGTCCCCAAAAACATGAGCGCTAACAATTATCTCAATCATACATCACGATGGTCATGTAAAAATAAGTATGGTCATGAGTAAAACGAAATGTTCAATTTAATAGATAAATAGGTGTATTTAAAAAATACATCTATTAAATGATTTCAAAACTCTGTTAATTCTGTCAATCTCAAGCAACAACTGCCATAATTTGCTCTAGCCCCAAAATTTCGCTCAATTATCATTCACACTTCCTTTTTTTTTTATAGGATGAATCTGTACATTCACAGATGGAGAAATTTGTAACAAATGAGTTTCCATTATAAATTTTAATTGTGAAGTTATATTTTTAATACCTCTGGCGCGTCTTTCAATTTTCAATCTTCTCTGTTTTTTTTCTCCTGTGCCCACGTAAGACCTACTGTTTCCTTCATGGCTATTGCTAATTCTTTGGATATTCTAACTCTACTTTCAATGCCTGCTTTCCTGCAAATTTCCTGACGTGACGTTTCTGAACAGCGTTGTAGTTCATGTGCCTGCTGCAGGTCTAATGAATCAGTTGATGTTCCAGCAATATGTTTTCTAACAGTGTGAAGCAATTGAGATCGCTTACGTTTGTTGGCGTTCTGGTGACTGATGTTTCTCTTCTATGTTTAATTAGTTTTTGTAGTACAATAGGCTGTCCTCTGGTTTTGCATTTTATGATATTACTTTTTGCTGTTTCTAGTTTTTTTTCTAACAATGGATGTGAATAGGGGTTCTTCCTTTTGTGTTAGTGGTTGTGAAGGTGGCTTAGCAAGTAACTGTTGTACTGTGATGTCGCTTTTGAAGACAGGCGAGGTGGATGTACTTGTCGTATGTATAACTGACTTGGTAGGTGTAGATGTGGCAACAAAAACTGGCATGCTAGGGTGAGTAGTGTTATCCACCTCCAAATGAATAATGGTATCGCCTTTAATGTGAGCTGGCACATCAACCTTCAGTTGAACAATATCATCACTAATGTGGGCAGGCACATCAACCTCCTACTGTACAGAGCTATCCTGACTACAGCTAAATGACTGACTAGACATGGAGGGGTCAGAAAGAACATTACAGGGGATAGAGCAGCTTTTTGTTTTTTAAAACACCAAAAGATGTCTTTGCAACACAATTGCACAGTTGACATTCACTTATAGTTAAATTATGGTTTTAGTCTTTCCAGATGTGCTGACTGTTTTCCGATAGTAACTTGGCTGTTTCAAGACACTTCTCATTATGCCTCCTTTTTGAATTTTGTATTCGTAAGTAACACTTCTTACAAAATATAGTCGAATGCTGTGTGGGTTTATCATCTGATACGTTAATTCCAAACACAAAGAACAGATCATTAACGTAATTTAGAACAGTTCAGCGCTTTCTGAATTGAACGTGTTGTTTTGGAAGTTAATGCTCTCTTGCCACAGGCTCTGCACAGTGCACTGGCACAATTCATATGATGCAAAACAGTATGTTCCATTTCGTTGTTATGTAGTATAGTTTACTTGTGTATGTATAAAGATAGAGGAATATTTGGGACTATCAAGTCTAACACCAGGATGTAGAATGTTTTATCTGTGAATGAAAGAAGATATACAAACAGTTACTTAGAATTCTTTGGCAGCCGTCGTGTGCACAGGATTGTCTACCAAAGAACACTAATGGAACAGTCCTTATCTCACACACAATAAAAAAAAAAAAAAATTCATATTATAAATACAAGATTAACAAGACTTGAAAGATAGAACAAAGTGTGTAGAAGTAATCTATCTATAGATTTACATGTTTTCTGACGCTTATATACGTAGCTAAATATCATTATAAATGAATGAAAATGCAAAAACAGATGGTGCTTTACAAAGTTATTTTGTTACAACCTTATTTAAGATTTGTGAGTATCAGGAATGCGTTTACAGTAATTTAAATGCTATAAAATCTGGTGACAATATGCTTGTTCTTGTAATGCCAAACTCACAAAACTGACTACCACACATTCTCAAGATATGAAACCAAAAAAAAAAAAGTATGTGGAAATAATCTTTAGCTTCCCTTCGAGAAGTCTTTATAATTATAAACTCAAACGAATGGGCCGATTTTTAGATATTAAATTAATAAAAAGATTACTTATTTTATGAATTTCCTCAAATGATGACGCTGTTTTCAAAAGTCTGTAACTCCGTCAAAACTAATTTCAAACAAATAAAAATGCAATCAAAAATAGAGCAGAGAACAAAGTTATAGTACACAAAAGAATTTTAGCGCTGTGTTTATCCAGAACGAGTGTGTAATGATTTATATTTTACTGGTTTTACACACACATCAGCTGATTTTCCCCGCCAAAAACTTAAATAGTCTTTTACGGTGTACACGAAAATTTTATACCCGGTGTCAGAATTCCGGTCACCGAAACTAAAAGAGCGCTCTGGTATAGGGCACAAACAGCCGTGCCTAATATAACATCAAACGAGGCAAAAGTTTTACATTTAAAAAAATGTAGCTGACAGCTTCATCATGTACACAACACCATTGCTGCAATATCACATGAATGCTTTGGTGGAGGTTTTATGAAAGGAGACTAGAGGTGATCGAATGGGTGACTGTACGCTCCACAAGTAGCGTAAAAGGAAATGGTAATGTTGGGTAATTAGGAAGAAATTATATGTACAGTACAAGAGGATGACACCACAACGATATCTGTTTTAGCGCAGCTTACAAGTCACTTTGAAACTTTTTACAAATATTAAAAACATGGCAACAAAATTAATTTTACTGCCACACGCAAGCCGTAAGAGCTTTGTATCGGCGTAAAACAAAACCTTAGACCGGAAGGCGAGCCGACAAGAAGAAAAGTCTTGCCGCGGGAAAATGGCAGAAAACATAGACGGTGCTAAGTGTAATAGGCACCGATGATGAAAACATCCGTCAACTTTCTTGACTGGCGCCGAGACGGTAAGAAATTTACAGCGTACACCGGTTTTCGCATCAAATATATTTGCCAAATCCAAGAATGGGGCTCATCCATTTTCATACGGGTACATTTCCTTTGATTTCCCTTTCTGTCTGAAACCAAGACAGCACAAATGAAGATCTGGGGAAATTTTGCTGTATATGTTGTCTGTCGGTTTTTTTTGTTGTAGCTTGAGGGCGAATTGAATTTAATAAATTTGTGTTAAGTTAGCTCTGCCTTGTCACTGTGAGATTTTGGTGGTGTTTTATGGTGTATGTGATAATAATGTGAATATGTCTTTCTTTATCTTCTCTTGTTTATTTCTTTAGCTCCCAACGAGCATGAAGACTAGGGTGCAGTGGGCCATCTAGCAGGTAGATTGCACCAAAGACCTTTATGTGCTATGGTAGTGGTGTTGTATCAATCAAGATGTTTAACTTTATAAGTTTGCTAAGAACACGAATGGCCCTTCTTTTTTTACTTTTACGGCATGGTGGTTCTAATGTGTTGTTCTTAATTCCAGGCTCAAAACTATTGTGAGCGTGTTAGTTTTGTGTACAGTGAGTTTTTTAAAATTATTTTCTTTTCAATTTTAAACTATTTATCTGTTTTCTTTTTTTTTCTCTACTTCTACAGCCGCCGGAATCACCAACAGTAATACAAAGAATGTTATAATATCTACTAACGCTGCTACACGAACTACCACTTCTGTTACTGATTCTGCGGATATAACAGTAACTTACTAACAATGATTGTCCGATAGGCAGAGCGGCTAAAGCGCTTGTCTCTGGTGGCAAATTACTGAGTTCTGGGTTTGAAACCTAGTAGCGCCATGTTCAAGTCTACCCAGCTGTAAATGGATCGTTGTGGGGTTATGTTTCATTCCATTCCGTTGAACAATTATACTCGTTTTTCTTTCATGTGTCTAAAATTATTATACAAGGTGTCCTCAGGGTTCATTACCGCCACAATCCATTTATATAACTGTACTTCCAAAGACCCATATCAACAGGCAACAGATCGACTTTAAACTCTGTTAGCTTTTCCACATTTAATCACATGACACTGACATCTTTACAAGGCAATACAAGTTAGGTAAATTCAGCAACTTCATAATCCGTGGGTCCTAATCAATATTATCTAATTCCTCTTCCATTCCTGATTAGAAATATGAATACATTATTATCTTTCGATATATTTTTCATTCGACATTTCTCGAATATCTACCATCTAGTAGAAACACTATCCACCCTTCAGGGTAAACACAAGCTCTGTATATTTTTTCTCAAATCTGTTCACATCCCGTGCACAATACACATAGCGACACTCATCATTGTGCCGCGCTCATCAGCACCAAAATCTTGTTTAGTTTCTGGCGTGTGGCGTGCAATAGCCAGCGCCACATTACCCCCCATCGAACGACTGAAAACATAGTTTTCAGACAGGCAATTATCATATGAAGCGAGATCAAATTCTTAAGATCACCGCTAATCCACTTATGATTATCTACCACAAATTAAATGATATAGATTGCAATCAAGATATTAGGAAAATAGTAATGTCAGTAATACAAATATGAATAAATAAGTACTTATTTGCATATTGTCCATATAAGTGTGATCATCACAGTTAAAAACCATGGTCTATGTTTGCATAGTGATCCAACTGTCTATAGTGCCCATTGTTACAAAACCTATGCACTATCAACCTTGTTACACGTTAAATATGGGAAGCATGAAATACGTTTGTATTCGAGTTATTCCATAACTCTTGAGAGGGTGTCAGCCAGGACATTGTCCTTTCCCGCTATCGGGTGAACGTCACAATCGTATCCTTGAATTTGTAAAGACCATCGGGTGAGACATGCATTGGTTGATTTAAAAGTCTGTAGATATGTGAGTGATCTTTGGTCAGTGTATAATGTAAAATGAGTACCTACCAGGAACTTCTGCAATTTATGTAACGTCCATTCTTCTTCTTCTTCCGTCCTTAGCCACCGACCGTCAAAGCAGTCAGTGGCCATTGCGCCTAGTGGCGTCTTAGGGCAACAGCAGATAGGTTTTCTTTGCCATTGTTTCCCATCACGCCTAATGGCGTCTTTAGGGCAACGGCAAATCAATCCATTTGCTGTTGTTTCCGTAATCGAAGTGACTGGCAAACGGTTGATCAGCCCGTTGTGGTAACGTCCATACCAATGACAATAGTTCCCTTTCCACAATAGGATATCTGGATTCTGCCTCCGATAGTTTTCTGCTAAGGTAAAATATAGGATGGTACTCGCCATCAAAGGTCTGTATCAAACATCCACCGATGCCCTTTAGAGATGCGTCTGTAACAACGAGGAAAGGTCGTCGTAAGTCTGGTAGTCTTAGTATTGGACTTTTTGAAAATTGTGTTTTGATGTTCTGTAAGGCATGGTCACACTCTTTGCTCCATATTATTTTGTCAGGCATACCCTTTTTTGTCAGAGCAGATAGAACAGAAGTTAAAAGGGAAAATCGTGGTATAAACCTGTGGTAAAAGTTTATGAGTCCTAGCAAACTACGAACTTGTTTCTTAGTAGTTGGTATGACAAGATCTAGTACCCTTTTTAGTATAGACTCATCAAGTTGTATTATATGTCGGCCAATCTTATGACCCAGAAATGAAATCTCACTAAACCCGATTTCGACTTCGGAAGGTCGAGCTGTGAGGTTATGTATTCTGAGAGTTTGGAGCAAAGACTGCATCCCAGCGACATGCTCTTCCCAAGTATCATGAAAAATGCAAATATCGTCCATATACGAAATGAGATCTGTGCGGTTACCTAAAACGCGACGCATCATGCGTACAAATGTCGCTGGAGCATTCCGTAAACCAAAACACATGACATTGTACTGAAACAATCCCCGAGAAGTGGCAAAGGCAGTCAAAGGTTTTGATACCTCAGCGAGAGGGATCTGCCAGTAACCTTTAGACAGGTCAAACTTGCTGAAGAAAGTGGCGGATGATAGGCGTGGTAACAAATACTCCAGCAAAGGCATTGGTTTTGAATCGGATATGGTCACCTTGTTAAGGCGACGAAAGTCAATACAAATACGAATTAACTTATCTTTCTTTCGTACCGCCACCATAGGAAAACAGAAAGGTGAATCAGACGGTGAAATAATACCCAGTTTTAACATACCATCCACCTCACTTTCAACCTGATCTCTAACATGTAGAGGAACCGCGTATGGTCGTAGTGAAATCGGAGTGTAGTCTGACAATTTGATTTCATGAGTGATAATGTTGGTACGTCCAGGAAGATCAGACAGAACATCTTGAAAGGATACCAACATAGACCGAATCTGATCTCTATGATTTGCTGGTAACTCCGTACAGATTATAACATCTCCCCATGTCTCCGAAGACTTGATAGGTGCTACCGGAAACGTGGAAGGTACATCAGCAAAGCTGGTTTGTACCTCATCAACCAAAGCAATTGATGCGTGATGGGTTGGTTGGTTCATGATCGCATCACAAATGAATAGTAACTGAGGAGGACGAGTGATGTATGGTAGGAGCATGTTGACGTGGAATGTTTTTCGTTTACCCCTTATATCGATGACGTAGTCCACGTCCGTTTTCTTTGCAACCACTTTAAATGGACCTTGCCATGTCACTAGCAAGTGATCTACTTTGAGTGGCAATAGAACAAAAACATCGTCATTGATTGCGAAAGAAATTATTCGTCTATCCCGATTAATGCGAGATCTGGTCTTATATTTTGCCAGCTCAGATGCTTCAGTTGCCACCTGACATGCATCAACAAAATGTTGACATAAGTCTGTAACGTATTGATAACTGGATTTCCCATTATTATTATTCACCTTAGATTCTATTAATAAATCATGTAAGAGAGACATTGGCCCTCTTGGGTTAGCCCCAAATATTAACTGAAAAGGGGAAAAACCTGTATGATTAGGAACCTCTCTGTACGCAAACAGTACAGCAGGAATGAAAGGATCCTATTCTTGAGGATATGATGTAGTCACCTTCCCCAACAATTGTTTTAATGTCCCATTCCAACGTTCCACGACCCCGTTAGAATTCGGGTGAAATCTAGCACTAAGTGAGTGACGGATACGAAGTGTGTTGAAAACATCTGACATCATACCTGACACGAACTGAGCTCCATGATCAGAGAGGATTTCTTCCGGAAATCTGATGCGTGAAAATATAGACAGCAACGCATCTGTTACAGCCACTGTTGTAATATTCTTCAAAGGAATGGCTTCTGTCCATCTCGTGCAAAGGTCAATACATGTTAGTATGTATTGAAAACCTCTGGTAGACCTTACAGAAAGTGGTCCTATGATATCAATAGCCAATTTGAAAAAAGGGCGTACAGCGATATCCGTGACCTGCAAAGGTGCTGATTGATGCGCACCTTTCCGCGCAACACTTTGACATTCAGTGCAAGATTTACAATAAGTTGAAATGTCTTTATTGACACCCGGCCAATAAAAGTGTGTTAGTAATCTATAAGCCGTACGGGAAATTCGCATATGTCCAGCAAATGGTACGTCATGCGCATTTGATAAAACTAGTGAGCGAAATGATGTCGGGACTATAACTTGTTTGAGAATGAACGAATAATTATCAAAACATCGTATCATAATATTATTTTGAAATTGAAACCAATGTCTTGAATTTTTAGAATGTTTAATAGTTCGAGCATTAGCTAATGGCAATAAATGTCCCAAAGAAGGATCCTGTTGTTGTTGAGTAATAAATATATTTTTGTCAATGTAATGACAAGTTGTAATGTGTTGAGTGTGTAGAAAAGAATTTAATTCATTTGTTTCTGTAGCTTGCTGCGCTCTGGTTGTAATAGCGTTAGCAAAGAAAGGATGATTTCTCTCCCAATTAAGAATATCCTGTTCAGAACACTCTTTAACACCCTTTATGTTACCAACAATTAAATCCCAACAGGGTCGATCGAGACCACACTCTCTAACCTTTCCTGAAAAGAAAGGAGTGTCTATTTCCACATCTGCCAGCGGATAACATTCAACAGTTCCACCGAAAGTCCCGCACTTCACTGAAGTACACGCGAAACAATAAGGAGGAATTAGTGCCTTCCTTAGTCCAATGGTGGAGCATCCACTGTCACGTAAAATAGAAACGGGTCTGTCAAACACAAAACCCCTATGTATGACGAGAGATCCGACCCCATCATTTAAAGCCAAAACTGGAAGGGCATGCCCGCATCTCAGGTGTGTAGTAGACCCAGGTTGAAACAGCGTCATACATTCTGAGCAATTACTACTATTTTCCAGATCAACATTACATGCATTGGCGTGAGTGTTATTATCATTATTGTCATTTTTAACCTTATCAACCTTAATCTGACAAGCATGAGCTTGTGATCTTGCTCTACTTTGACTTCTAGAAAAATGTGGTTCTCTCCGATCCACTGGACGGTCAGAACGAGAGTACCTCTTACTGTCAGTGCGAGAAAAATCATTACGCGAAGGTGCCGAGAAATGATGTTTGTTAGTGTACCCATCATTTGCATATTGATTATTTCTGTGCCATACATTTTTATTATGGTGGTTAAAGTTTCGCCTCTCTTCACCCCTTGAGGGCGAGCGATTATGATGGAAATTATATCTACCTCTGTAGGAGTTTTGATAATCGTCCCTATACCGCCGGTCCATGCTACGCGTGCGTGATCTATCATGAGTGCCAGCACACGCAGGCAAAGTTTCCATGACCCTCGTCTTGCTTGAAGGCAAGTTTGGGTGTGCGACCGAAAATTGTTGAGCTAATTTCTCCATTTCACCTAAATTCGTCGGCTTCCTTTCTTGAAGGAATGAGAAAATTTCAGTATTTACAGAAGATAAAATTTTGTGTCTTAAGACGAGATCACATAAACCTTCGAAAGATTTAGTAATACTTGACTGTTCGATCCATCTGTTAAGACACATCTTCACCGAAGACACACAGTCTTCGATATCCTTAACTTCCACAGGAACCATAGATTTAAATTTTAGACGATATCCTTCTTCGTCCAAACAGTATTTGCGAAGGAATACTGCTTTTATGGATTCATAGTCATTTCTTTTGTCATCGGCAATGTTAAAAAAAGTCTGTAAACTTTCACCAGTAAGTAACCCGACAAACTGTTCAGGCCATGAGGCCTTAGGTAAATTTAAAGCAGTAACTTTTGATTCAAATCTCAAAAGAAAGAATCCTATATCGTCATGTAATGAAAAAAAATTTGGTAATTTTAAGTTAATTATCTTAGACGATCCTGTACCGGAAGATTCCCTAGAACAAGAAGATTGTAAACGCAATTTTTCTAACTCAAAGGTTTTTTCTCTTTCAAATTTCGCTTGTTCTGCCGCAATTTCTGCTAAACGAATTCTCTCCATTCTCTCATGTTCCCTCTCTTCTTTCTCTCTTTCTTCTCTTTCTCTTTTCCTTCTCTCTCTCTTTCTTCTCCTTCTCTTTTTTCTTCTCTCTCTCTTTCTTCTCTTTCTTTTTTTTCTCTCTCTCTTTCTTCTCTTTCTTTTTTTTCTTCTCTCTGTTTCTTCTCTTTCTTTTTTTCTTCTCTCGCTCTTTCTTCTTCTCTCTCTCTTTCTTCTCTTACTTTGTATTCTGCAATTTCCTTATCTACATAAGATATCAAATCATCACCTGAGAAACCACAGTCCTTCCCATTTTGTATAAATCCTTCTTTAACTTTTACAAAGTCAGCCATAATGGAATCAAAGAGTAATGGGATATAGATGCAAAATGTATATCTATCCCACATGTAGTTAAATGACTATACTTAGTCGTAAGGTAATTCAACCTTTTTTTTTAAAACCAACTGTGTATACAGTATTTATTCGTTTTGTGTGATATACTTGTCTCTGAAGTATATGATACTTATTAACCAATCTCACAACGTAGTCGTAATAATATTACATATAAATATGTCAGCAATTAATATCTCATATAATCACCAGCAAGTAAGAAATATTGCCATTGATACCTAATTAAAAGCATGCCATAATATTATATTAGACAAAAGACCAAACGACAAGGCCGGAAACAAATAAGGAAAAAGACAACAGTGTAAAAATTCATAAAATTATGCAATATACTAAACAACTGTTTCCACTGCCAATGAACAGTACAGGACGAGATACAATCACATAGAACTGCTGTATATTATAAAAAGAAAGTCAGAGGAGACCTACGGGCACAAATAAGAAATACACGACAGCACAGCTAAACAAATAAGAAAATATTAATCTCAGTCAGAGCGGAAATACGACAGCACCGAATGCTGAATCCCTGAAAGAGATCAATACAATCAAAATCTATAGAACGACGACAACTAAATTCATCCAAGGATATAATTGAGTGTCGCCCACAAGAAAACATAAAACACAAAAGATACACAAAACAAGATGTGCCTGACATTGTTAGGACTGGAGACCATGACATTACACAACATATATTCACTTATCTGAATAAAAAATCCACGACCGCCAATCCTCGCTGTAGACAAGAAGTATTCAACCTCGCACTGTAGCCTTGAATCTATGCAATCCACCAGGGTCAACGACAGAATGTAAAGTCTGAGTTCCAAAACACGTATGATCGTCCTGTTCAAGACGTTCCCGTTCCTGATTACGAGATCGAAGTGGTCAGCAAATCTGTTTGATGACGTACGTAAAAGATTAAATCATCCTTCTTGACCATTGCAGACAAACGAAAGGATTTCTCGGACATCAGGATTGAAAAACTTGTCAGACTTGAAAGACTGGTTCTGGATACCGTAACGATCCTCACGATTCATATTAATATAGTTGTTATTCGTATAATAAATGTCCACTGGTAAGTTTACTTTCGGATGTAAAAGTCCGTTAAGGTGACCTTGATGTAACGGTTCATTACAACGATTCAACGTGAAATGGCCTCGAGGGGACAATATTCATCATAATAACTTGTGACCGCAATATATTGTGTCGAAATTTTATATCTGTTCGTAGGCAGTCAAATGCATGTTCAGCGACTTCAATAGAATATATGTTGTTTGGCATTAACGTCTTCAAAACAGTCCAAGGTCTTGGCATGACTGTAGTGGTTTTGATGGTATTGTATGATGGTGATATTACTAAGTGTAATGTATGAGGTCAGCTGTGAAGGCTCCTGAGATAAAATGTAGTTGTGAATTTTCAGAAGGGCCTTTCTTGCTACCACTACGACCTCACACCTATCTTTTTTCCTAATGAATGTGGCTACGTTATAATCTAGGGTACTGAATGTAATGTGTTGTATTGACATATACACACACACACACACAGATATTAAATAATATATTATCAATAAAATTTAGAACACAATGAACTAAATCCAGCTGGTGAAATTTTAGAAAGTAAATCTTTTTTTAAATTTATTTGTTCTGAACCAAGGTTTTATTTGGCCAGAACATATGAAAAGATTTTGGAATTTATGAGTGAATGGCATGAATAAATGACATGATAAATAAAATGTGTGTACGTATACAAATTTTAAGATTAGTTAGTATTTCTACAGTTTATAATTTGATTTTCCCTGGGAGAACGATGAATAGATGTGCTGTTGGGGTGGCTTCATCCCTCCCTGTCTAAGTTTACCAAACATTGTCCATTAATGATGGAAGTAAATGGGATGTTTTAGTAGGAATTCACTTTGGGTGTTATGTCTATGAAGTTGGTGTAAATCCAGCAGACCAGCCTGCTTACGTAACTTTGAAGAAGTAGCGCTGGTGCTGGAATCTGGTGGCCCCACCTCTCCGTGCTTGGGGGCAATATATCGGGTGGCCCCACCTCTCCGGGCTTG
Source organism: Oreohelix idahoensis (assembly GCA_024509875.1). Classification (NCBI taxonomy): domain Eukaryota; kingdom Metazoa; phylum Mollusca; class Gastropoda; order Stylommatophora; family Oreohelicidae; genus Oreohelix; species Oreohelix idahoensis. Next base: position 18,885 of record JAMPIV010012759.1, read on the forward strand.
GGGGCAATACAAGGCTGTTCTGCCGAGATGCGACACTGCACGGGTCCTCACTGTCAATTATCTACCCAGCATTTGACACCACCTTTTGGTGTCAACATAAAAAAAACTCACAGCTCTGAAATAAAGTATTGGTTTAGGTTCAGAACCTTACCTAAGGAGCCACTTCTACACGTAACAATTTACAATAACACCATTTAGACAGGGTCAGATCTCTCTGACCATACAACACACCTTACCAAGTTGGTTTCCCATAGGATAAGTTCTCCCAGACTACATATTCAGAAATATGTTTATTAGCTTCTTGCCCTAGGATAGGATAGGTGATATGTTCCACTGATCTCAACACCTGATCTGTCCTTCCTAATCATTGCTGGAGTTTATATATATTGTTTGTCCCTAGACCCTGAACTAGGGCGGGGGGTCTAGAGCAAATCCTTACTTGTTTGTAAGGCTAGATTTCGATATGGCAGTATCAAATCACTCGAAACATTAAACAATATTCAAAATATACAAAGAAATAATTTCAATCTTACCAGATTATGAATAAAGAACACAGAAATGCTAGCAAAACTCAGCTGAGCTGCTGGCTATAGTATGGCGTCCCTGAACTTATTTCAATTTATTTCATTTGGAAATCACCACACTTGAAATTTACTGTGTCTATCACTGGACAACTATTGAGGAATGGCCCCAAATGCGCGTCTGAGCGCCGATAATATGATTGTCTGTGGCCAATCAATGCCTTGGTTTTTTTAAATTCAAATTTCCTACACTAAAGTCATTTCAGTCATGCTTCAGTCAAGTATGGATTTTTATCTGTTAGTCCGTCCGTCTCTACTTGCGTTTTCACAAAAACGTACTTGTTTTTTTTTTGAACCAACCTATTCGTCCCCTCTACACTTTTTGTCTGTAAAGTTATTTTTAGCCACAGCTTCCACCAATTCCCCTTCTCTTTCATTCTAACTAGATTTGGACACTTGAGTCTTCAAGGTCGCGATTTTTGTGCAAATAGTGACATGTTAGATTCAATGCAGTCTTTCGCTGATGTGAACAACACTGTCTTTTGTCATTATCTTCATTATTATCTATCCGTCTGTATAAATAAAAGCATATTATTTCACTGCTCAGAATGGGCCATCCGGCCAGCTAATTTTTATATTCCTAACATTAATATTAAGAAAAAGTTACTTTTTAAATTTTGTAATATTTCAAGCATCTGCGTTTGCCGCTGAATTCAAATAAAAGGCTTGGTATCGCAAAAGCGTCCCTTTCCGTACCTCGTGTCAATTTGGGGACGTGAATTTTTCCTTCCCCCACCCCCAATTGCGTCTCCTTAGCCTTGCTAGTCTCACGCAATTTTTTTCAGTCATATTTTTTTTTCTTTTGATCCGCCGTTCTCATCCCGTTCAAATGGTAACCGTTTTGATTTCCCGTCTAGCAAGTCAATTTTTATGGAGGGTGATGACCCGCGGTCAGGGCGATCATGTACTATCAGCAGCTTACGCATTATGTTTTTATCCTTACATTTTATCCTTTGGAGATATTTTTACGTTGTATCACTTGTTAATTTTATGACACATCTCCCCACTTGAAAACATGCCTACGGCAAGTTCTAAAACCAGTGATACACATAGATAAAATCTCTCCTCACGTCTGCCATTACTCTAATTTTGATCACAGGGGTGCCGACTGAGAAAATCTGCACCGACATTCAATTTGCCTGGGATATATTGGATACTAAACTGATAAGGTTGAAGCAATAAAGACCACCTCAGCAATCTTGCGTTTTCATGCTTAGCCTGAGATAAGAATACGAGAGGCTGATGATCCGTCTCGACCACAAAAGTCCTACCATACAGATAGATTTGAAACTTCTTTATTGCCCAGATTAACGCTAAACATTCTTTTTCGCTTGTGGAGTATCCTTGTTCCGCCTTATTCAATTTGCGGCTTGCATAAGCGACTGGTTTCAGTTCCCCATCAGGTGAAGATGATCTTTGCAACAAAGCCCCTCCGAGTCCTACATTACTTGCATCGGTTCTTAAGACAAAGTCCTGTGTCAAATCAGGCAGTTTGAGAATAGGCTTGCTAGTGAGTTTTTCCTTTAACTCTTGGAACGCTAGTTCACATTGTGCAGTCCAAATAATTTTATCTGGAAGTCCCTTGCGAGTCAGATCAGTCAGAGGAGCACAAATAGCGTTAAAATTTTTGATGTATTTCTGATAAAATCCGCATAACGACACGAATGATCGCACGTCCTTTTTTGTTTGTGGCCTAGGTGCTCTCTGCAGTTTTTCCAAATTCTTAGGATCAGGGGTCATATTACCCTGATATACAGTGTGCCCCAAGAATTCCAACTCTTTGCATCCAATACAACATTTTGTTGGCCTAGCAGTTAAGTTCGCCTCCCGAAGTCTATTAAATAACATCTCTAGAGCTTCAATGTGTTCTTCAAATGTCTCTGTGGCGACGAGAATATCATCCATGAAATTCGTGATACATGGGTTATTCAGGGGATCCAACAATTTGCGCATCATCCTTGAAAATACACTCGGAGCATTTTTCAGTCCGAATGGTAGCATATTGAATTCATAATGTCCATCCGAAGTGATAAAAGCCAAATAAGGTCTCACTTCAGGCTTCACTGGGATCTGGTAATAGCCTTTACTAAGATCCACCTTTGAAAAGTATTTTGCCTTGTTCAGTCTGGCAAATAACTGTTTTGTGTCTGGTAATGGATCCACTTGTCCTTCTGTGACCGCATTCAGTTTCCTGTAATCTATGCACAGTCTGTGTTCCCCAGACGGTTTCCTCAACAAAACGACACTAGAACTAAAAGATGATTCACTGTGCGAAATAATCCCCTCCTTCAACAAATAATCTATTTCTTCCTTCAATGCCTTCTCCTTCGCGAACGGAATAGAATAGGCTCTCATACAGATTGGGTTTGAGTCTACCAGTTTCATGTCATACTGTAGCAAATTTGTATGGCCTGGTTTATCTGTTAGTACATCTGTATGTTCCTCCAGAACCTGTTGAACTCTCTCCCTCTGGTTTTTAGTCAGGTGCTTACTGACTTTTACCTGTGCTGCTGTTTCACAAGGATGTAATGGGTATTCATGTGAGGTGAGTGGTTCCTTTTGCATCTGGGTTGCAATAGCCAAGGTCAATAAGGGGGTGCTTTCCTGGAGTGGTCTGTCCAGATACTTCTTTAATAAGTTTACATGATAAACTTTCTCCTTCCCCTTTTTGTCAATTTTATAGTTTGTTCTAGACACCTTCTCTAGAACCGTATAGGGACCTTGCCAACCAATTTGTAATTTATTCTGGCTACCGGGTAGTAGAAGAAGCACCTTCTCTCCCACAGCTAGTTCTCGGTCCTTTGCCTTCCTATTAAAATATGCTGCATGTTTCTTCCTGGCTTGTTTCAAATTATCATTTGCCAGTTTCCATCCAGCTTTCAGACGAGTGGTCAGTTCGTTCACGTATTGATAAGATGAGGTAACAGGTTCTTCCGCCTTCTCATCCGTCCAGGTCCTTAATAAAGTTACATCTGGATCTTTAATTTATCATACTTATTTTTCATGGAACCCATCGGGTCCCGTCCATTAGAAGCTTTATAATGAGGACTTTTCTTCCTAGAATCATCACTCACAAATCGACCACTACCAATTTTTTTCTGGGGTTTGTCTCCCCACTTTAGATTGCTTATGAGAGATCTTCGCTCTCTTGTCTGTTCTTCCAGTTTATATAAGTCTGACCGAGGGATTGTCATCTTATCCTGGGTAAAATTTCTTCTTTGTACTCTTCGCATAGTGGCCATGTTAATCCATTCAAGTGAAGACTGGGTGTGAAAAGGGGGCTCCCATTCCACTTTGTCTACCCGAGTATAATTAGTTTTCCTTTCAGGCCTAAAGTTGCCCCGTGGCGTTTCTAGGTCCTGCACATATTTTCTCTTTGTGGGTGTTCCCTCATGAAATACGCCACATGCTTCTACAAAGTTTTCAACATCGACATTTACGTCGGGCCAATAGTATTTTCGAGCAATCTTTTGGCAGATGGTACCGACTTTCTCATGGTCACCATCTTTTCCAACATGTAAGCTCCTTATTAAGTTTGCCCTATATATCTTGGGAAGAACTAACTGTCCGTGACCAGTGGATCTAGTTCCTGTCTTCCTGTATAATAGTTTGTTCTTCATGAAATATTCCCCCTTGCTCGGAGGTGTGTGGCATTTGGGCAATTTTTTTAAAACATGGCTTGAGTGTCCTATCCTCAGCCTGCGCCTTTCTCATCTCCTCTGGATGAGCATTTATAGGTTCACCTTCTTCCTCCTTCTTCTGTGACCTGGTCTGCACTGTCGCCATGATCACAGGTTTCTCGGGATTCCCCAAGAAGACGTATCTACACCCCAATATCAGAGGGTAGATTGGTTCATCTATCACTGCTGCTCTGATTTCTCCTTCCACATAGCGAGTTTTCACCGTTATCCTTGCGATGGGAAGTGTCATGAGTGGTATGTCCTTAGTCGCCCCTTGTATTTCCACTGTTTCTGTGGTATACTGACTTGGGTCCACTAGGCTAGACTTCACAACTGAATCATAATCCAAACCTGTATCATAAAGGCACCTTATGGTGACCCCATTACAAATAACATCCTCACAAACTGGGGGGTGATAAGGTTCCTGTTGTCCATTAGGATTAACCTTTAATCTTTGCGTCCCCGACTTCATTGCAGCAATGTTTGAAGGTTTCCTTCTACAAAATTCGGTGTTATGGTTATCTTTCTTGCACCATTTACACCATCTTTTTCCTTGGTTCAACGGTTTTCTTTCATTGAACTTTTGGTCATTGAACTGTGAGTTTCTGTCGCGATAGTCATTTCTTGGCCGCTCAAAGTTTGTCCTACCTTTATTTCCCTGCTCTCTATTATCAAATTTATTAAATTGCTGTGGAGCTTTAAAATTATCTATGTGCTTCTTTTTAGCACCACTTACCTCTGCCTGGGCTGCCTGATACCTCTCAGCGACATTTAAAACCTCTCCCAACTTCTCTGCACCTTGTTCCATGAGAAATTTTCTCATGTCTGGAGCCATGGACTCTCTCAATTGCTCAATCATGATCATTTCTTTAAGATTTTGGGTCTTCCCCAGAGCAGTCCATTTCTCCAAATAGGTTTCCAGTCTAGCAGAGAATTGGTGGTATGTCTCCCCAGACAACAGTTTGGCATTTCTAAATTTCATACGATAAAATTCACCATTCTTCTCGTATGTTAATAACAAAGCCTGTTTTAACATGTCATAATTGTCTTGGTCTTCCCTGTTCATTTTAGCAAAGACTTCATAAGAAGTACCTCTCAGTCCTCGTGATAGCTTTAAACTCCACCTCTCTCTCTCTAACCCATATGTAGTAGCTAATAACTCAAAACGTCCTAGGTACCCCTCTATGTCATCGTCTTTTTCAACAAAATGGTCTAAATGAAACCCCATAGCTGAGTTTGAGGCTCCCAGACTAGGCGTAGCATCTGAGGCAAAAGGGCTGGCACCATTTTCAGGAGCCTGGCCTTGTAACTCCAGCTCCCTTAGTCGTAATTCGTGCTCCCTTTGCAACCTTCTATCTTCTGCCTCCCTTTCGGCCTTTTTAACTTCTGCCTCCCTTTGCTGTCGTTTGTCTTCTGCCTCAATCTGCAGCCTCTTAATTTCTCTATCAGCCTCAATTTGTAACCTCTTCTCTTCAGCCAACCTTTCAGACTCTAATTTTCTTTCAGCCTCTTTTTCTAATCTCCTTTCTTCCCGTTCAATATATTTATCACATTCAGCCGTTACGTATTGAATTAAAATCTGACCATCCATTTCCATCTCCTTTGCGGTCAGCACAGCAGCTGATCTAAATTTTGCTAGCTCCGCCATACTTTCTAAACAAATCTAGCAATAAGCAAAGTAAAATTTCCAATCACTAAAATAATTATAATTATTCTAGACTAAAATAATCCTAATCAACTAATTAACTAACACTGGCTGTGAAGATTCATCAACTTCTAATTGCCCTTTTAATTTAAAGGGACACTTTTAATTTTAAGGGAATTTTACAATTTTGTTCCCCTAATTTTATTTCTCCCACCAGGAGATCCTTATATTACTGTTTATGCTAATTATCCCTGGACAAGACCCCAATACACCGTCATGTAGTGGTTTTGATGGTATTGTATGATGGTGATATTACTAAGTGTAATGTATGAGGTCAGCTGTGAAGGCTCCTGAGATAAAATGTAGTTGTGAATTTTCAGAAGGGCCTTTCTTGCTACCACTACGACCTCACACCTATCTTTTTTCCTAATGAATGTGGCTACGTTATAATCTAGGGTACTGAATGTAATGTGTTGTATTGACATACACAAACACACACACACAGATATTAAATAATATATTATCAATAAAATTTAGAACACAATGAACTAAATCCAGCTGGTGAAATTTTAGAAAGTAAATCTTTTTTTTAAATTTATTTGTTCTGAACCAAGGTTTTATTTGGCCAGAACATATGAAAAGATTTTGGAATTTATGAGTGAATGGCATGAATAAATGACATGATAAATAAAATGTGTGTACGTATACAAATTTTAAGATTAGTTAGTATTTCTACAGTTTATAATTTGATTTTCCCTGGGAGAACGATGAATAGATGTGCTGTTGGGGTGGCTTCATCCCTCCCTGTCTAAGTTTACCAAACATTGTCCATTAATGATGGAAGTAAATGGGATGTTTTAGTAGTAATTCACTTTGGGTGCTATGTCTATGAAGTTGGTGTAAATCCAGCAGACCAGCCTGCTTACGTAACTTTGAAAGAGTAGCGCTGGTGCTGGAATCTGGTGGCCCCACCTCTCCGTGCTTGGGGGCAATATATCGGGTGGCCCCACCTCTCCGGGCTTGGGGGCAATACAAGGCTGTTCTGCCGAGATGCGACACTGCACGGGTCCTCACTGTCAATTATCTACCCAGCATTTGACACCACCTTTTGGTGTCAACATAAAAAACTCACAGCTCTGAAATAAAGTATTGGTTTAGGTTCAGAACCTTATCTAAGGAGCCACTTCTACACGTAACAATTTACAATAACACCATTTAGACAGGGTCAGATCTCTCTGACCATACAACACACCTTACCAAGTTGGTTTCCCATAGGATAAGTTCTCCCAGACTACATATTCAGAAATATGTTTATTAGCTTCTTGCCCTAGGATAGGATAGGTGATATGTTTCACTGATCTCAACACCTGATCTGTCCTTCCTAATCATTGCTGGAGTTTATATATATTGTTTGTCCCTAGACCCTGAACTAGGGCGGGGGGTCTAGAGCAAATCCTTACTTGTTTGTAAGGCTAGATTTCGATATGGCAGTATCAAATCACTCGAAACATTAAACAATATTCAAAATATACAAAGAAATAATTTCAATCTTACCAGATTATGAATAAAGAACACAGAAATGCTAGCAAAACTCAGCTGAGCTGCTGGCTATAGTATGGCGTCCCTGAACTTATTTCAATTTATTTCATTTGGAAATCACCACACTTGAAATTTACTGTGTCTATCACTGGACAACTATTGAGGAATGGCCCCAAATGCGCGTCTGAGCGCCGATAATATGATTGTCTGTGGCCAATCAATGCCTTGGTTTTTTTAAATTCAAATTTCCTACACTAAAGTCATTTCAGTCATGCTTCAGTCAAGTATGGATTTTTATCTGTTAGTCCGTCCGTCTCTACTTGCGTTTTCACAAAAACGTACTTGTTTTTTTTTTTGAACCAACCTATTCGTCCCCTCTACACTTTTTGTCTGTAAAGTTATTTTTAGCCACAGCTTCCACCAATTCCCCTTCTCTTTCATTCTAACTAGATTTGGACACATGAGTCTTCAAGGTCGCGATTTTTGTGCAAATAGTGACATGTTAGATTCAATGCAGTCTTTCGCTGATGTGAACAACACTGTCTTTTGTCATTATCTTCATTATTATCTATCCGTCTGTATAAATAAAAGCATATTATTTCACTGCTCAGAATGGGCCATCCGGCCAGCTAATTTTTATATTCCTAACATTAATATTAAGAAAAAGTTACTTTTTAAATTTTGTAATATTTCAAGCATCTGCGTTTGCCGCTGAATTCAAATAAAAGGCTTGGTATCGCAAAAGCGTCCCTTTCCGTACCGCGTGTCAATTTGGGGACGTGAATTTTTCCTTTCCCCCCCCCCCAATTGCGTCTCCTTAGCCTTGCTAGTCTCACGCAATTTTTTTCAGTCATATTTTTTTTTCCTTTTGATCCGCCGTTCTCATCCCGTTCAAATGGTAACCGTTTTGATTTCCCGTCTAGCAAGTCAATTTTTATGGAGGGTGATGACCCGCGGTCAGGGCGATCATGTACTATCAGCAGCTTACGCATTATGTTTTTATCCTTACATTTTATCCTTTGGAGATATTTTTACGTTGTATCACTTGTTAATTTTATGACAATGACCTCGCACGAAAACTGTGATTTCCTGTGATTTCAAACATCCGTTTTCTTGAGTAGTTTCCACAGTACAGCCTTGTTTACAACTTCACAAGATTACTTCATAATCAAAGGACGCAGCCCCCATATCTGTGGCGTTATATTTCATTCCATTCCGTTGAACAATTATACTCGTTTTTCTTTCATGTGTCTAGGATTATTATACAAGGTGTCCTCAGGGTTCATTACCGCCACAATCCATTTATATAACTGTACTTCCAAAGACCCATATCAACAGGCAACAGATCGACTTTAAACTCTGTTAGCTTTTCCACATTTAATCACATGACACTGACATCTTTACAAGGCAATACAAGTTAGGTAAATTCAGCAACTTCATAATCCGTGGGTCCTAATCATAATTATCTAATTCCTCTTCCATTCCTGATTAGAAATATGAATACATTATTATCTTTCGATATATTTTTCATTCGACATTTCTCGAATATCTACCATCTAGTAGAAACACTATCCACCCTTCAGGGTAAATACAAGCTCTGTATATTTTTTCTCAAATCTGTTCACATCATGTGCGCAATACACATAGCGACACTCATCATTGTGCCGCACTCATCAGCACCAAAATCTTGTTTAGTTTCTGGCGTGTGGCGTGCCATAGCCAGCGCCACAATCGTCATGATCATTACTCATCAGCTCCCTGAGATCTACATACTTTCAAGTAATTGACGCCAAGGCATCCTGACCCCGTGCTATCCGTTCAACGTCTTTACAAGTCATCTTTATCGCTTCAAAGTATGTCTGTTAACCTTTGAAAAGTCTTGTTTCGTTATGTTGTTCCAAACATTGCTGGAGTCTGTAACCTTTGAAAAGTCTTGTTTCGTTATGTTGTTCCAAACATTGCTGGAGTCTGTAACCTTTGAAAAGTCTTGTTTCGTTATGTTGTTCCAAACATTGCTGGAGTCTGTAATCTTTGAAAAGTCTTGTTTCGTTATGTTGTTCTGAACATTGCTGGAGTCTGTAACCTTTGAAAAGTCTTGTTTCGTTATGTTGTTCAAAATATTGCTGGAGCTCTATGAAGCGCTAAGTGGAATGTATGAGGTAATTAAAAAAGAAAAAAATTAAAAGTATATCATTAAAGACCACTTGATGTTTATGCCGGTGAATCAATACCAAATGATAGATAAATAGCAGGGGGGTCGGAGTGGTTAAGAGGAATGGCGTCCGCCTCGAATTCTGAAGGAAACGTGTTCGATTCCCTTGTAGTGGTTTTTGATGGTACTGTATGGTTGTTGTATTACCTAGTGTAATGTATGAGGTCAGCTGTGAAGGCTCCTGAGATAAATGTAGATGTGAATTACAGAAGGCCCTTCGTACTACCACTTACGACCTCAAACATATCTTTTTTATTATTATGAATGTAGCTACGTTAAAAGTCTAGGGTACTGAAATGTAATGTGTTGTAGTAAAATATACAAACACACACAGATAATTAATGTCTAATAATATTAATAAAATTCTATAACACACTGAATTAACTCAGGCTGTTTTAGTTTAAATATTAAAATTTTCTTTAAATTTATTTGTTCTGAACCAATGTTTTAGTTGGTCAGAACATATGAAATGTTATGGAGTTATAAATGGAATGCATAAATATATGGCATAATAAAATGGAATGTGTGTACACAAGTATTTTATCAGACTAGTTAATATTACTTATATTTCTAATGTCTCTGGGAAACTATTACTGGATATGCTGTTGGGGTGGTGTCATCACACCCACTCTGTGACTAGAACAAGCTTTGTCCATTGTTTTATGAACTTTAATAAATGTATCTTTCCCAAAGTCAGTATATTTATGAGGGGAAATATTTATAAATTCTTTAGGAGTATGGTGAATCCTCAGCAGGCCACTAAATCACTCATCTTGTCTGCGAAGATCTAATGCTGGATTCCGGTGGCCCACTCCTCTCGGTAGCTCGAATATAATGGTAGACTGCACCGACACACTGTTTGGCTGCACTCACATCTGCTTGTGCAATCTTGATTACTTATGTGGCACTACCCTAGTGCCACAACAGAAACTCACAATTCTGAAACAAAATTTGTGCGCTGTGTCAGTAATCTATTTACTGCACCACTCTTACACACAGCACAACACATCAACATTACACAGAATGGGTCAGATCTCTCTGACCACACAGCACCTCTTACCCAGTTGTTTTCATATAGTACTAGTTCCCCAAGACTGCATTGCATCTGAGATATGTTCAATAGTTTCCTTTTATTCAATAAGATAGGTGATATGTTCCCACTGATCTCAACAATAGATCCGCCTTCCATAGTCTTTAGTTAGGCGTCCATATATTTTGTTTGTCTCTAGACCCTGAACTTGGGCTGGGGACCTAGAGCAAGCACTTACTTGTCGTAATCATTTTATATGATATGGCAGTATCAATCACTCGAAATATTAAAATGTACAAAATAAATACTTTCATTCTTACCAGAATTCAGAATTGAGAACACAGTTATTTGCTAGCAAAACTCAGCTGAGCTGCTGGCTATATGATGGCGTCCCTCTAAATGTATGTACTATCTTCTAGGAACAACACCACAGGCAATAACCGACTATGTCTCTGGACAGTATTATATCAAATGGCAAAAATGCGCATCTCTGTCCCGCTAATATGATTACAATTGCCCAATCACCGACTTCCCCCCTAACTTTTCAAATCTACAACCAAAAGTCAAATTCAGTCAGATCTCAGTCAAGTGTGCATTATTGTCTGTTGGTCCGTCTGTCTCTACTTGGTTTTTCACAAAAACACACTTGGTTCAACATGCAATATCCTACACAAATCTGCCTCCTAAGTTATTTTTAGCCACAATTCTCCACCTTTCCCCTCTTTTACATTACAGCTTGATTTTTGCATTTGCGTGTCTCAAGGCCAAGAATTTGAAACTTTAGTGACAGTACAGTCGCTAGTCTGATATGAACAATACAGTCTTTTGTCAATATCTTCCTTGTTATCTATCCGTCTGTATAATTTAAAGTATATTAGTTCTCTGCTCAAGATGGGCTATCAAACTAGCTAGGTTTTATATTCATAACTCTATTATTAAGAAAAAACATATTTTTTCTCAAGTTTAATTTTTTGAAATTTGTTCGAGAACCTTCTCTACGGCGTTTGCCGCTGAATTCAAATAAAGGGACCAAGTATCGAAAAACGTCCAAGAAATGACTGTTGCGAATAAGAGCTAAGGTCCTTTTTGTCAATTTCCTTACATTATGTCAACTAGTGACGTGAATTTTTTTCCTTTTACCACCAATTGCGTCTTTTTAGCCTTGCTAGAATCAAACACGTGTTCAGTCATATTTTTCCTTTTTTGATCTCCGTTTCCCTCCCGTCTACAAAGGGTAACCGTTTCGTCTGCACGTCTAACAAGTTAGTTTGACTGGCGGTGGGAAATGCGGGCATGGGCGAGCATGTCTCCTAGTATCTTACGCATTATTTTTATCCCTACATTTTATCTTTATATTGAAGATATTTTAACGTTGTATCATGGTAAAAATCGTAAAAAGTATTCCATAAGGCCGCTGCCGTGGCAAAATTTTAAACTTAGAAACCTACCCACCACAACATTATTTATAGAATGTGTGATTCCTATATACACACATTTGAATTCTCGCCGGTGCTACGGAGTTCGTGCACGGTGCTGAGATTCTCCTTGTGTGATCTAAGGGAGGAGTATGAGTCCACTACTGGAGCTAGTACACTCGCAGAAGCCTGCACCAAGCCGTCACATGCTCTTAAAGCGATTATTTATGTAGCAATTTGCTTTACACCAGGCACAGCCTCACATTAGTCGCCTGGTACGACACGCATGAGAATGTAATAGTTATGTTCTGTCTTTGCCACTTCAGAGACTCCCGGGAAGTACACGGGGCGCATCCCATTAATATCTCAAAGTTCATTCTCTACGTGATTTAAATATACCTCAACTTCTCTTAACAAGGGGGGGGGGGGGTGGGGGGGGGGGGTGCTGTTGGGGGGGGGGGGGAGGGGGGGGGGGGGGGGGGAGAGAGAGAACGGACCCCATAACACGAACTGCCATGAAAGGCTATCATTACATTTTAGTGGAATGGGAAAAAAAAAACAAATAGTAATGCGTCTTACAAGGAGAAAGGACAGAAAAAACCTACGTTGCGGCCACAAGGCCTTCGTCAGGGACAGACAAACAAGACTGTACGAAATTCTAAAACGTCATTCATGTTCCAATGCGATCCATTTTCATGTTGAAACTTCAAACTTCCGTTGACAACAACTAACGGGCTGCCCGCGAAAACTGTAGACTAAGCAAATGAACCGCGTCAGGTATCAATCACTGCACATGTAAACGAATATTGTGTGTTTTAGCACAGAGAAAGCAAGCTATCCACACGACTGTTGTGACAATAGGATGTCTATTTTGACATTTTGTTACCACTCTGCTATAGACACCTCTGTTAATCGCTATTGCAAGACTGCACCAGAATCAACGAAGGTGAAAAACAGGAGCGTGGGCAGACAGGATGAATGTTACGGGATGATGTTACAACACGAATGTTCTAATTTTTTGTCAGGGATATAGTTGTTACTAAATCCAAAGAGGAAAACACGACATAATACGATACAGCACAGTTTACACCAGGGGTCGGCAACCAGTCGGTCTTCCGGTATATCCCTGAGTATGATTTCGTAGAGCTGTGGGTGATTGCGGTAAGGGGGGGGGGGGGGGGGGGGGGGGGGGGGGGGGGGGTGGGAGGTGGGGTGGGGAGGGGGTGAAGAAAGACTTTTAAAACTAGGGAACATTTTGGTCTAAACCTCTCATGCTGTCATTTAAAATCGCCGTGTCCCCGGGATCAAAGGCACTTTAGTAGCGTTCCCAATCAGAACTCGAACTTGTTACTTAAATAAATTCATGAACTGCATAAGATAGGAACCCGATGTTTTTCTTGGTAAGGTTCATAATCCTTTATCCCCCTTATGCAACACAGGGTAAAGGTAGTCGCACGGCAGATACTGCCGTAGGAAAGTGAAGTGTTAGAGACACCATACTAAGTCCAGCACTGAGAAGTGGAGTGACCAATCCCATTCCTCGCTGCCTTTTCCTTCCCTAACTCAAAGAGCAGAGTCAGTCAACGATCACCCTAAAAAAGATGTTTCATTATACAGAGATTAAATACGGGTACGATTTTCTGTACAACACAGTCCAGTCAACATGCCTCCGGGACCCAAAGATGCAGCAATAGAGAATGCAGTCAGCGACCCATAGCTTGACTGCCTGCGTCAGGGTCAGCGAACCAGAGCTGACCAAGACCCTACTCCACCTCCAAGTGGGGGTCCTGGAAACAGGCTGAATCACTGCAGTCTGGCTGAGAGATAGGGATCGAAGAGGGAAGGCTAAACCCGGTCCCAAAAAATGCCGTGCTGAAGTTGGATGTGTCGGCCGAAAGGCGCAAATATCGCAGCTTCGCTGTAAACGGACACAACGCAACCAACGTCCTTATTAGGACGAACGAGGAAGAAGAAGAATAATCATTGCAAATGGCCCCCTTGCAAGAAGCCTGCACAAAGAATTCACATTGCACTTGCAACAGTGGTTTCTGTAGCAATCTGCTTACATGACAGGTTGCCAACTCCATGCGCAACCTCATATTAGTCTTCTTGTACGACATGCATGGGGAGCAATAGTCGTATTCTTTATTTGTCTTATGAGATACCCCAAAGAACTACAAGAGAAAAAAACTTATATTATTGTTGCCTTAAAACAAGACAGTTGTTGTTGTTTAACTACGTCTGCTGAACTTCTCGCTTTTTAGCAGCAAATACCAAGTTGAAGACTCCTTGGTATTATCTACACTGTAGATCTAGCCTTTTTCTGTGGCTTTTCTGCCATTCCGAAACGTGTTGCGTCGAAGTCATAAGCTCCAGTTTCTCCAGCTTGGCTTTCATTTAAAGGATCATCCCGTCTGGTCCCAAGCTAGGAGGAAGAAGTGTGTAGATTACTGTGCAATCCCCGCCATACAAGGGGGCTCTACAAATATGCAGAGCTAAAATACTGTGCTCTGGTTCTGGGCTCTCCCAACGAATCGTCACGTCCTATTCACAACCATTTCTCAGCTTCCCCTGCCTATCTCTGGGCCCATAGTGAGATTCTCATTCATGCAGCCAATCAAATAAAAAGCCAGAATCAAGCCAAGGGCTCCAGTGACTCCTCCAAGCGTAGTGTGCAATGCTGGGTTTTCAACATGTTTCACCACAAGGGGAAGCCCTGGAAGTGTGTGGATGATTTTAAGAATCAATGAGGGTGTAATTAACCTCACAGACTGAGGTTCACATCCAAATCTAAATACTGCAGCATTCTGCATAGCTGTCGGTCATATAAGGATGACGCCAGATATGTCCCCTTGCATAAAACAAGAGAGATAGATCACTAAGTGCAGCTTTTAAGACATGCTGAAACAAAGTGTTGGAGAAATAAAAGCAACTGACATAACGACAACAAGGACAACTGATCTAAATAAATAAAGCTCCAAAATAGATATTGTCCCATTCTGCCGTCATGTCAATCGTTGAAAATGGGATCGAATTGTAGCAAAGTCCACGGAACACGCATTATTGGGTAGGAGAGCGAAATGCACGTGAGTTATCCCACTTCCATCAATTAATTTGCTTCTCATTATCAAAACACCAGTCATCGTGGGCTAATGACTAGTTAAGTAGTAGTTCATCTTGGGTCTGCGTTATCTTGTCACGTGTCACTAGATCTGCCAATCAAAACGTGCAGTCTCCTATTACAGGACACAGATCTATCCAATCAGAAGACGTGTACCTTCTAAGCCCGATGACTTTCGCAGCTGGAATAGTGAACATTCTAACTCTGACAAATAAGATTAGACACCAGAAGTACCCATCTTTACATTGCTACCTGACACAGGTCAACAATCGATTTAAGATACCTCACAATGTGAAATATACGTTCACACTTTTCACCTTGCTCGCATGTTCCATTACCCTTGTTAACATGTCGGTCAAGTTACATAAAAACTGCACCTTCCCAACTGTCACATACGACAAACAAATATTATATTCAATAAGTTAAATAAATTTCATTCGTAATTTTTAAAAAGAGCGTCCTGTTGGCTCAATGGTTAAAGCGTATTCCTCTCGCGACACAGTAAAATGGTTCCGGAATCAAAACCTAGCTGCGTCACGCTCTAGTCTACCTACCTGGAGAGTTAGGTATAACAAAGGCAGCTAGATAGAGAACTTGTCACCCCACCTCATAAAAAAGCTGGACCTAGTATGGACGTAGTCTCTAGCACTTTAGCAGGTTCTGCCACGGGACTACCTGTTGTGGTGTTTGTTTGTTTGTTTGTTTTTAACCTGCCTTAAACTAAGTACGAACTTTTCTTCCTCCCCGACACTCACGAACGAAAGCATATAGACAGGGGTGTACTTAAGGTATTTCGCACCCTGGGCGAATCCTAGCTTTGGCACCTCTCTCCCCTATTAAAGAAACACAATTGCAAGTATATTTTCAACAGTGAGTACTATTATAATAGTGTCCAATGGCATACACACCTCTTGGCTATTTCCTGGGACGGACCGCCCCCTCGCAATCCACTTAGTACATCACTGCGTAAACAATAATAATATCATTCACAGCGGAAACAATACAGGTTATTTCTCTTAAAGATTACACTAACAAGACTTACTTACTTACTTAGTCATTCCCCTTCTACCGTGAGGTGTAGATGTTTGGAAGAGAGAGCGCCAGACTATCCTATCGGATGTCTTCCTCCTGGCCTGGTTCCATTCTAGTCCTCGGTCGTTCAAGGATTGTCTAATGTTGTCCTCCCAGCGGACTCCGAGTCATCCTGGAGGTCTAGATCCCTGGCTCTGAGTTTCCCATGCTTATTGTGGTAGCCAATCTTCTCCCATTCTGCAGACATGGCTAAACCATCTCAGTTGGGATTGTTCTACTTAATTCTGCAGGGGCACTAACAAAACACATTATTTAATTGTTATATGATGTTACAGTAAAAATGGACATTAGGTTTATCCAATTTGATTAAACTGTTGACAAGAAGGAAGTCATTAGGCTAACTGGACCTAAATGTTTTACGTCTACAATTTATTTGAAAGTCATTACGGTGAACAGTGTTTTTTAATTTAAAAAAACAAAACAAAAAACTACTTTGTTTATTGTGAAAAGCAGGATTGTGGAGTCGGCCAAAAAATGTTCCGACACAGACTCATGACATTTTAGAAGTCCGACTGTCGACTTCGACTATAAATTTTTTTTTTTTTCGTATAGTCGCGTGTAATTTATTTAAAAAAAAAATAAAATAAAATTGTGCCTCGTTTTGGCGTTCAACCTAGGCGGTTATATTAGGGCGCATGTCCAAATATAAAAGACCTTCAGGTCTGGAAAATTGTAAAATTATGCACATATTATGCACGTATATGAAGTTTAATGTATTAGTATGGTATATGGGTGAATTCATGAATACGTGGTTTTCGGAGATTGCTTTTTTAACTATTCATTCATTCATACAATAAAACAAAACAAAAACTCAAAAAGTATTTAAACGTATAATAATTTGTCTTTCATTTGAAATGGTTCTTTAAAACAACAGTATATCCAGCTTCATTGCTGCTATGAACTTCCCAAGCCTAGGCTTGACTTATTCAAGAAAAGCTTAGCGTACTCTGCTGCTCATCTTTGGAATTGTCTTCCACATAACCTAATAAAACAACCTCAGTCCTTATTCAAACAATCGTAGACTTTTCTAATACTTTATGAATTCTGATTACCTGCCTCCCTAATGTGATTATGTTTCCGAACAAATGATATGATATCAAACGTAGGTTTAATGATGTTGTATGTACTTTTTCACATATTTTATTTGATGGTATGCTCGTACTTAGTTTGTACTTTTAAACATATTTTATTTCATGATTATAATTATTGATGCTGTGAAAGTGAGTATGTCATTATTTTAACTTTACAACGTTGAATTGCTTTAAATTGATATGTAAAATACATGTGAGAATAAATGAATTCAGTATAAAAGACCAGAGAAAGGAAGAGCAGAATGTCAGACGGGCCTGCATGCCCAATTCTCAACCCTTTGAAAATAAAGTTGTTATGTCTAGATTTATGTTTGTTCGTTCTGAAATTGGATTTAATTTTTGTGAAGGCAGAAATCAAACTTCCCACAGTCACCTGAGTGGATGGTAGCGCTATGATAGTCAAAGCAGCATTCTGAATGATTCTTGGGGTAGCAAGATATTGCATTTTAAGCGTTCAAATTAGAATAACGGTCCAAATTCTCAACCTCTTTCAGTGTTAATGAAAGGGCGGGATTTGAAGAACTCTCGCCCTTTCTAATGTATACAGCAGAATTTTATTTTTTGTTAACTCATTATTTCAAAAAAATGAACACAGGACTTTTTACGTCTGTTGCATAAAATTATTAAGCTAATAATAAATTACTACTTTGAAAAGTTATTTACATTTTTTTAAGGAGTTTTTTATGCTTTCTTCCCTCTTTGGATGGACCAAACGTTGATCTGTTTTGGCTTAAGTCTCGTAAAATTCGGAGTCGGAGTAGGGACATTTGTTATCGACTCCAATTAAAAAAAAAAAAAAAACGGCCGACTCCACAGCCCCGGTGAAAAGGACCGTTAAATCACAAAGTTGTTTTATTAACACTAACCAAACCACCAGGCTGCCGCGTCCCTAGTAACACCAACTTGTCTCAAGAAAAGACAACTCTAGTTATGTGATAACAAACGATCAGTATTCCCACTGAGGTTTTCTGCCCATGCGCATTAAAAATATTTTCTCAGCGTTGTTATGTCTTCTTCTTCTTCGATCCTTAACCACCGACCGTCAAAGCAGTCAGTGGCCATCACGCCTAGTGGCGTCTTGTAGGGCAACAACAAATTGATTCCACTTTGCACGGTCGGTGGCCATCCTTCGTACAGTGCCCCAACTCTGGTTCATTCTTTGCATCTCAGCCTCCACAGTCCTCCGCCAAGTTGTTTTTGGTCAGCCTCTCTTTCGCTTTCCTTCAGGGGTCCAAAGCATAGCTGTTCTTGTGATGGCATCGGGGTCTCTTCTGAGGACATGACCAACCCAGCTCCAGCGTCTGCCAGCTATGATGGTGTGCATGTCCTCTTGCTTGCTACGAGTAAGCAGATCTTGGTTGGTGATGGTATTCGGCCAAAAAATGCGGTGAATTTTTCTTAGGCATGTTGTGTGAAAAGAGGACAATTTTGACATTTCCTTCTCTGTGACTCTCCAGCATTCCGCACCATAGAGAAGCACAGAAAGCACGCAGCTCTGGTATAATCTTAATTTTGTGCTTGTGCTGTATTGGGAGGACTTCCAGATGTTATTTAGGCTAAAGAAGGCTGTTCTTGCCTTATTCATTCTGATGTTGATGTCTTTGCCTGCCCCACCGTCTGGTGTTACTATGCTTCCTAGGTATGTGAAGGTATCTGTCTGTACCAATTGCTGATTCCTTACTGATATGGGCTCAGGGTTGCTCACATTGAGCGTCATGACCTCAGACTTCTTTAAATTGATGTTCAAGCCCACCTGCTGGCTAAATTTATTAAGTCTATCCGTTTTTTCCTGGATGTGTTGATGTGAATGTGCCAGCAGTGCAATGTCATCTGCATATTCCAGATATTCCAATGTAGAAAATGTAGTCCATCTTATTCCTCTTGGACTGCCCTCTGTTGTCTGGCGCATCACCCAGTCTATGACTGTTAAAAAAAGAGTGGTTGATAAGGGGCATCCCTGTCGTACTCCTGTCTTCACCTCGAAGGTTAGGTTGCTCTGCCCAACACTGCACGTAAAGTTGGCATAGAGGCTTTTTATGATTGCCACTATGCAGCTTGGAATTCCATAAGCCCTCAGTATTTTCCATAAACTGTCCCTATGTATGCTGTCAAAAGCCTTTTCAAAATCAACAAAATTTATGTAAAGCTGTCTTTGCCATTCTGAGCACTGCTCTATAATGTTCCTGAGAGTGAATATATGGTCTACACATCTTCTGTTCTTTCTAAATCCTGCTTGTTCTTTCCTCAGTTTGTAGTCTACTGCCTTTGAAATTCTCTGTATAATTATCCTGCCTAGTATTTTGCTGGGAACTGAGAGAAGAGTGATTCCTCTCCAATTATTGCAGTCTGCAAGATCTCCCTTTTTGGGCAATTTGACAATTATTCCTTTGTTCCACTCTGATGGTGTTGTCCCCGTTTTCCACACTTGTGCAAATAGTGGTTCTAATAGTTCTGCTGCTAGCTCAGGGTCTGTCTTAAATAGCTCTGCATTTAAGTTATCATGGCCCGGAGCTTTACCGTTCTTTAACCCTTTGATTGCTGTGATGATTTCTTCTTTTCGTGGAATGTCTGTATTTACATCTAGATCGTTTTCAGCCTCAGGAACATTCAATTGTGTGTCTGGTATTTCCTTGTTCAGAGTTTCTCTGAAGTGCTCTGCCCATCTTGTTTCCTGTCCCTCTGCTGTCTTGATGAGATTTCCTTGCTTATCTCTTACTAATGTAATATTGTTTGCACCTTGTTTTCCGCTGATGAATTTAGTTATTTTGTATACTGTGCTTTGTTCATTTCTCAGTGCTGCCTCTTCTGCCTGTTTTGCAAGATCGTCTAGGAAATTCCTTTTGTTGGCTCGGGTTTGGCGTTTAACTTCCCTGTCCAGCTGGCTGTACTGTTCGCTATATAGTTGCTTTAACCTGGGGGACTTCGCTTCTGTTTTCTTTCTTTTCATTTCCTTTCTCATCTTTATTGTTATGTCTAGATTTGTGTAATATACACTTTATGGATCAATTCTTTCGCATTTTTCGGGAGGGCTCTCAGTTACCCCCAGTACTCAGAACGGATCGGGAGACGAATCGCGAGTATGAAGAAAGTGGGAGCTGTGGGGAGAAGTATCAAGAGATGTGGTGGAAAGGATTGCCCGAGGAGGGTTCAGTGTAGGATTATAACGGTTTTAATATATCTACGGAGACTTGATATATGTCACTATTCAATCATGAAAGGAAGGTTAAGTTTTGGTGAGGAAACTATCCTCTAAAAAAGAGCCGCCTCTGACAACATCTATATGATTGATCTTCTTCCTAAAGTATCATATGGCTCTGTGGAGTAAGTGATAATGTTTCTCCGCAACATCCATCCCAAGTCCTGGTTATCAATTCTGTTGTTGACTTTTCTTTCGATGTCAGGATTTTAAACTGTAGAACATCTTCTCTGTTTCTTGTGCACAGTCTTTCCCCATCAACATAGCCTATTGTCATAATATAACTTAGCTTTCCTTTTCACTTAACATGACGAATGCGACGGCCGACATATGGACGGACAGATATGGATAGATTCCACGTCATAGACGGACAGACAGATAAATAGATAGATAGATATATAGATAGATAGATAGATTGATAGAACGAACGAACGAACGAACTTTATTTTCAAAGGGTTAAGAATTGGACATTCTGCCCTTCTTCTTTCTCTCATCATGTATAGATAGATAGATAGATAGATAGATAGATAGATAGATAGATAGATAGATAGATAGATAGATAGATAGATAGATAGATAGATAGATAGATAGATAGATAGATAGATAGATAGATAGATAGATAGATAGATAGATAGATAGATAGATAGATAGATAGATAGATAGATAGATAGATAGATAGATAGATAGATAGATAGATAGATAGATAGATAGATAGATAGATAGATAGATAGATAGATAGATAGATAGATAGATAGATAGATAGATAGATAGATAGATAGATAGATAGAACGAACTTTATTTTCAAAGGGTTGAGAATTGGATACGCAGGCCCGTCTGACATTCTGCCCTTCCTTTCTCTCATCTTTTATACTGATTTCATTTATTCTCACATACATTTTACCCATCAATTCAAGGAATTCAACGTTATAAAGGTAAAATAATAGCATACTCACATTCACAGTATCTAATTATAAACATGAAATAAAGTATGTTGAAAAATACAAACTAAGTATCACCATGAAACAAAATATGTTGAAAAACACTATCATCATCATTAAACCTACATTCGATATTATACCATTTGTTCGGAAAAATAATCACATTAGGGGGGCAGATAATCAGAACTCATAAAGTAATCGAAAAGTTTACGATTGTATGAATAGGGACTGAGGTTGTTATCTTTCAGATAATGTGGAAGATAGTTCCAGAGATGAGCAGCAGAGTAAGCTAAGCTTTTCTTGAATAAGTCAAGCCTAGGCTTGGGCACTTGTATTTTGTTAAGGCGTTGACTGCGTCTTTCACTGTATTTGAACATTGGCCACAGATATGTTGGAGCATTCTGTGACAGGATTTTGTGAACAAATTTAGCTTTGTTGAACAGAAAGCGCTTTCTTAGAGGCAGTATTTTGAGATCTTTATATAGATCTACACACTGTGCTTGGCAGTTGTCAGAAACTAGACGCACTGCACGCTTTTGTAGTGAATGGAGTCTTTTTGTGTTGGACATAGAACAACCATCCCAGATTGTGGAGCAATAGTCCAGGTTTGTTTGTATGTGAGATATATAGAACAATTTACGTGCATCTTCATCTAGGAAATGTTTGATTTTAGCTAACTGGTAAACTTTCTGTGCCGTTTGCTTGGTCAGTGCATGAACATGTGAGTTCCAATTTAGATGCTGGTCAACGACTATTCCTAGAGTTTTATGTTCATTAACGTTTTCAATTGGTAAGGTACCAATATAGATCTGAAGTGTTGTTTTCTCTGAATTTTGTAATTTTTGTCTAGTTGATATTAACATGCACTTTGTTTTAATTATATTAATTAGCATGCGATTTCCGATGCTCCACCTAATCAGATTGTCTGTATCTTTTTGTAACGATAGTTCGAGTGTGTTGCAACTTGTATCACTCGTGTAGACAGTACAGTCATCAGCAAATAGGTCACAGGATGCGTGCTCGACGTGTAGTGGAAGGTCATTAATGTATATGGCAAAAAGTAGAGGCCCAAGAATAGAGCCCTGAGGAACGCCGGTATTTATTACGGTTGGGTTTGAGCAAGAGTTATTGTAAGAAACTACATGTTTTCTGTCTGACAGGAATGATTTAATTATCGTCACTAGTTGAAGGTTTACTTTTGATGTTTCTAGTTTTCTAATTAAAATAGCGTGATCTATCATACCAAATGCTTTTTTTAAAGTCTACAAAAACTGCCCCACATATGTTATCGTTATTAATATTTAAGTGCCAGTTGTCAATCATCTTAGTTAGAGCTGTGTGACATGAATGTTTAGGTCTAAACCCCGACTGACTATCAATTAGCAAGCCGTTGTTAACTAAGTGTTGTAGTGTTATTTTATGTATGTGTTTTTCTAGTGGTTTGGATAGCGATGATATTAAGGAGATTGGCCTATAGTTACCAAGGTTATTATTGTCGGAAGTGCCAGGTTTTAAGAGAGGATATACCTTAGCGACTTTAAAGTGCCACGGAAAGTAACTCCGTGCGATACATTGATTGTATATGTATGTAAGCGAATCACTAATAGCTGGAGCCGCATAACGCAGTATTCGATTACTGACTCCGTCTAGTCCTGATGAGTTATTATCTTTAAGTCCTAGAAGATAGTTATATACTTCATTAACTGTCATAAACGGAATGTTGGATGGGATTGTGTTGGTACATTTGTTCTCACAAAATACTGACAGCCTGCCTAAGTCACAAGGTGAATTTGGTATTGTAGATTTAAGACTGTTTATTTCTGCATGAAGGTAATTGCTGAAGTCTGTGCAA
Source organism: Oreohelix idahoensis (assembly GCA_024509875.1). Taxonomy (NCBI): domain Eukaryota; kingdom Metazoa; phylum Mollusca; class Gastropoda; order Stylommatophora; family Oreohelicidae; genus Oreohelix; species Oreohelix idahoensis. The sequence continues at coordinate 42,277 of JAMPIV010012759.1, forward strand.
GTAAATGAACTGTTAGGGGTTGACGAGACTGACAGATTTCGCTTGTTCGCTAAGGTGTTGATTGCTTTCCATATATCTTTACTGTTTGTTTTGTTCTGAACCAAATTTTTAAAGTAATTTCTTTTTTCACTACGAATTAAATATTGCACTTTGTTCCTCTGTGCTCTGTATGTGTTAAAGTCCTTGTTTTTGTGAGCTTGATCTCTCTGCCTCATGGCGTCTAGCACTGCTTGGGTGATCCAAGGAGATTTGACCTGTCGTTTCACACGAACTTCTTTAGTTGGTGCGTGGTTATCAAACACATAAAGAAAGATACGTGTCCAATGGGCAATGGCGTCATCGGGATCAGAAATCTGGTAAACACTGGCAAGAGGTGCAGTTCGCAAATCATGTAAAAATAGTTCACGGTTGAAATTTTTAAAACTTCTAAATTTAATACTGATATGTTTATTTCTTGGAGCTTTATATTTATTCTTTGACCACGTGCAACATATAGGATAGTGGTCACTCATCGCGACAGTAGGAACAGAGCATTCTATAATGTTTTCTGCACAGGTGACGTAGATGTGGTCAATTGTTGTGGATGATGCATTTGTTACCCTGGTAGGCTGGTTGACTATTTGTTTTAGGTTGTAAGATAGTATGATGTTTTCCCACGTTTGGTTTGTGTTATGCATGTCGATGTTGAAATCGCCTAGAAGAATAATAATTTCTTTGGCAGTGGTAAATACTTTATCCATCATAGTGGTGAAATCTTCGTACCAGATGGCTCCTGCACTGGGATTTCTATAAAGATACCCGACTAGAAATTGTCCCTGAGTCGGTAGTTTTATTTCTAACCATATGCACTCGGTCTCTGCTGTCTCTAAATCGCTTCTATGGCGATAACTAATAGAAGTGGAAATATATACTACTATACCTGTTTCTAGCTTTCTACTTGAGTCTCGCCGAACTGTTTTAAAGCCATTTAGGGCAATTTCATCATCTGATATTTTGTCGTTTAAACGACTTTCGGAAAGTCCAAAAACATGAAAATTTTTATTCAGAATTTGTGTAAGCTCAGGAAGTTTGCCTAATAAATGGTAAATGTTCAGGTGGCCCAGCCGTAGACCATCCTTAATTAGCCATTGTGTCTGATAGGTATGCATTTTATTTTGGCGAGTGTTTTAAAAAGGAAAATAACAAAAGCAATTTTAGATACGAAACCTACGAAAATTTAAACTAATTAACGTCACCAAGTAAGTGAAAATACAAATGTTAGTACTTAACGTACGAACGCTTAGTACAAGTATTGCTAAAAAATTACAATTAACTGAAATTGTCAGTAGTATATTAAAATAGTCAACAGTAGGCACGCACGTTTTCACACCACAACACTAAAATTCTAACAAAGTAATTAAGCAACACTGAGAGAATACGAATTAAAAAAGTAAATAAAATAAAATAAAATCTTGCAAATTATGAAAAAACTGTCGAAGGCCTGTAGGTAGATAGATAGATAGATAGATAGATAGATAGATAGATAGATAGATAGATAGATAGATAGATAGATAGATAGATAGATAGATAGATAGATAGATAGATAGATAGATAGATAGATAGATAGATAGATAGATAGATAGATAGATAGATAGATAGATAGATAGTGGGATGGGAGTAGCTAAGAAGTATGGTGTTCGGCTCTAATTCTAAAGGTACCGCGTTCGCTACCAGTTCAGGGAATATATTTGATGGACATTGTTTTCAGTGCGAATTATATCATCAACCCCTCTACCTCCTGATCTCCTAGGTAGAGAGATAAGATGCCTAGCCTTCTCGGATACGGGCGAAATAGGAGGTCCCGTGTGAAAGTTGCGCACGTTAAAAATCCCTTGGCAGTTGGAAATCGTAAAGAGTAGGCAATACGGCCGCTGCCCTGGCAAAATTTAAAAATTATGAAAACCTACCCACCACAAATATACTTATAGAATGATGATTCCTGTATACACACAGTGGGATCCTCGCCGGTGGTACCAAGTTTGTGCACTGTGCTGAGATCCTCCTTGTGTGATCTAAGGGAGAAGATGAGTCCTCTGATGGAGTTGTCCTCAAACCAAAACCAAACAAAAAACATAGATAGATAGATAGACAGACAGACAGATAGATAGATAGATAGATAGATAGATAGATAGATAGATAGATAGATAGATAGATAGATAGATAGATAGATAGATAGATAGATAGATAGAAATGTGTTAGTTAAAGCAGAAGATATAACAAGGGAATGAATCCATGAAATACTGATTCAATCATGAAAAGACTAGTTATTTTCCTTGACACGTTGTGACTTCACACAAGCAATGTAAGTCATCGACTGTATCACGATAGACAGCTGTTGAGTGCTCAGCGCAGCTTGGCTTCTTGGACTCATGCATTTTGTTTGTGATTATGCACAAAAATGTAGCAGCATTTTCTAACACTATCTCCTCCTCTGTATCCTCACTACCTTGCAAGAGAGATCGGTTCTTGTCATTTACGCTTCTCCTCTAATATCCTCTATGAACTATTTGGTTGTCGTCCTAATCTTCATAACTAACTAAAACTAATGTGACATACTATTGTTCTAGTGTTCCTGAGCTTGTCGCTCTTTGAAGAATCCTTGGCATCTATGTTGTAGATCTATGCCAGGTTCGCTCCCAGTACAGGGAATATAGCTGATGGGAATTCTTGTCAGAACCTGTGGTTCCTAGTGGAGTCATACTCCCCCCCCCCCCCCCCCTGATCTCCTGGGCAACGAGGATGGAAACTGGTCACTCCATCTCTCGAAGCTGGACATAGTGAAGTCTCTAACACTTCATTCCCCTACGGCAGTATCTGCTATGGGATTACCTTTACCGGCTATGTTGTGCCAGGACAAGCTCAAACCTTCAGGAACTGGAGTAGATCGACTGCCGTGGTCATGTTGGCGTAGGCGGCAACAACAGCGCTGAAGACCATCTCCGAGGGCACCCATAGGGCAGTTCATACGGATAAAGGAGGTATATATGTAAGGAGGACAATTAACGAAAGCCTGTTGGAGAACGACATTGCAAAGCGACAAATCAACAGGGATAAGACTGTTTGAATTCGACATCAGGCGTACGACATATAGGGATGGGCGTATTAGAGGAAGAAGCATGCATGTCTAAAATAGCGTGCTATAGGATCAATCAGCATTTATACCCTTCGACATTTGCTAAGGACACTGATCACCTATGGGTTTGCCCTGAGTGATGCCAGTTGTACATAAGAATATGAATGGAGGTTTGTCAGCAATAGTTCTGGCTGCTGATCATTTAGAACAGTGGTTCTCAAACTTTTTTTTGCTCGTGAACCCCCCTCTGAGTCTCATTTTCCTCTGTGTCCTCCCCCCCCGATAGTCACTGTTAGCTGGAAAAAGGTACTTTACCATCTTACTGTGACCCCCTAGAAATATGGCATGGTCTTCTGGGGGATGGGTGGGGGAGGCATATGGCACACGTTGAGAACCACTGATTTAGAATGAGCACTACAAGTCCTCACAGAAAAGCAAGGCTGCACATACATGAGAGGAAGATACAATGACAAAGAACTTAGGAACAATCTTTGCCCCTTACAAGGGAAGCCCATCTACAAGATGATCGAAAAATTCCTTTCTATTTTAAAATTGTTATTTCTTCACACTTACCCGACTAGTTTATATGAAACAAATGTCAAAATAAGAGAGAGCTAACTGCCTTTTTATTTCAGAAAAGGAAATGTCAAATTAATATCAGCTCAGCGTCAAATTCGGTCTGTTCAACACTAACTTCACCACGGGCAAACCTAGCATATTCAAAACTGAGCAGCTCAGATTACACTATGTGATAATCAAAAATAGGCAATATAAAGCTTTAGTAGGATAAAGAGCAAAAATAATGGCCTTACGTTACGACCACGGAGTCTTCGTAAAGAACAAAAAAAAAAAAAAATGGTCTTCCATAACGACCACGGAGTCTTCGTAAAGACTAACAAAAATAAATAAAGTAGAAATGAAAGTGAGATCGAAGCTAAATATATGAAAATGAAAAGAACCGTAAAGCGAATCTGCTCTGGTAAATCCTAGTCTGAACGCTGATGTCACACTGGAGAGCCCTGATAAGAGCACAGATTAGACAACGTCGAGCGCAGAGGCGTAACTACCACACCGGTGAACCGGGTACGTCACTGGTGTCCCTTCGGTCGAGTGGGACCCGTAAAGTACTGTTCGGAAGGAGAGACCATCGTCTTTATATGTATCTCCTTTTAATGTCCCTTGTTCACGTGTTAAACGTCATATAATGTCCTAGTTGCGGATGATAGAAATGAAAGGGGTAAAGAAAACATGGACATAATCTTTAATCAGGTGGCACAAGACAAGAGCATTTAGCCATACATTTGTTGAAAGCCTTTGCTCCTTGCGGAATGGTACTAATGGTGTGAATCCTGATGGCGATGATGCTGAAATAGTTACGTTTTTAATACATATTTTCCGTATATTGATTACATTTGTTTAGCTCAAGATATATGGTAGGCCCTACTTAATTTGTGCCTGTGGATACATTGTTGTTACGACACTGAAATCAGCGCCCTGTCAACAAGCAAATGCTGAACGTAATAAATCCACATTTTTATTGTTCTTAAGACGCTTGAAGCAGATTGCTTTTGTGTATCATTTGATGTTTCCTGTAATAACTTCACTGTATATTTTTGAATAAAGCATAAGCAGAGAATTCAGTTAGCATGTTTTAATTTTTACTAATTGTGGATGTTCTTATACAAAAATCTTTTCTACTGCACGAATTTGTTCATACACGGTAGATAAATAAGGGAATACAATTATCTAAACGAAAAATAATGTTAGCTTATACGCGATTTTTTCACGAGATGACTATGCTCTGTGCTACCGAGTAACACCAGGTGAACGCGAAAAACGCTACCCAGCTAAACGGAGTGACCACGAAGGAGTACACACACACATACACATCATTCTCTACGAGTGTGTGCCGCGCTATTCTTCCAAGTTTGTGTGCTTTTCTTGATAAAAGTGTTTAATACAACATCCCAAACATGAGTACGCGTCCTGCTTATAAAAAACAAAGTGGTGAACGAAAAAGAAAAGGCGTAAGTATTAAGGACAAGCTCGAAATAAAACTTGGCGAAAGAAACTTTATTTATTATCAGAAGCAACTGAAATTTTCCTACATTACGTAAAAATGGATTTACTGTAACAAGAATGTGGTTTTAGGAGTTCTACTACTTTAAAATGTCATTTCAAATTTTTTAACCCCCCCCCCCCCCCCCCCCCCCCACCTTTCCCCCCCCCCCCCCCCCCCCCCCCCCCCCTTTTCCCATGCAAGGATCAAACGTGGATCTGCCTTGACTTAATTAAGTCTCGTAAAATTCATAGTCGGAATCGAGACATTCTTTTAACCGACTCCGATTCCACTAAAAATGACCGACTCCACGACTCTGACTGCACAGCCCTGATTTTTAGGAACACATGTGCCGGGTAATAGAATAAACGACCGTGTACCGTTAGCTTACTGTGCTCAATGTTATTTTCGTATTCACTCAGCGTCTTACACGTAGCAACGATACTTGTTTTCCACTCACGTCTGTTGTTTTTCTGTTGTCTAGTGTTCTACTTCTTTATTTCTTACGAGTGCCTGAAAACATACCGGTACCTTTATGTTTGTCTAATATTTATTTGGGAGTTTAAATCACCCGACTAGTTTTCGTTTGTTGGAGCAATGTTTTTCATGGTTGTCACGGAGTGATGAGCCTGGATGATACCGGTAGTTTTTAAGTCTATATAATCTTATGTATATTTCCTCATACTAAAATTATGTAGGTTTAATATCTAAGTGGTAAACAACCCAAGAGAACCTTCATTAGCAACACCAAGTTCTCTAAAGATAAACCTTGATAAAATCATGTCAGCACAGTTAGGTAGGGAATCAGTTTTAAATGTCAACTTAACAATTTAAAAATGTCTCTCAGCATTACTGTAATTGATAAAAGTAGTACCTGCCTTGTAAGTTGAATCCCGGGGACACCAGGCTTTGAGATCAGTTTATTAACGTTTTTTCCATCCCTCTGTCCAGCTAGAAAATCCGGTTACTTAAAGTTTTCTATCTCTCTGCCTAGTTTTGAGATCAGTTTAGTAAAGTTCATCATCCCTCTGTCCAGCTAGAAAATCCGGTTACTTAAAGTTTTCTATCTCTCTGCCTAGTTTTGAGATCAGTTTAGTAAAGTTCATCATCCCTCTGTCCAGCTACAAAATCCGGTTACTTAAAGTTTTCTATCTCTCTGCCTAGTTTTGAGATCAGTTTAGTAAAGTTCGTCATCCCTCTTGTAGCGAAAGGTTTGTCTGGTGTGATGATTGGGGTAGAGAAGAAGTAGAATTTCTCTCCAGAAAGTATGAAGTCCCAGTGCCAGAGAAGTACACTGGTATCACAATTGAGTTACGGCTGTGAATACTCTGAGCTGGACAATAGATTTAGGCTTCAGAAGTATACTGCGCCACTTTCGCTATAGTAACCCTATGTGATAATATAATTAAATTAGAAAAAACTAACTCAAAATTTAACAGTAAAAAATTTACCAAGTCAAATTAGTACAATTTCATAATTTATTATGTATATCTATCTAGCCTTGTAATGAGAAATGGGTGTTGGAAGATGGTAAAATGTATGATTATTTATATTTACAAAGTAAAATAAATAATAGAAAAAAAAGTCTTGGATGTATCTTCCAATGAAATTATAAAGTCTGTCACAGTAGTTTTGTTATCTCTTGCTATCTAGTCTCTAGCTTTTCTCATCATTGACAATCGCTATTGAACCGCTCACAGTGTTTGTAGGATTGGGTACATGTAAACTCAACTTGCATCGTCTGTTCGAGGTTTCTGATACACACTGGTAATCAAGAAGACTTTCCTTCAGCCCGCCCTAAGGTTGTTTGACCATTAGGCTCCAGTTAGCAGGAACAAAGGTCCTCAAGTCTTTAGCTGATACTTGCTCACGAACTCGATCAGACACTCGATCATGAGCTCGATCTGGAACGATCATAAAACCTGGAACAAAAGGTAATATGTGGCTATGGTGTTCCAAGAAGCTCACCAACCACTGATGTTCATGAGCCGACCATGTCTTCAGTGTTTGTATATAAATGAATGATTCATGGTAGTATGTTACATAGATAGCACGATAAGATAGTGTCTACTGTGCAGAAGATAACAAAATACATGAATAAATCACATGTTATGATACATGGGTGTGATATAGCCTTTGCCTTCCACTTATGGATGCCAAGTCACTTATGTACTTGCTGGTATGTCGTAAGCTTCCAGGCAAGAACTAGCTATGATATATTTGGCTAACCAATTAATTGTTATGCTTCCTGACAATGCCGGTGGAGGTTATCTCTGGTTAGCGTCGCTGGCTTCCTGTATACCCTTTTTATTATGTCTGATACAATCAAATCGTAAACAAAATCTGAAATAAAATGATATTAGTCACACATATATCTTTAATAAACTTACATACTGTAGAAGGCGTGTATGTGTTATGTGTCTATATAGTTGCGATAGGGGTATCAATTGACAAATGTTAATGAGCGAATGCGTGTAGCAAGACAGCACGGATCACACACCCCAAAACATGTAATATTCAGGAAATTGTTGGAAAACGACTGTGGTACGATTGTTCACGATTTATTAACTCCACAGAAACAAGGACATCATCAATACACTGTCAATGGGACATCATTCACACACATCATGGAATAACAACAGTTCATTACATCCAATATCAACGACTCTCTGAACAGACTGCAGGTATCGCAGTGCTAGCAGTACGTCAGTAATTCCTCTCTACCTTCTCTGACGAAATAAGCCATGTAAGACTCTGGCCAAATAAGCCGGATAAGTGCCGGGCTTCAAAATATATAATGTTCTCTGTATTTTCTCTGACTAAACAAGTCATGTAAATCTCTGGCAAAATAAGCCGCATAAGTGCCGGGCTTCAAAATATATAATGTTCTCTGTATCTCCTCTGACAAAACAAGTCATGTAAATCTCTGGCAAAATAAGCCGCATAAGTGCCGGGCTTCAAAATATATAATGTTCTCTGTATCTCCTCTGACTAAACAAGTCATGTAAATCTCTGGCAAAATAAGCCGCATAAGTGCCGGGCTTCAAAATATATAATGTTCTCTGTATCTCCTCTGACAAAACAAGTCATGTAAATCTCTGGCAAAATAAGCCGCATAAGTGCCGGGCTTCAAAATATATAATGTTCTCTGTATCTTCTCTGACAAAACAAGTCATGTAAATCTCTGGCAAAATAAGCCGCATAAGTGCCGGGCTTCAAAATATATAATGTTCTCTGTATCTCCTCTGACTAAACAAGTCATGTAAATCTCTGGCAAAATAAGCCGCATAAGTGCCGGGCTTCAAAATATATAAAATGTACTTTTACCTTCACTGACAGCATCAGAAAAAAGTCACATAAATATCAGCCATCAATCCTTGGCTTTCAGAAATATATCGGGGAATCTTCAACATTTCTATAACACAAAACTATTTCCCCCGTACACACAGTCAGCAAAAAACATGGCTCATCACCTTCTCGGCCAAACGCCCAGGCACGACACTCACGACATTCGCGTTATCAGCACGACTGTCACGGCATCCCGTCTCTCGGTCCCGCTCAAACAATCACGCATGCGCGGATAACCGCGAGGCGTGAGTTAAACTCAGACGAGAACTTTCAAGAAAGATCTCGACAAATGTTCGAGAGAAATCTCGAACAGAGAATCTTAAACGCACAAATGGAAAGTCAAGGGAGATAACAACTAAATCTGACCTGACATGCAAGAATATTGGTTTACATCCCCTAGTTTAAAACCAAACTGACTTTAACACATACCCTCTAGGATTAATAAGCGCACGGTGAGGCTGTATTTGCTGAAGTATATCTGCCCTGCATGCAGCGTGAAAAAACTTTTCTTGAAGATACTGTCTTCCAGTCTCTCACTCTGGCGTCTGGATTTTGTGTGTGTGATTTTAAACGGACAGCTCTGTCCTTATATTTGGGCGACTCTCCCGTATGAGAAAGCACCGTCTTGAGTCCGCTTAGATTTTCGTTAAATCTCTTGGTTTGAGGCGATCTGTTGTCACAGGGTTAACCCGAGGATTAACCATGGAGAGTTCTCTTTGTGGTGCAGGCGTTGTCAGTGGCTCAGATTTGCCTTGCAACCGGGTAAAGATAGACCGCAGGAGTGGGAGAAGTTGAATTTGAGATTTAGTGATAAGTTCCAAGCAGATAATCTCAGTGATTCTGAATCTCGTGACAATGTCACTCCTACCAATCTATCTATCCTCTCCTTATAAGCTCGCGAGCCCCCACCCCCTCTATCACTCTGAGTGAACAGAAGAGGAAGAAAGGAAGAACTGTATGTCTCTCTCGCACACTTTCTTTCCTTCTCTATGTATGTAAGTAACGTGTGTTGGTAACGCAAACACAATTACAACATTTATTGGATTACTTATAGGTAACACAACATCCAAATACAATAATATAAATGCAATGACGACTAACTAACTATACCTGGAAGAGAAGGTAGTAGTTAATACATAAAATACACAATCTAATCTTAAGTCTATACTAAGTGATGATGATGATGAATTTAATCTACTCCTAAAAAAAGGATATCTTGTTTCTTGACATCTTGCTGACTGTCAATAAAACTCTGGATGTTTGTACACAATGGACATGCCTTTGTCTGCATTCAGTAACACTGTACGGCCCACTGACTTTCCTTCCGGTGTCGATGGCTTGATCGTTTGTTCTTCACAATGCGAGTGTTGACAATGCAACGAGCGGCTGAGTTGGCGTGTTCATAGGTTGTTTTGAACGCAATGCTAGACTGCCGAGGCTTCGTCTGGTACGCAGATGTGTACTTGGTATGATGACTTTTTGCTCATGTGGTACTTGATATGAATATGTTATATATTTGTATGGGTTGGCGCGGCAGTTTTAATTTTCGTAATCATATGTTGTAAAAGATCGTCCGTGTGCTCCTGCCACTTCTGATCAAGATTTCCCGTAGGCACTTGTAAAAAATCGTCCGTATTCTACTGCCACATCTGATCAATAATTCTCGTGGGCATTGGTTGTACAAGATCGTCCGTGTGCTCCTGCCACTTCTGATCAATATTTCTCGTGGGCGGCTAATTGTAATTCATCCATTACTGTGTAATTTCTGATTACTATTTCTCGTGGGCAGCTACTTGTAATTCATCCATTACTGTGTACTTTCTAATTACATTTCTGTGTGGGTGGTTGTGTGTAGAAAGGCTCCTTTGCCCCTGGAAAATTCCTTCCTAAACCCCCAATTGCTTTTGTAGGTCGATGCCTGTAATTATTGATATCTGTGAGATACGTGTCGTTGCAGTATACCTGGTTGGCCCTACGTATTAGCTTGTCCCAACGACGCCAGCCAGGGTAGTAAGACAAAGGCTGAGTTATCTCAAAGAGTCCCTGTCTCTACCACTGAGATGGATAAAATGATAAAGCCTCATAAGTACCCCGTAAATCTATGCTACGCATGTGGTGTGTTCTTGTATGTGAAATCTTATCAATATAATGAATGAATGCGCGGTGTTTACTGCACTGTTTGCCGGGTAATGTAAGAAGTAATAGAAAAGTGTCTTGTATTTACCTCGTTATGGTTATTGGAAACTGTGCAATCTTATAAATATAATAACTCTCTGCACGGTGTTTATTGCAATTTGTACTTAATAGTGTACAATATAGTATTATGGTAAAAAGTGACTGGTATTTACAGTGTTATATTTATGGAAAATATGTATATATATATATATAACTGAAATTAAAATGGATGTATATTAATAATTTACAAACTATAGTACACTAACCTTGGTTTCCATATAAAGAGGTCACTGACCACAGGTCCTGAATCTTCCTCGTGAAATATAGAAACAAGTCGGGCTGACGGGATGTTTTCTGTAACAACCCCGAAAGACGAATTTTCGTGGATTATATGCAGAAAATATTGCCTCCAGCAATGTCGGTGTTCTCTCTCCTGATGTCTTGTGAAGGGGTTCTGATCCTATGTGATGTCTTTACTTTAATTCAGACAACCAGTTCCCATTACTCTGTAAAGTTTTCTGTAATATTTTGCTATGTTCGCTTTCATATTTTGCTCAGCCCAGACAATCCGTCTCCTCCGTCTTTTGATGTCTGTGCAGCGTTTCTAGTCTCTTTATAATGACTTCTTTCGTATTTATCTTCGCTCAGACTATCTGACTCCATTACTCCAATATTATTTTGCCTGTTCCATGAGAACCGACTTAACACAATACTCATTGTAAAGTATCCTCACTGATCTGTCTCCGGCTAGCCAAAACAATACTTGTGTATTACTGCCGTTGTGTAAACACAACCGAGTCGTATTGGCGACTACTTCTAATTGTCCTAGGATGGTCTGTTGTACTAATGTCTCCTTGTTATGTACACATTCCATGCAAAATTGGTTGCGTTCCCATGACTTACGAAGAACGTTGTCTGTTGTGGAAAATGGGGTTTCACAATCGACTGCTTTCCTGATGTCTTGTGAAATTTATCGGCAACTGTTCGGCAATAGGTTTTAAGAATCGCGTCTCGTGACACTATGTATCCTTTCATTTTCCCAATAGGAAGCGTTCATTCTATCCAAGTTTTATCGAAATCCGTTGAGGTATGTATTTAAAATAAATTTTTAAAGATCATGAGCTAACTATTAGCAGGTGTGATGACAATGAAAAATATTAATTATCTTTAAAACTACAGTAGAACTCCATTTATCCGAACCCCAATTATCCGAACATCCAATTATCCGAACACTTTTTCCAGAAAAAAAAAACCAGGCGCCACCAGTCACGTTAGACTACAGTTCTGAATCTTTTGATGCGGCAAGCTTCAAATGTGTGCGAACAATCTGTAGACAATGACATGGGCTAATGGACGGTCGCTTACGTACAGGAAGTCAGTTAGATCATAAAGTCAGTTAATATCTGGTTTACCAATCCAGTGTACGTGTGCGTTCTAGGCAGAACACTGGCTAAACAGACAGTTCAACTTAAAATAATTGTGTCTGCTACTACAGCAGAATAATTTTGGTGTACACGTATTTCTCTGTGCGATCTGGCATCTTCCAGTAGGCCTAAAGCATATAAAAGGAACCGCAATGTTTTGTCAATTGAAACGAAAACAGAAATTATCAAGAGACTAGGAAAAGGTGAAACTGTGTCTTCATTTGCGAGGATTTTCAAAGTTGGGAAAGTTACCGTCTCTGACATCAAAAGTAACAAGGATAAAATTATGAGTTTTGCATTGAAATTGGATAGTGAAAATGGGTCGAAGAAACATAAAACCATGAGAAATGCGAAAGATTTGAAATTGGAAGAGGCTTTGTATATATGGTTTGTGCAAAGAAGAAGTAAAGGGGAACCTATCTCTGGCTCTCTATTGTGTGAAAAGGTACTTCAGTTCAACAATCAACTTGACGGTCCTCCTGACTTTAAGGCTAGCCAGGGATGGTTAAGATACTTTAAATCTCGTCATGGCATACGAGAATTGGAGATTCAAGGGGAATCTTTATCTAGCGATGCCGTTGAAAATTTTAAAGAATTATTCTTGGCTTTTTTGGAAGAAGAAGGTTATTTACTCGATGATGTGTATAATGCCGGTGAGACTGGCTTATACTGGAAATCATTGCCTCAAAAATCACTTGCATCTCAGCGCGAAGCAGCTGCCCCTGGGTTTAAAAAGTGCAAAGAGAGAGTAACAATTTTGGTAGCCGTGAATGCCAGGGGAAGTCATCGTTTACCGGTGCTAATGATCGGCAAAGACAAAAAACCACGTTGTTTAAAGAATGTGACATGTCTCCCATTGTGCTACAAAGCACAGAAGAGTGCTTGGATGAATAGTGAAATATTTCTTGATTGGTATACAAATCAGTTCATCCCAAATGTGAAGAGGTTGAAAGAACAAGAAAAGAAAACTGGAAAAGTAATTTTTCTACTGGACAATGCACCATCTCACCCAGAGACGGATACATTGAATGCAGTTAATGCAAATTTTAAAGTAATTTTTCTGCGTCCCAATGTAACAGCACTGATTCAACCAATGGATCAGGGTGTTATAGCAAAGCTTAAAAAGATGTACAAGAAGGAAGTCCTGCGTCGTTTATTGTTGGCTGAAGATGAAGAAAGTGTGGTGGCGTTTTCCAAAAAGCTTAATCTCAAAGACAGCTGCTATATGTTAGCTGATGCTTGGACCACCCTGTCACAAGATAATCTCAACAAGGCTTGGGAAAAAAGGAGGCAATGAAACTACTGCAGTGGACACAAATGATGATTGTATAAATGAAGTTGTGGAACTGTTTCAAGCAATGCCCGGATTTTCGGACTGTGACAAAGATGATGCACACTTGTGGCTAGAAGATGATAATGATTCTAGTTTTCAGTTTTTGAATGACGAAGAAATTTTGTCTTTTGTGCAAGAAGAAAACCAAATACATGTAGTGACCGATGATGAAGACTCCTCAGAAGTACATGATGTACTTGTAGATTATGAAGAAAACCCAAAACGTCGACCAAGTCCTGAAGAGGCCTTTATAGCACTAGAAACAGCGATGGCTTGGTATGAGCAAGAAGATGACAGCTGACCTACACAGCTTCTGCTGTTGAAAAGAATGCGGGACTTAGCAGCCAAAAGCAGACTATCCAGTTTGGTGCAAAAGAGGATTCCTCATTATTTTAAATAGTGGGCTACATCTGTGCAAGTACATGTATACGTAAGTTGCGCCTGGTTTTGAATCGTTTGTAATGTTATTTTGAAAACATTTTTCTTTCTTAACAAAAATAATTAATACAAGTAGTACATGCACTGCAGTGTAATGAAAGATTTTGGTGATACAGTGATCTAATACGGTGTGGGTATTATTATTACAGTACAAGTAAATATGTTTTATAGTGTATTTTCCTTGTGATTGTTAATTATTTTTAGAAATATGTGTACATGTACTCGATACATCATGTAATCCAATTATCCGAACATTTGATTATCCGAACGATGCTCGGTCCCATGGGGTTCGGATAAATGGAGTTCTACTGTACTTACATTTGTATAATATCCTTTTGGAAATCACTCATACTCTATCTCCTTATATGAATTATTACAGTTTAAATGACCCTCCACCAAGCTTGTGCTTGTGGCTTTAGATTTTCTTTCCTGCCAATGCAAATTTTTAAGGTCGGCCATGTTTCATATATTCGCTCCTTCCTACACTTTCACAATGCTGTTCGGCTTAGGCGTCAACTTCAGAGCAAGACCCACCAAGCTGTCTCTTCACCCTTATCGCTCTGTGTCGCGTTCAGGGCCGGATTAAGCTAGTGCGGGGCCTGTAGCATATGTTAAGAAAAGGGCCCTATATTTAAAAAAAAACAATAAAACAACACAAACATATTTGAACACATACATTTTTAATTTGCATAGTAATTATCATTATCAATTAATTCGTGCTTGTAATCCTATAAACTTGCCACTCGTGTTGCTGGCGTTGTCATAACTTTGACCACGGCAGTCTTTAATATCAATGTCATTTGCCTTTAAAAAATTAAGTAGACTTTTAGTAAGCTGTTCAGCACTATGACCTTCCATATCCAAAAATGTCACAAATCTTTCAACTGGTCCAGATGACAAAACATAGCGCAGAGTCAAAGTCAGCTGGTCCATATTAGATATATCTGGAGTAGAATCCAATGAAACGGAATAATACTTGTATTTCTTCACTTCACAGAGAATGTGATCCAGTATGCTGGATCCAATCAGATTGATGAATTCCTCACACGTTGTTTTAGATAGATATGATGTATGTCCAAATCCTTTGTTTGCATGAGTACTTATATGCTCTGCCAGAAAAGGGTCAAACTTAGCCAGTAATTCTAACAACCCTAAGTAATTCCCGTTATAAGGGTACCTGTAGCTGTCTTTTTCTCTTGTTGAGGTGATCACTGGCCCAAGACAGTATACTTGTTGTTAGATGTGTAGTGCGAGCGTATGATGAACTGAGTGTGGGTGCGAATGAAGGCGCGAATGTGTTTAGGCTCGTATATATGAAGACCCTGCAACCCATACTCTCACATGCAGTAGTCAAGGATGCTTGGACACTGCAGGCATGTTTCAAGACATTTATTGACGAGAACACACATAGTATCAACAGGAACAGTCAGTGTAACAAGGTCATGCTGACCGGAAATCGATAGGTATACATTTGGCATTCAAAAAGGTAAACATCGGAATAGACGTGCATGGTCAATAGCAAAGTTCTTCAATAATGACAGTTCGTAGCGTCGCCCTTGGCATCTCTGACTAAACGCGTCAGATGCCTTAGTCACTTTGACACATAGGTGCAACTTGGCATTCCCCGCCAATTGCACATTATCAGGCTGTAGTATAATAGCCGAAAGCACAGGCCTCGTTCTGACGTCGGCTGTGTACTTCTGTTAAATAGGTTATCATCAACCCTGCAGTAATGCTTATTGTAGACATAAATCCCGCCAATCTGCGGTTCCCACAATATATCTTCGTCACTGGATTTCTGGACAATATAAAGACTACCAGTCTTGGATGGCTACCTCGAGCACAAAATATAAGTTCTGTAATATATAGGATCGGTGAGCTGCAGTTCACACTAAGTAATCCTTTTACATGTTCTGCCACCGAAAAGCGTAATAATGCATAAAGGTCGGTATTACCTGGAAAATGAATCCTCAGAACATAACAAGGAATTCTGTCGTCATCCCGACGCACAGAGATTCACTGGGGAAAACTGCCATAGCAGTTACTTCGAAGATTCTCCCCCGAAAAAAACAATGGACTCTTGGTCCCTTCAGAAAAACAGGACCTTCTCGGCTTCCCGGAAGTATAACTCTCTCCCGCTTAAAAAACCTTCCCATAGGCCTACGCCCGAACTGTCAACCTTTGACCCTAAAGGTCAAAACACAATGAATGAATAAACAAGGGAAAACAACCCCTAATCAACCTGACATCGCAGGTAAAGACACAATTATACTTATGATAAAACATAGGCAAATAACTTGACAGATGACTCCGTCGAAAATGACAGCAACATTACTACCACCCCCCTGTAAAAAAAAAATATGTCCATGAGCAAGATAGCACCAGTATCACTTCTGTGCTCATGCAAAAACTGAACCTAATATCAGGTACAATAGACGCATAAATAAGGCGTCTGAAGAGAATACAAATCATCTCTCAACATAGGAGAAAATATTTCCTTTAAGCCAAACAAACTAAGGGATACCATTCAAGAAACCTAAGTTGCTGGCAATACCAATCATATATCAAACATTACTAAATAATATAATCATAGCAATATACAAATGTCAATGTTATTTTAGCAACATATCACTGATGGATGGACAAAATGAAATTTGTTAAATTATCTAAACATCATCCAAATACATTTGTATCACAACATATTATGATATTAAGGACAGACCTAAGTCTGAAAGTATATCAGGAAAAACTAGGACACAAGATTTAACTGGAATCATGTGGGCATCTAGACAATATGTCCGCCATCACATTATCCGAACCACGGATAGCTCGCACCGTGAAATGGAAAGGCTGAAGAGCAATAGCATAACGAGTAGATCTCGAGCTCTTCAAATCCTTACTTTGCATAGCCGTAAGAGCTTTTTGGTCGGTTTCCATAAAGAAATGCGCGCCCAGAAGGAACCTTTGTAGCTTAAGAATGGACCAAACCATAGCCAACAATTCACGGTCCAAAACCGAGTAATTCCTTTCTGCCGCATTTAGCTTCCTAGAAATATACATTACAGGATGCAGAGTTCCTGAATATTCCTGCATTAGTGCCGCTCCAATCCCAGTGGAAGAGGCATCACTACGAAGGACAAAAGTCTTATCAATCGTTGGTAGTCTTAAGATAGGATGAGATGAGAACAAATTCTTAATCTGATCCAATGAAGATTGGCATTCTTGGGACCACCGCACCATATTAGGAGAACCTTTTTTCAATAACGTTGAAAGTGGTGCCATAATGGAGGACAGATTCTCAATGAATCTTCCATAGAATTGTATCAATCCCAAGAGACTACGCACTTGCTTTTTTGTCTTCGGAACTGAGATATTTAATATCTTTGAAATGTTTTGGTCCTCTGTCTTCAACAGACCATGACCAACTCGATGACCTAGGAAGGAAATTTCACTAAACCCAACAAAAGCTTTAGAGGGTTTAGCAGTCAAACTATGCTCACGTAGAGTAGATAGCAATTCCTTTAGACCCAAATAGTGTTCTTCCCAAGTATCGCTGAAAAGACAGATGTCGTCTAAATATGCAATGACATCTGCACGATCTGATAGAATTCGTCGCATCATGCGCACGAAAGTCGCTGGGGCGTTCATAAGCCCGAAAGGCATAAAATTCCATTGAAACAGACCCCTAGGTGTCGAAAAAGCAGTGAGAGGTTTGGCGTGTTCCGTCAGTGGGACTTGCCAATAACCTTTCGACAAGTCTAGTTTAGTAAAGAATTTAGCTTTAGAAAGTCTAATAAGTAGATCATCTAATAACGGCATAGGTTCAGCATCGAACTTCGTAACTTGATTTAATTTGCGATAGTCAACGCAAAGACGTATGTTATTGTCTTTCTTTCGAACAATAACTATCGACGAAGAATAAGCTGAAGTGGATGGTTCAATTATTTGTAGTTGAATCATTTCATCCAATTCTTTCTCGACTTGTGCTTGAAAATGAATAGGTATTGGGTATGGTCTTACTCTGATCGGATTACGATCAGTTAGTATGATGTCATGTTCTATGGCATCTGTGTGTCCAGGAATGTCGGTAAGGACATCCTGATATGATTGTAACGTAGAGGATACTTGACGCTGTTCCTCAAAAGACAAGTTCGAAGAGATTGTAACGTCTCTCCACGATTCCGTTGAAGTAAGTGGAATCGCAGGAAGAGGTAAGTTCACGTCAGAAAAAATAGTTTCCTCATCCTGTATAACGGACAGGGATGAGATGTGACCATGTTGGACTGGAGAGTCGTCCGTCGCCTGGAAAATAGGCTGCAAATAGTCTGGACGTTCAATAAACTCTGTTAGCATATTTATATGGGAGGTTTTATTCCTTCCATCCACATCGACAATATAGTCGACATCGGAAATTTTTGAGACTATAGTGTATGGACCTTTCCATGAAATGAGAAGTCTATTCTCTCTTGAGGGCAATAAGACATATGCTTTGTCTCCAGGACAAAGTTGACGTAGGCTTCTTTTCTTGTTAGCAAATCGCCTAGCTTTTTCTTTCGCAAATTCGGAAGATGAAGTTGCTAACCTGCACGATTCGATAATCTTTTCTCTAAGAGCTATGACATATTCATATGACGATTGTGTATCATCGTCAATACTATCGGAAGTTATCAAATCGTGTAACAAGGACATCGGACCACGCGGTTGCGCGCCAAAGACAAGTTCGAAAGGAGAAAACCCTGTATGCTCGTTGGGAACCTCTCTATAGGCAAAGAGGACTGCAGGTAAAACCCTGTCCCAATCTTCAGGATGATCCTCTGTTATCTTGCCAAGTAAGTTCTTTAGTGTCCTGTTAAGACGTTCTACCAATCCATTGGACATTGGATGATAAATACTACTGAGAGACCTTTTAATGTCTAGCGTAGCCATTACCTGAGACAAAACGTCCGAAATTAACTGAGTGCCGTGATCCGACAGTATTTCTCCGGGGAATCCCAGACGAGAAAATACGAGCCAAAGAGCATCAGCGATATCGACAGTTGATATGCTCTTCAGAGGAATAGCCTCTGGCCAAAGCGTGCACATGTCCACGCAAGTGAGGATAAATTGGTGTCCTCTGGCTGACTTAATCTTGAACGGACCAATGATGTCTATAGCCATTTTCTGAAACGGCCGAATCGGAATATCTGCAGCCTGAATAGGAGCAGCATGTCTCGGACCCCTAGACTTGACCTCTTGACAAATTTTGCAAGATCGGCAATAAATTCGGATGTCTTTATTCACGAATGGCCAAAAGAAGGACGCAAGGACTCTAGTTTTAGTTCTGGAAAAACCCATGTGTCCAGCACACTGAGAATCGTGTGCATGCCGAAGAATTAAGGCTCTCATACACTTAGGCACAAGAATTTGCGAGTGCATAGACTTGTCCGAGTGTTGTACCATTCGTACCAATATACCATTCTTCATAGTGATATACGATTTGTGATTCGTATTTTGATTGGGATCCCCTTTCTTTGCAAGAAGGAAGAATTTCTTCAAAGAAGGATCCTCTTCTTGACGTTTAACAAACGAGTCATGGGAAATCACCAAGTGCTCGTCTTGGCTATCAACTTCATTACTATTATCAGATGAAGTTGGGGGATTAAGAGCTTGAGCTCTTGTCACCACTGCATTGACCGTTTGAATGTTTTTTTCTTCCCAACTAGAAATTTGTTGCGGGGTGCATTCCTTAACCCCATGAATACGACCGATTATAAGATCCGCAATAGGATTAGGAAGAAGACATGCATGGACATCTCCTGTGAAGAAAAGAGTGTCAATCCTAATAATAGCAGTAGGATAGCTTTCCATAGTACCACCAAATGTAACACATTTGATTGTTTTTCCAGTGGCACAGCAAGGATCTATCAGAGACTCCCTAACCCCGACGGTAGTACATCCCGAATCGAAAAGTACTGAGACTAGCCTATCATTTATTAGACCTTTATGTAAGATGAGAGATCCTCTCCCATCATGCGCAACTGTAGCAGGTAGAGCAGGAAGAGGGTGACCACAACTTAGCGTAGATACAGTCGATGAGTCAAACAATGTTAAGCATTGGGGGCATTCAGTTGCTCTCCCAAAATCGAAAGCACAACCAGTGATAGCCCTAGAGTTACCACTATCATTTACTGTATTACAGGCTCCATCAAACTCTTGTTGTGCAGAGTTTGCCTGTTGGAAAGGTCTTTTCTTGTTAAATCTAGGTCTGCCTCGATTATCGTTTCCCCTGTAATTATTTCGACTATCATTTCCCCTGTAATAGTTATCATATTGCCTATTGTAATCATCATTCCGGTTTGAATCCCGGTTTCTAAATTCACCATCGTCATAATCTTGACGTCGAGAATGATTACCTCGAAAATTTGAATAGTTATTATTTGGATAGCCTTTGCGAAAGTGTCTCAAATTATTACCACTAAAATTACGAGAACTACCATCTTGTTTCCAATTCATAGACGAAGAACCATCATGTGTTGGATTACTCCGCTTCTGAGTGTAATTTTGATTACTTCCCCTATTCCAATTTTGTTGAGCACCCTGAAATTTTTTTTTGAAATTAGGGCCATATGGTGTTGCCGAAGCAGCTGGCAACCCTTCTTTCACTTTAGAATTGCTAACTGTAGCATGGGGATGCGCTGTGGCATACTGACAACAGTATTCCTCCATATCTTTTAAGTTTTTAGGCTTACGCTCATGAAGGAATGCAAGAAAAGAATCATTAACAGATGACAAAACCTTATCTCGCAATAATAAGTCCATTAGACCTTCATATGTTTTCTCAGTCTGAGACAACTCAACCCATCGAGTAAATGTACGACATATCTTTGTAACAAAATCAGAGAAATCTACTCCATTTTCTGGCAACATTGTCCTAAAACGAAGACGATAATCTTCTTCTTTTAGTTGGTATTTTTTTAGCAATGCTGCCCTGACAACATCATAATTAGTCCTCTCATGTTCGACTATTGTCATAAGAGTAGTCACTGTGTCACCTGTAAAAAATGGCATCAGTTGTTCAACATATTTTTCCTTTTTTATGTTATGCGTATCGCACAAAAATTGGAATCTATCTAGATAATCTGCTACATCATCCTTTAAAGGATTGAAATGAGGCAATTTAATCCTACTAACAAACTCCTTTGTCGTACTCGAAGTTGTTTGCTGAGCACCCGTACTCGCCAATTTCAATTTCTCTAACTCCAAAATTGCGAGTCTTTCATCAAGTTCCATCTTCTGTTTTCTTTCCTCATGTTCCATTTTCCTAATTTCAGCCTCAGCTTTCCTCTCCTCTGCAGCAGCTTGAGCTTTCCTCTCCTCTGCAGCAGCTTCTTTGTCTAATCTCTTTTGTTCAGCTTCCTTGTCTAATCTCTTTTGTTCAGATTCTTTGTCTAATCTCTTTTGTTCAGATTCCTTGTCTAATCTCTTTTGTTCAGATTCTTTGTCTAATCTCTTTTGTTCAGATTCTTTGTCTAATCTCTTTTGTTCCGCAGCAGCTTTTCTCTCTTCAGCAGCTAATGCTTTGTCATACTGAGCAACAGCCCATTGTTCTAACTGTTGACCAGTTTTATCAAGGGCCTTCCCTTGTGTAATAAAGTACTTTAATGTAGACATCTTGTCTAATGAGATCAGTAACTTGCAGAAGTAACTAAATTAAATTATCTCACTTTAATGGGAGACAAGTCTGAAATGATAGACTTGTATACTCACTTCACTTTATTTCACTCTCTTAGTCTTAGACAAAGACCTTGTATGGTCCCCTTGTTTATAATGTAACCAAAAAATCACTTGAGTACCTGTGAAAAAAAAATTCCCTTATATCCCACTCACTATGGGCACAAGTCTTTTTTATAAAGAACTTGAATATGTATTTCACCTTGTCTCAATCTTTGTAGATAACAAGTCTTTTATCAAAGAACTTGTATAAATATTTTATATAAAAATATTTTATTAACAAACTCTATATGAAGAGTCTACTTTATCAATAATACCAATACATGACCAAGTATATGTATGTAGACTGTGCATGACAGTAATGTAGTACAAACAAACAAAAATACAAAGACAAAGATACAAAACAATACAAATGGCAACACTGTTTTAACCAAAAATGTGTAGAGAAATACACAAAAGAAAGGAGAGACCTACAGAATACAAACAAAACAAATCGAAAATCAAAACTGAAAAACAGACAAAATATTACAAAAACAACGTTAAGTACAGTTACATCACAGCTAACATCAATAGCGACCAATTGTCACTAGCAAATTTTCAAATTAAGAAAATTTGCACCTACAGAACGCTTACAGTAAGCCTCGATTAAGTGGCATATTTACGGTAAGACCCACCAACCGAAAACCCGCTGAAAAATACACAAAAACAGTAGAAGTAACATAAACATATAGCAATCAATTTCAATGTGTTGCAGAACAAGTTCAGTCACAGCTGAAACTAAAATAAATTTCTTGCTCCTTGCGAACACAGAAACGAAATGTCAAACGCGCACTGAACGTCAAATCCACTGTAGCATAAAGTGGTATTCACGAACCAAAGTTACTATGACCTTCTCGAATTAGGACTTGCACATTGAATGTTTACAATTTCCACGTACTGTTTACAAACACTTGACCTCGAACAATGTAGCTTGAATGCTCGGACATAGAAAAGTCTGTTGTTGACTGAAACGTGTAACAACCAGCAGTACTGTTCACAATAGGAACCCGCCTTCTATGCAGTTATGGTCCACGTAGCAAATGCCTAGATGTTAACCTCCGTACTTGTCTTGTTGTGGTTTACGTAGCATTATAATATAAATGCCCGCACTGTTTATCTAGGTCAACCGTTGATGACCTATTTCTGTCCTGTTGTAGCCAAAACTTGCAAGTGTAGAATTAGCGCTGTGTGTTACGGCTGTCCCGTGTGTAGCTTAGACCCACAGATCAGAAGTGTAATGTGTACTTGTCCTTCTTGTAAATTTCTGGACAAAACTGGAGACATCATACATGTAACAGCCAACCAGGAATGTAAATTTCTGGATCCATTAATGTCAACAATAATGTCAAATGCTCGCTCTGTTCTTTTTAAACCCACAGATCTGGTCCATCAGAAATGTAAGTTTCTAGGCCACATTGGCGACAAGAAATGTATCTTAAGAGCCCACGTAACTGGTCCATCAGAAATGTAGCTGTCTTTTTCTCTTGTTGAGGTGATCACTGGCCCAAGACAGTATACTTGTTGTTAGATGTGTAGTGCGAGCGTATGATGAACTGAGTGTGGGTGCGAATGAAGGCGCGAATGTGTTTAGGCTCGTATATATGAAGACCCTGCAACCCATACTCTCACATGCAGTAGTCAAGGATGCTTGGACACTGCAGGCATGTTTCAAGACATTTATTGACAAGAACACACATAGTATCAACAGGAACAGTCAGTGTAACAAGGTCATGCTGACCGGAAATCGATAGGTATACATTTGGCATTCAAAAAGGTAAACATCGGAATAGACGTGCATGGTCAATAGCAAAGTTCTTCAATAATGACAGTTCGTAGCGTCGCCCTTGGCATCTCTGACTAAACGCGTCAGATGCCTTAGTCACTTTGACACAAAGGTGCAACTTGGCATTCCCCGCCAATTGCACATTATCAGGCTGTAGTATAATAGCCAAAAGCACAGGCCTCGTTCTGACGTCGGCTGTGTACTTCTGTTAAATAGGTTATCATCAACCCTGCAGTAATGCTTATTGTAGACATAAATCCCGCCAATCTGCGGTTCCCACAATATATCTTCGTCACTGGATTTCTGGACAATATAAAGACTACCAGTCTTGGATGGCTACCTCGAGCACAAAATATAAGTTCTGTAATATATAGGATCGGTGAGCTGCAGTTCACACTAAGTAATCCTTTTACATGTTCTGCCACCGAAAAGCGTAATAATGCATAAAGGTCGGTATTACCTGGAAAATGAATCCTCAGAACATAACAAGGAATTCTGTCGTCATCCCGACGCACAGAGATTCACTGGGGAAAACTGCCATAGCAGTTACTTCGAAGATTCTCCCCGAAAAAAACAATGGACTCTTGGTCCCTTCAGAAAAACAGGACCTTCTCGGCTTCCCGGAAGTATAACTCTCTCCCGCTTAAAAAACCTTCCCATAGGCCTACGCCCGAACTGTCAACCTTTGACCCTAAAGGTCAAAACACAATGAATGAATAAACAAGGGAAGACAACCCCTAATCAACCTGACATCGCAGGTAAAGACACAATTATACTTATGATAAAACATAGGCAAATAACTTGACAGATGACTCCGTCGAAAATGACAGCAACAGTACCCAACAATTTCATCACTGCCACGAAATGAAAGGCCTCGTTCTGCTAAAAACTTCACAACTTCAATTATTCGCTCTGGAAGTTTGTGCCAATACTTTTCTTGAATGTCCATTTGTTTCACAAGATGGGTGTTGCGCACATATTAGTCTGTGACGCACGGATTACGGTAGGTAAGCATGCAAATGCAAAGTGTA
Organism: Oreohelix idahoensis; assembly: GCA_024509875.1. Taxonomy (NCBI): domain Eukaryota; kingdom Metazoa; phylum Mollusca; class Gastropoda; order Stylommatophora; family Oreohelicidae; genus Oreohelix; species Oreohelix idahoensis. The sequence continues at coordinate 66,729 of JAMPIV010012759.1, forward strand.
ACTATTTGTCTGATGAAAAGTATTTAATTGAGAATCTGTGACTCTGAGAGTAAGGGGACAGAACCCGGATCGGTCGATGTTAGATTCGATTACATGGATTATCTTTTCTTGTATTACAATCTGGCGTATAAATGCTGTTTATGTCATTTTTGCGTCAGGTATGGCCAGAAACAGATTGGTCTTGCTTAAAATGTTTATGACCTGAATTTATATGTATTCCTTGACTAATTAAGGTGATTGGCTCTTATATCTTTGTATCTTTGTATTTCTATGTCGGACTATTTTGTGAGCTGAACTCTGGGGAAAAAAAGGCGTTGTTAGGCATGCGCAGTTCTGGGAAAGAACAGAAAAGGCTGTCATGTCGTCGTGTCTAGGGCTGGTTATTTAGAAAGTTTAAAGAGTGATTTGTGATCTATTCTAGGAAGGAGATGGTGTCTCTGTATAATGGTATTATCAGAGATTCTCCTATATTCATTATTAACGCCTAGGAATGGCGTGCGTTATTCCCCTGTATGTGTTTTCTAAACCAAGGTAAAACAAAACCCTTTTTTGGTTGAACTTTGTTCCTAAGCCGAAACGAGAGACGTATTATCGTGCATCTCGGATTGCTGACCACAAATGAAGATGACATGTAATTTAGCAGCACCAGATTACTCCAGTAACCAGCTTATTGATAGCAGGAATAGATAGAAGCAATGAGGACATTTATGATTATATATCGAAGTAATTCTGCTTCACACTTCTCCATCCCAGGTGAGCGAAGCTCACGGAGGAGGAGCCATTTTTGATTCCCGCCATTGTAAGACTATCATCGGAGAACAGAAAATGTCTTACTACCTGATGATGGTACAGGGAGCTAGATAATAAGAAACCCATTACTGTGGTTTAACATGGTCGTCATAACCATTGGATGAACTTTCGGCTTGAGAATCTTAGCCAGGAGAAGGTTCGGACAGTGAACCATTATTGTTGATGTTGTATGTATCCACCTTAACTGACGCGATCAGTCAGTTAGAACCTGAGACGATAGACAACCAGGAGATGGAGTGTTTCCCTTCTATCGTTCCTTTATATTGATGTACCACATAACTATACATCTGATATTGTCACCCATTTTCAAATATACGATGATTGTTGTGCCAACATGTTCAAATGACTGTACCTGTGAAGTCGAAGTGTATGTCCATTAATAAATGTATGAAACGTCATCAGTGGTCTGCCCTTATTGACTTCTGCTTATGATTGAGTGAGTGACTTGTCAACTCAACAGAACTATACACACATTCGCTTCCTTTACACCTACACACTCACTCGATGTCAGCACTGTGTCGGAACGAGTTGACCTTTCATCTACGCGTCCAGTATGACCCTATGAAAGCAGGAACATCACAGCAAAGAAATGCCTTTATCAATGCGATAGCCACAAAACATACTTATCAATGTGGTGTATTAAACTGCAACAGAAATACAACGTTGTATCAATGGAAATCGACACATTCACCTTTGCTTTTACGCATCAACAGTGAAATTAAAGCTTGTCTATGTGAGGAGCTTTCTTCGTGTCGACGCAATAGATTGCTTGCATTTTTCCAGTCATTAAACTCTTCCACAGTAAACTTTGATGAACATTCTGAACTCATAAGCTTGCATGGGAAACAGAATAGGCGCCCTTTACTTTCTGAATAGCATAACCATTTTCTTGCATGTTGCTTGTTTGAAAGTTTATGAATATGTGTAAAATAAGACTTCTGACAGTGTAGAGTTTTCTTTTCAGTGTCATACAATCGCACGGATGAAGAGAAGGCACTATCAACATGTTGAAATTTTTCACTTCCCTTGGATATGCAATATTCACGCTCACAGTCATCTATATTGTTCGGCCAGTCACCAATATCATTAGAGTACTTCTTCGTTTCACTTATTCTTTAACATTCAGACTCAGTGTATACTGGGTTTTGCTGTATGTTTTCTGCTGCACAGCCTGCACTAGTACTAGTTGTTCCTGTACTTCCAGCTTCAGCGGTTAGAGTACCACCACCATGAACATCAAAATATTCTGTCAGCTTACGTGTTTTTGATATCACAAGTTGATCTCTTCTTTCTTTTTCTTCCTTCGCTTTACGTTTTTCACTTCCAGAAGCATAATTACGTTCAATATCTATGTTCTACTGCTCATTATTTGAGTTTTCTAACCATACAAATCAAGAAATTTTAATCAAGATCGAAAGAGAGTGCAAGCACGCCGTATACCTCAATTAAACAGGAAGTTTCCGTTTCCTAAATTCTAGTTTTTATTGTTAATGCAAATTCATTTCACAAAGAACGAAACAAAATTAGAGGGGCAGTCGCCTAGAGCCAAAAAAGTGGCTTCCGTCCAAACGTGACCAAATTTTCAACGCCACTTAAATGGCTTCCGTCCGCAAACAGTTAAGATTAAAATAATGAAGAGTCACACTAAGTCACCCTCTCATGCTCTTTCTCTCACAATTTTGTGACACCAAATGAAAAGGCGCTAAAGATGGCATAAATTACAAGATCATTGGTTTAACGCTCGAATTTATTTTTCTTCTCTCTAACCAGCGGCACTCGAGCTTTGCAGCTCTTTTGGCCCAATGACATGTCATTGCGAGACTGGGAGGGGGGGGGGGGGGGGGGGGGGGGGGGGGGGGGGGGGGGGGGGGGGGGGGGGGGGGGGGGGGGGGGTCAGTGGACTTTCCTTCCAACCCGGTCAGGAGCTTCGCTCCTTCCCATTAACGCTCGTATTAGATGACCAAAAAATTATGTACATATTTATTGGCGCGGGGCCCCTAAAAGCGCGGGGCCCGTAGCATATGCTACTTGTGCTACTACGTTAATCCGGCTCTGGTCGCGTTACACATTTTTTCACAAACAAAGCTAGTGGTACCAAATTTTGCCACATCTCTGACCAGCTTTCATATCAGTTTATTAAAGTTTTCTATCTTTCTGTACAACTTTGAAATCAGATAATTAAAGTCCTTATCCGCCTGTCCAGCTTTGAGAAAGTTTATTTAGTATTTTTAAAATTCCTCTGTCTTTCTCTGGCCCTGACTGAGGTGAATGCAGCACTTGTTAAAAGGTTTTTAACAAGTTGAAACTTCTGTGTTTATCTTCATAAAAACGTAAAAAAAAAGCCTCGTCAATTGTACCATACACTCATAAAGTGTACAGTTTCATAGTTACATAAGATGTCTGACGCACGAATAACTTTGTTTTAAATCATTCATGCTATCTATTTCCTTAGTATAGTTAAGTGCAAAGTAAACTGCCTTGTTTTTATTTTTTTAAATTCTGTGCAACATTTATGGATCGGAACGCGGAAGATCATGTACTAAATTTAAAACAGCTTACTGCCACTAGGCCACTTTGACATTTGCATGTGTGGGCAGACTGCTTTGGTTCTTAAAGCCCTGTGTATCTGAGATTGAGGGTAAGAGAAATAACTAAAAACATGTATATATATTATATATTTTTGCTTAGTGGAAGTGTTTATTTGTGTAGAATCTCATTGTGCAATTCCTGGAAGGAAAACCGCCTTGTGCTAAATAAATTATGTTTCAAAATTAAATCAAAGGAAGGATGGAAAGAAAGATATTTCAGAAGCTTTTAAAGCCTTTTCTGATTGCTGGACAGGACAATACCTCCTCATCATTTCCACTACTGTTTCCAGCTCTCTTCTCCATGTGCTTCATGGTCTACCTCTGCCTCTCTTGCCCTGGGGGTTCCAGAAAAAGGACTGCCTTGTAATGCTATCAACAGGTTTACTGAGTGTGTGTCCTATCCATCGCCATCGTCTTCTTCTCATTTCTTGTTCCACTGGTACTTGTCTAGTTCTTGTCATCAGTTCCACGTTGGTAACCTTGTCATAACATTTCATTTCCTCTATTCTACGCAAGCACCCATTTATGAAAGTCTGTAGCTTTTTGGTTGTTGTCTTTGTTGTTCTCCATGTCTCAGAGCCATACGATAGGACTGACCACATTTGAGTTGAAGATTCTTATTTTCGTGTTGGATCCGATTTCTCTTGATCTCCATATATTTCCCAATGCAATGGAAGCTCCTCTTGCTTTTTGTATTCTTATTTTGATATCACTGTCTGTCCCTTCAACTTTGTCTATATTGCTGCCAAGATGTGTGTACGATTCTACATCTTGTATTGGTGTTTCTTCAAGTTCAACCCTGTTATTATTACCGGCATTTATTCTCATTAATTTTGTCTTTTCCCTGTGTATTTTCAGACCCAATTGCTGTGACCTCTCATCGAGTGTTTTCAATTTGTCCTGCATCTGATTACGGTTATGGGACAGAAGAGCCAAGTCATCAGTCCAGCCGTTCCCCCACCGTTTCAAAATAAACATTACAAATAAGATCAATCCAACATGAAATTATCAAACGGGACCGAAGCAGCAAAAGTGGTGAATGCAGTCAGCGACCCATAGCTTGACTGCTTGCGTCAGAGTCAGCGAGCCAGAGTTGACCAAGACCCTACTCCACCTCCAAGTGGTGGTCCCTGAAACAGGCTGCATCACTACAGCCTGGCTGAGAGAGTAGGGATCGAAGAGGGAAGGCAAACCCGGTCCCAAAAAAATGCCGTGCTGAAGTCGGATGTGTTGGTCTAAGGACGCAAATATCCAGCTTTGCTGCGAATACAACGCAACCAACGTCCTTTTCAGTGTAGCGAAAGGTTCTCCTATTATGATAATAGTGGTAGAGCAGAAGTAGAATCTCTCTCCAGAAAGTATGAAGTTCCAGTGCCCGAGAAGTACACTGGTATCACAAGTGAGTTACAGCTGTGAATACTCTGAGCTGGACAATAGATTTAGGCTTCAGAAGTATAAGTTGCTACTTTCGCTATCGTAACCCTATGTGATAATATAATTAAATTTGAAAAGGTAACTCAAAATTTAACAGTTAAAAAATTTAACAAGTCAAATGAGTACAATTATCCAATTTATTATGTACATCTATATATTCTTGTAATGATAAATGGGTGTTGGAAGATGGTAAAATGTATGATTATTTACAGTTACAAATTAAAATAACTAATAGAAAAAGTCTTGGATTTATCTTCCACTGAATTTACAACAAAAAGGATTGTCACATTATCTCTTGCCATCTAGTTGTCATCATTAGACAGTAGTTTCAAAAACTGCTCACAGGATATGTTGGATGGATACAAAGAAACTCAACTTTAGCCACGTCTGCTCGAGGTTCCTCCGACACACTGGAGTACGGAAGACTTTCCTTCAGCCCGCCCTATAACTACGGGGGACTAAGGTGTTGAAGTTTGGTTGACCTCTAGGCTTCAGTGAGCTGGATCAACTTCTTCAAGTCTTTAGTTTCTCGATCAGGAATGATCATAAACATTGATCATAAAAACCTGGAACAAGAAGTAATAGGTGGCCATGTTGTTCCAACAATCTCACCACCAACTACTGTTCATGATGCGACCATGTCTTCAGTGTTTGTATATAAATGAATGAATCATGGTAGTATGTTACAGAGATAGCATGATAAGATAATGTATACTGTGCAGAATTAACAAACTACATGAATAAATCATAGGTTATGATACATGGGTACGATATAACCTTTGCCTTCCACTTATGGATGTCAAGTCACTTATGTACTTGCTGGTATGTTGTAAGCTTCCAGGCAAGAACTAGCCATGATATATGGGGCTAACCAATTAATGGTTATGCTTCCTGACAATGCCGGTGAAGGTTATCTCTGGTTAGCGTCATTCTCTTTTTTGTTATATCTGATACAATCAATCAGAAATAAAATCTGAAATAAAATGATATTATTCATACATATATCTTTAATAAACTTACATACCCTCTTAGGATCTATAAGCTCACGGTGAGATTATTTTGGTTTAAGTTAATCTGCCCTGCATGCAGCGTGAAAAAATAACTTTTCTTGCAGATACTGTCTTCCAGTTTCTCACTTTGGCTTCTGGATTTGGTGTGTGTGATTTTCAACGCGTCCCTCTGTCCTTATATTTCAGTCTCTCGCGCGTACGAGAAAGCACCTCTAAAAGTCCCAAAAGATTTTCGTTTCATCTCCTGGTTTGAGGCTATTTGAAGCAATCTGTGTTTTTCCTGTACTTGTTTTTTTTCTTCTGTTCACTACACACTTATATTCTTCCGTCCTTTCTATGTATCATTTCCTTTTCCCCATATGAGGCTTTCATTACATATAAGTTTTATACAAATCCGTTGAGGCTTGTTAGTGTAATAAATTTTTAAAGATTCTTAGCTAACTTTTAGCCGATGTGATGAAGGTGAAAAAATATTAATTATCTTTAAAACTATTTATATTTGAATAATATCCTTTTGGATATAATTCCTAGTCTATCTCCTTTGTTGAATTATTTTTATTTAATATTATTCCAACCGGGCGTTCTCCGGTAGTTAATAATTTAATGTCCAGTAAATGAAAACTTTGAAAGTCCGCCATTCATTCTTATTAGCTATTTCATCATTCTTCGGTAATATTGTATGGCTTTTAACCGTAATTCACATTTCCCGTCTACTACAAACTTCAAAGAAAGACCGCCGCGCTGACCTTGCGCTGGTGTGTGTGTGTGGGAGTCGCGCTACACATTTTTTTTCCACAACAAAGCAAGAGGAACCAAATTTCGCTACATTCAGGACGAACGAGTGTAACAGCGCTATATAACTAGGTGGCAGATGGCAGGCCTAGTGATGTAATTCAAGGTTTAAAAGTTCTCTTTTATTTATCTTCCAAGTTATTGACTTATTGATATGTGTGTACTGGCCATCTCCGCCAGAGATGTTAATTCTTGGATGAGACACTTTTCCTTCTTTGCTCAACTCAGAGTCCGTTCGGTTCCTTCTTCGATGTTACTGGTGACTTCGTATAGTGGTAGTTTTAAATAGACATGGCCTACATACAGCAATGATCAAAAGATGAAATCAAATCCATGCGTATCCTTCAAAACATTTATTTACATGGTACTATTACCCAGCAGGGCAAGTAATTCATATAATAGAGCTCGCACATAATCATATCAGAGGTACTCCGTACATAAGCTCTATATCTCGTGAAAATACATATTCTTTCTTAGCCATTTTATCATCTCCAGTAGACTTTCTTAGTCTTCCCAAAATCTGTTACTGTTTATTCTTAATTTCTATGCTCCACATTAGCATTTCATACTCATTGTATATGTACATATATTCTCCCTGACAAAGTAGTCAGACCTGTCTCTACTACAGTTTCTGAAAGCAAAATTCAACTCATACATAACATATCAAGGTTCCCAGTCATATACTTACATGCGAGAGCATGTTGGCGGTTCTCATATGGAAGTCGACTCTCACAGTCGCTTAAATGTCGTATCTATTTCTGAATAGATCATACTTTGCTTATCGTGACTTCACGATGATACATATAGTTTTCTTCTTTTGGTTCATAACCATCCGTTTATACATAAATAGTCGTAAAGTGCTTGACCAACTGTTGCTTGTTAAATGGTCGCAATATCTTCATATCACCTGTTTCTTCACTTAGTCATAAAGTGCTCATAGCGACTTGTCGACATTGTGCTTCTGTGTTACCTCTCCTGTATACAAAATTCTACCTCGTGTAAATTATAAATTCAGTCAATACTTACAGCCAAATCGCTGAATTCCTTATGAAATACACTTTCTACAACTCACTGTGTCTATAAGTAACTTCTTAATCATATAACACTGGCTAGTGATGGCGGAACTTCTGAATATCTCTATATACCTATTCTCTATCTGTAAAACCACAGAAGGTACATCTTGTCAGCCCAGCGATCACACCTTCCTTCTTCAAGCACAAACTCAGGACTGCCCTAATGACAGGTCATTTTTCCCTGGTGTGTTTTTCTCACCACTTCTGATTCGCTGCTCTAAATGTTTTCACTTAAATTTATTGGTCGAGCTTTTTATTTACAACTCAAGACAATTACTCACTTTTAGTTAACGCGAGCCGATTTACTGAACTGTTGTCTGTTATTTCCGTACATTATTTTCTTCACTGTGAGCTGTCCTAAGCGTTTATCTGACCTTGCCAATAGCATGAATAATGCTTGGGCAAACCCCACGGCGACACGAGGAAGAGGAAGAAGAAATTATCAAACAAACAGAAACAAAATAAGCTACGGTACATCAAACCAGCACGCACGCACACATACATACGCACCAATACACACATACTTCTCTAGGCAACGAGTTTAGAGTGCCATAGATAACATCAGTTTATCTTTAGTACTGACAGACGGGGCAGTGAAATGATTGTAACATGTTTCATTGCTATATATACACTGGTTTACTTATGCAAACCAAGGTTAGCTGATGTCGTCTTAATGACATAGTAACAATGCTGGGTTACAAAATATAACTTAGACCAGGGGCTCTTAACCCTTTCTGCACCGCGGGAATGTTGTAGATTTATAAACAGGGCGGTGGGCACCAACCAAATATCACGACTCACTTATAACAATGGTTCCTTTTGACAACAAAATTGTAGCATAATGTCTGAACCAATATCTAATGGCAATTAACGAGAGCCTACACTGCTAAACTATACTGAAGCACATTAAAAACGCACCACTATTATATATACTGATGCCAAGAAGCTGGAAAAAAAAGTGTGGGAATGGATTTTCCCCGTGTTTGTCATGAGGTAGAGAGCGAATGGCTGTTGGAATGGAAAGTGCATGATTCATCCCACGGGTTTGTGTACAGACTACATGAAAACAATGAAAGTTACACGTGCAACACGATTCCCAACAGCTATGACCCTGAAAATGTGTACGCGTTGTGGCAGTATACTCGGTATAAAAAGGCCGTTGAGACAAAACACCCAGTACATGTGCTTGAAATGCCATGAATATCTGAAAACGACCGCCAACGAGCCATTGGTATGTTGGAGACCGGAATGAGCTCGCGGGCCATTGCCAGAAGGATGAATTGCCACCACAGCACTATTGTACGGCTCAATGAACGTTACGGAACCACTGGCAGTGCCCGGGATAGACTTCGGAGTGGCCAACCACGAGTTACTGCCCCTGCGCAAGATCGTCATATTGTGCTGAGTCACCTAAGGAATCGTTCTCTCCTAGCAAGTCAAACAGCAAGAGCAATAGTGGGTAGACGTGGGCAAGTCTCTCGAATGACAGTCATATGACGACTCAGAGATACAGGCCTTACTGCAAGACGACCTTATGTTGGGCCAAACTTGACTCACAGACATCGTCAGCAGCACCTGCAATGGGCAGAGCAACATGTCAGATGGACTAGACTGCAGTGGAATGCTGTCCTATTCACAGACGAGAGCAGATTCAACATATCCGTTGCTGATGGACGTATGCGAATTTGGCGACGGTGTGGAGAGCGCTTTGTAGATTGCTGTGTTCGTCAGCACAACCGATTTGGAGGTGGCAGTATTCACATTTGGGGAGGATTCAGTTTTCACCATCGCTTGCCTCTTCATGTCTTCCGTGGAAATGTTAATGGTGTGACATATCGAGATGCGGTTCTGGATGCATTGGTTGCTCCTGCGTTCACAAATTATCCAGACTTGCAGCTTCTCCAGCAGGATAATGCGCGTGCGCACACCGCATGCATTACGCAGCAATATCTACAGCAGCAGAACATTGTGACGATTGATTGGCCTGCCCTATCACCAGACATGTCCCCTATAGAACATCTGTGGGACGAGCTTGGACGCAGAGTCTACAGGCAAGGTTCTCCAGCTAATCTGCAACAGCTCGAAGCTGCTCTTACACGTGAATGGGACTTGATTCCCCGGAATTTCCTTCAGAGACTTGTGCGTTACATGCGGAGCGGCTGCCAAGCTTGTTTGCAAGCACACGGTGGACATACCAGATACTGAAGATAGTGTGAATGAATTTTTTTATTGGTTGCATTTTTGGTTTTCTCCCTTGCCTGCACATAATGCAATGAATTTCATAACAATCAAATGTACAAATTAATGACCAGCATGGATTCATAGGAAAATGAATAAAGATTCCAAATATGTAAGCTTGTAAACACTTATATTTACATTTCACACTCTGTTCCTGGATTATACAGGTGGTGCGTTTTTAATGTGCTTCAGTATATTATCTTAGTAAATGTCAGTGTGTTATTGGTAAAAAGCTTTTTGTGCTGTGGGACGCTGATTTCTCTTTTACAATTAATGCCTCGATTTTACTTAACGCATCGTCCTTAGTGGTAATGTCATGCCCTATAAGGCAGGAAATACAGAAGGAATAAATGTTACTGGAGCATAAACAGAATATTGAAAAGACTATAAATGAAACTAAGACATGAGTTAAAGAATTAAATCAAAAGATCTACAAATACAGTGTAAGTAATAATGAAGATAGTAAAAGAGATGGGAAATTATACAACACATAAGCAGCAACACACACAAAAATTGTAGTAATAGTAATTGTCACGAGAGGTTAACTGATATTGGGTGATAGGGAGATAAATAGTGGTATCAGATGATACTAAGTATAGCTGCCAGTTAAGCGTTCTGGTCTTAAAAGTAATACCCCAGTCTTAGAAATAAGCCCTGGTGTATAGTTGTCATAGGAATAGTCAGACTGTAAAGAATTCTGGCCCAGATAGTAATAAGCAGTACCAGATTCTAAAGTGTCTCTCTCTACAACTATCCTATGATAAATAAAAGATCTAGGGGAAAATCAAAATGAACAATTGACTTTAAACAAAATTATTTTTAAAAATTGACAAAGTCCTCAGGACCAATTAAATTGTCAATTTAATATGTACTCGTATATTGATTTCTCTTCTTGGTTTGATGAAAATGAATGAATTTAATAGATGGAATATATATCTATTCAATATGGAATATATTTATGTATGTGTGTGTGTATATCACTTATTTTACTATAGTACAATGTTCATGGAACTGTCACTCTCCTGTTGGGGAAATTACAGAATCACTGTTATAATATCACTGTTAATACTTTAGTAATCAAGTTATTGATTCACTGTTCCTTAATACACCATTATATTCACTGCATTCAGGTTAATGTCCTGTAAGGTTCATTGACTGTTATTAACACAATTGACTCATCATATGAGCACAATGATGTAGCACTAGTAGCTATCTCACTAGTTGCTAGTTCTATGAGCTGGGTCTGTAAGCTGTTTCCATAAGCTGTTTCTATAAGCTGTTTCTCTATATAATGATTTCAGTCTCTCTTATGAGACTTAACTTACGTCCAGTATCTGACATATGTCACAGGAATTTCATCAGTGTAGGCTTTTCCTCTCCATGGGGGTTACCAAACATGATCTGTTGTACACTTTGTCTGATGCGTTAGCAAGAGCTCACTCGTGTATCAATCAGTCTTCTGATGCCTGACAGTTATCGAATAAACCTGAAACAATATATAGCCCCAAGCTAGTATTTAGCTTATGTGGTTTGGTACCAGAACAGATGTAAGGCCAGTCGGTCATCAGATGTCAGTGCTAATAGTCAGACTAGACAGGAACATTAAATTAGTGACGATGTTATCAACCCTTAAACAATTTAAAAAAATTAAATACACACATCAACCATTTGGATTTATCCCAATCCTATTCTTTCATCATCCCACTGTAGGTATTGTTCCATCCAGTACTCAATGCATTCCAATTCATCCTCTGGTTCAGTTCCAAAAAAATGTATAGCATCAATGGCTTCTCCCCTCCAAAATTTACCCAACATAATTGAATCTGCAACAACATACTATTATTTACAAATTTACAAAAGCGAGTCAGCTTACCCTCATGTCAGAATTCACAGAGCTTCATAGACCGGGCAGGCAGTGTATTGAAATTGACAGAGATACAACGGTAAAATACATCCAAAGATAACATTTAAGGATAAAAACATAATGCGTAGGCTGCGAATAGTACATGATCGCCTAGACCGCGGGTCATCACCCTCCATAAAAATTGACTTGCTAGACAGGAGGGGAACGGAGGATCAAAAAGGAAAAATATGACTGGAAAGATTGCGTGAGACTAGAAAGGCTAAGGAGACGCATTTGGGGGGGGAAACGGAGAAAAGTCACGTTTCCCAAGTTGACATAAAAAGTAAGCAACTCGACAGAAGGGACCATAGATATGTTACGCCACAGTCATTTATTGGACGCTTTTGCGATACCAAGCCCTTGATTTGAATTCAGCGGCTAAACGCAGATGTTCGAAATATTACAAAATTTAAAAAGTACTTTTTTCCTTAATATTAATGTTAGGAATATAAAAATTAGTTGGCCGGATGGCCTATTCTGAGCAGTGAACTAATATGTTCTTAATTTTACAGACGGATAGATAATATTGAAGATAATGACAAAAGACAGTGTTGTTCACATCATCGACAGACTGTATTGAATCTAAAAGTGTCGCTAATTGCACAAAAAAACACGACCTCGAGACGCAGGTGTTCAAATCTACTTGGTATGGAGGAGAGGGGATATTGTGGTGGCTGTGTCTAAAAATAACTTTTAACGACAAAATTTTGGAGGGGAGAGAAAGGTTGGTTCAAAAATCAAGTACATTTTTGTTGAAACACAAGTAGAGACGGACAGACTAACAGATAACCATCCATACTTGACTGAAGCATGACTGAAATGACTTTAGTGTAGGAAATTTGAATTGAAAATAAACCTAGGCAGTGATTGGCCACAGACAATCATATCATTAGCGCTCAGACGCGAAAGTGGGGCCATTCTTCAATAGTTGTTCAGTGATAGACACAGATTTTAAAGTGTGGTGATTTCCATATGAAAGAAAGTGAAATAAATTTAGGGACGCCATACTATAGCCAGCAGCTCAGCTGAGTTTTGCTAGCAATTCTGTGTTATTTATTCATAATCTGGTAAGATTGAAATTATTTCCTTATATATTTTGAATATTGTTTCATGTTCGAGTGATTTGATACTGCCATATCGAGATCTAGCCTTACAAACAAGTAGGGATTTGCTCTAGACCCCCCGCCCTAGTCAGGGTCTAGGGACCAACAATGTACATAAACTCCAGCAAGGATTATGCAAGACAGATCAAGTGTTGAGAATAATGAAACATATTACCTATCCTCTTTTAGGGCAGAAAACTAATAAATATTTTTCAGAATCTATGGTCTGGGAGGATCTATCTGATGTAAAACCACCATGGTAAATGTGCTGTTTGGTCAGAGAGATCTGACCTGTCTGTATGATGTGGTTGTTGTGTCAGTGTTGTGTCCAGACGTGGGTAGAGAATAGATTTTGACACATGGCCCATACTTTGATTGCAGAGCTGTGAGTTTCTGTTGTCAACCAAGCAGTGTCTATTCAGTTGGTGACTTTACTCGAGTGTATCTGTGCAGTACTTGTGACAGAGACCACCATTATTGCCCGCCAGCACGGAGAGGTGGGACCACAAGATTTCAGCACCAGAGCTACAACTACAAGATGAGTGAGCCTCTGGTCTGCTGGACATTCACCAACACCGTTTAGTTACTAATACCCCATAAAAATTCCCACCATTTTCTGGACACTGTGTAGTCAATATAGACAGGTGTGATGAGGCCACCCCAACAGCACAAACATTAACTATCCTCCCAAGTAGATGACTACTAGAACATTTTAATAAAAACTAACTAGTATAGTACATATATATGTACACTATTGCATTTATGATATAATATTCCATGCATTTCTTTTCATAATCTCTAAATCCTTTTAAGTTCTGGTCAACCTAAAAAAAATTGACACAGAACAAAATAAATGTAATATAATTCTATCAAAAAATTTTACACTATTGAGTTAGTTCAGTGTGTTGTAATATTTGTTAAATATTATTAGTTTTGTTAAATATCTGTGGGTATATCGAAACGCATAGTACTGAAGGCACACACATAGCCGTAATTTTGACATTCAATAAACTTTTATTTAATTTAATTTTTTAACTGTTCAAATTGGACACAAGAATACTTTAGGGTTCAACCAACTCTCCATTTGACATGTTGTTTTGCATCTGGTTCACGAGAGTTTTTTGGTCGTATCGGGCTTTCCAGTTTAGTTATGGTGTTGCGCTGCGGCCTCCCTCTTGCATCGATCATCGACTTGGGGCATCTCCTGGGTATGGATGCGATTCAGGACGTCTGATGTGGGCTGTGGGATGGCTGCCCACTCTTCCTGGAGTGCTGGAACAGATCACGACGATTGGGCTGGAAGCAACGTCTCGGCGATCTAACACGTCTATGGCCATCTCATGCCACGGGTGCTCAAGTTGGACACATGTCTGGAGACAGGGATGGCCCGGGAATGGTGAGAAAGTGGTTGGCAGTCAGGAACTGCGTGTGGTCACGTGCACAATGGGGTCTGGCGTTGTCCTGTTGAAAACACAGACCTTTGGGCAGCCAAAAGTGGAAGGACATGGGTCGAATAAATTTCATTGACGTATCGTTGCGCATTCTCAAGCACTCCTTCAATGTGCACCAATTGACTCCTTCCGTTTGTAACTTGATCATTCCACACACCCATTGCACCTACCACAACCGTGCAAGCGGAGCTTCATCAACGCAATTTTGTGCAAAACGTTCATTTCGCCTACGGTAGACCCTACGCCGTCTATCATGACGCTGCAACAAAAAGAAAGATTCGTCAGTAAACCAGACACGTCTTCACTGATTGTCAGCTGCCCAGGGACGATGTGGTTGGCCCAAAGAAGTCGATTTTAGCGATGGCGGCGCGTAAGGACAGGTCCTTGGTGAGGTCGTTGTGCCCAAAGTCCAGCGTCATGCAGTCTATTCCAGACAGTTTGATCAGACACATGACTGTCCTGCAGGCAATGAATCTGGACTCTATGAGAATATCTTAAGGAGTCACTGATAACTTTTCAAATAACAATATGTATTCATTGTTTTTATAAAGGTATATGTGTCCTGATTCAAATACAAAGGAACCAGGGATCACAATCAATTTTAATTACAAGTATATGTACAGACTTTATCAATATGAATATTGTAGTGACATATATTATTAAAAATATCCTATGTGTGTCAGTTTTGTAGTAGTAATATGAGGTAATACTGGTTTTGTTTTGTTCAAGCTCTGTTGGTATTTGTCATCATGACTTCAATAGTTTGTCTTTTGGGACTAGTATTGGAGATGTTCTCAGTTCCTGATATTAAGACAATTAAATTCCCCTCTGAATGTTATTTTTACAAAGTCATTTCAAGATGAGGGGACATAATGTTGAGCTCAGCTGGCCAAATCAGCTTATCTTGCGTGATGGCGGCAGGAAAGGACTCCTCTGCTCGAATTCTCCCCTGGGCTCTGGAGACACCTCACTGATAGCTAAAAAGACCAAGGAGTATGCTGTCCGACTCTGGATTCAGCAAAGCTCTGACCAGGTGCTGCTCAGTACCATCAAGACCACGGTCCCTGAAATCAAGAAGGATGTACCTTCTACTTCATAACTAACTTATACTCTCTTTTTACACTGATCACAAACACATCACAAACATTGAGTTCAGAGCGTTAGGCCAACTGTCAGCTTCATCTGAAATACTTTTATACCAGTATTTACCTCCTTAATGGTTACCACGCCTCTGCACTTCCAGCATTATTTCTTTCTAGTCAATCATCCAGGTGTCAGTGTACTATTTGGCCATTCCATGCCGTTTTACTTTCCTCCGACACCCTCTGTTCAGGCTGGAGCATTATAGGCTTTATCTCCTGTTTGCCACTGAACTACACATATATATACAGGCATAAATTAACAATTCACATTCAATTTTCATTAAAAGATACTGAATGGTTCAAGCTTACCACAATTCATAGAATAAACACAGATACGTTGATTAGCAATGAATTCTGGCACATTTACTGGCACAAATTCCCATCTGCTTATGTTCCAGGCTTTTATTTAGCAAAATATGAGCTGGCTTCAACGCACTGTTGCTTTATCAAGCTTATTTAAACAAGTGGTTTCGAACTAACGCTCCTAAGTGATTATATCAGCGAGTCTGGCCAATCGAGCCACGTTTCGACAAGTGTTTGAAAAAATGTTACCTTCCTACGTCTCCCTAACAACCAAGATAGTATTTATAGCCCGACCAATCGTGGTTAGTCTTTCATTTGTTGCGCTCCAATCAATTTGGAGTTTACATGGTAGGCTATTTCTGTAACGTAAGGTTTTTTCAAACACGTTATAAAAAAATTTTATGAGCAGAAATGATTCCATGTTGTCAGGCATCCCCACTATTTTATTTTGGTTATAATTTATTAATTCCTGGACTATTTGCGTAACGTTTTACATATTCTTTGTCAGCAAGCCCTAAGGAACCCAAATATCCAAATTTAAAGGAGCTAATTGGCTGCGTTCAAAATATGCAATTACTTCTACCTCCTGTTTCGAAGATGTGCTGTCTGGGTACTGTAATGTTTTCAAACGTAAACCCATCTATTGTTATCTTTCCTAATAAGCGTTTTTTGTGATTTTAAAACCTAACTCTGGGAAGGGTAGTGAATTTATCACTGTCCGTCTGAAAAAAAGTTAGTGCATGTAGTCTTACACGCGTGATGGCAGCATTTGTGTATCGCGCGACGCGTGTTTAGTGTTCGGCTTTCTGCCTCTCCCTTCTCGCTATCCTTTAGTCCATCTGTCTTTTGGTTTTTGGTAACATAGTGTAGAAAAAGACATGAATGGAATTTAAAATTTAGGTCAACTTGCATATTTCAAGGTTTTTCTTAGAAAGGCAGCACATTTTATTGTGTGTTTGGGAAACGCGTGTATGTTGCAGAAGGCCTTTAATATCAACGTGAAAGCGTTACAATTTGCCGACGAAGTAGAAAAGAAGGGGGATTTCGAGTACTGTCATTGTGACAGCACTGTTCTTTACCATTCTTCTTCCTTTATTTATTATATGTATTTATTAGGCTTTATATTTACCTAATAATTTATATATGTGGATTAGAATATTCCACGACATCACGTGCGCGCAACATGAGCTGTGGTCAAAAATTGTGTCATAAACACTATTGACCACTGCGTTGTAACGATTACAAAAACGAACGCAATTCAGGTCAACACGTGCATTTGACACTGTAAAGAACATTTGAGGCTGGTTTTTATATACCCTAGCACCAAATTTTACTTACAAACTCATAAAAACGCACCCTCGGATAGCTATGCGTTTCTTTTTTTGAACAGTATATTTAGCCATCTTTACTGAATGTGTGTCGGAGTCTTGGTAACTCACGTTTTTGAGCATTAAATCACAAGTAACTTCCGTTATACTGCACAACTGATAATAATACATATATCTGGACAAGGTAATCCTGTCTAACATCTGAACATGCAGACTGGGTCAGTTATAAACCATTATCTGTTTCAGGACTTCATAGGATAGTTAGTCCATCTACACAAATCCTGTTAAGCTGAAGCCTCCCTATTTATTTTTATTTTGCTAGTTCGCTTGCCTGCCGAACTCGCGTCGTTTCATATGCTAATGAGGTCGGTTTGGGAATCCAGATTCTACTAAGATATTGGTCTCAGCGCGCGTCTCGCGACAGTAATAACTAAATCAATCAATCAATACCCTTTATCTCCCCAAGGAGCATAGGCCTTCAACAAACACATGCCAAGTCCTCCTGTTACGTGCCATGAGCTCATGTTCTTTCCATGTTTTTCTCTTAACTTTCACTTCTGTCTCTCGTTCTCTTCTTTATGTGTTTTTTGGTCTACCTCTGCCTCTCTTTCCCTGTGGATTCCAGAACAAGGACTTCCTTGTAATGCTATCTACAGATTTCCTCAATGTGTGTCCTATCCATCGACAGCGTCTTCATGTCATCTCCTTCTCCTCTCGCACTTGTCTGGTTCTTGTCATCATTTCCACATTGGTGACTTTATCATACCATTTCAATCATTTTATTCCAATCAAGCACCCATTTATGAAAGTTTGTAACTTTTTAGTTATTCTCTAAGTTTCAATAATTGAAGTATAGTCCGAAATAATTAGGAAAATGTATCAACAACAACAAAATCTGATATCTAACATAAGCGCTATATACCAACATGCGTACACTGCTTAGACAGTGCAGTCTACGCTGAATTGGCCATGTCCACCACATGGAAGATGGTCGCATCCACAAAGACATTTTAAATGGACAACTGGCAGATGGCAAAAGAACAATCGGGAGATCGCAGCTGAAGTTCAAAGATGTGTGCAAGAGAGACATGAAGGCCACTGGACATAAATTTAGCAACATAGAAGGATGAAGTTGCCTATCGCACCAGTAAGCGATGCTCCTTTCGGTGCCATCTCAGACTGGGCGTAAAGAAGCTCTCACAACAAGCAGATGAGAAAAGAACACACCGAAAGGAACACTAGGAAAAATAAGCAGCATAGAGCTGTCTTCTGGCGTGCGCATCCCCATCGTCAGTTATGATTAAAAGGGCTACTATACTGCGTACCTAAAATATGACTCACTGGGGTTGAGCCAAATATTAAATTTAAAAAAAAAACAACAACAGTTTCACAGCCCATGTCCAGTGGATTTTCCTTCAAAAGAATCGGTCATTAAAGATTGTCAACAAATTTGATTCGCTAGATTGCTCATGTATGTTTTTCTTTTTTTCCTTAACCAACGGCACTTGGGCTTTCAGCCCTTCGACCAAATGACATGTCATTGCGAGGCTGGGGATCCTGCGGACTTTCCTTCCAACTCAGTCCTTCCCATCCACTGAGACCAGAAAAAAAAAATGCATACTACCAGCTCAGCAGAAGTGAATAAGGTGTAATCTTCAGACTCCTTACAGACCACAATAGAATGGGCTACCATCTATTGAACAAGGCATGGGAAGTACTGATGAGTTTAACTGTGGCACCGATAAAATGACTGCTAAACTGACACTGTGTAGTGAAATTGACAACTAGAAAGGCTAAGGAGACGCAACTGGGGGGGGGGGGGAACGGAGAAAAGTCACGTTTCCCAAGTTGACATAAAAAGTAAGCAACTCGACAGAAGGGACCATAGATATGTTACGCCACAGTCATTTATTGGACGCTTTTGCGATACCAAGCCCTTGATTTGAATTCAGCGGCTAAACGCAGATGTTCGAAATATTACAAAATTTAAAAAGTACTTTTTTCTTAATATTAATGTTAGGAATATAAAAATTAGCTGGCCGGATGGCCCATTCAGAGCAGTGAACTAATATGTTCTTAATTTTACAGACGGATAGATAATATTGAAGATAATGACAAAAGACAGTGTTGTTCACATCATCGACAGACTGTATTGAATCTAAAAGTGTCGCTAATTGCACAAAAAAACACGACCTCGAGACGCAGGTGTTCAAATCTACGTAGTATGGAAGAGAGGGACATTGGTGGTAGCTGTGTCTAAATATAACTTTTAACGACAAAATTTTGGAGGGGAGAGAAAGGTTGGTTCAAAAATCGAGTACATTTTTGTAGAAACACAAGTAGAGACGGACAGACTAACAGATAAACATCCATACTTGACTGAAGCATGACTGAAATGACTTTAGGGTAGGAAATTTGAATTTAAAATAAACCTAGGCAGTGATTGGCCACAGACAATCATATTATTAGCGCTCAGAGCGCATTTGGGGCCATTCTTCAATAGTTGTTCAGTGATAGACACAGATTTTAAAGTGTGGTGATTTCCATATGAAAGAAAGTGAAATAAATTTAGGGACGCCATACTATAGCCAGCAGTTTGAATATTGTTTCATGTTTGAGTGATTTGATACTGCCATATCGAAATCTAGCCTTACAAACAAGTAGGGATTTGCTCTAGACCCCCCGCCCAGTTCAGGGTCTAGGGACCAACAATGTACATAAACTCCAGCAAGGGTTAGGCAAGACAGATCAAGTGTTGAGAATAATGAAACATATTACCTATCCTCTTTTAGGGCAGAAAACTAATAAATATTTTTCAGAATCTATAGTCTGGGAGGATCTATCTGATGTAAAACCACCATGGTAAATGTGCTGTTTGGTCAGAGAGATCTGACCTGTCTGTATGATGTGGTTGTTGTGTCAGTGTTGTGTCCAGACGTGGGTAGAGAATAGATTTTGACACATGGCCCATACTTTGATTGCAGAGCTGTGAGTTTCTGTTGTCAACAAAGCAGTGTCTATTCAGTTGGTGACTTTACTCGAGTGTATCTGTGCAGTACTTGTGACAGAGACCACCATTATTGCCCGCCAGCACGGAGAGGTGGGACCACCTGATTTCAGCACCAGAGCTACAACTACAAGATGAGTGAGCCTCTGGTCTGCTGGACATTCACCAACGCTTTGTAGTTACTAATACCCCCATAAAAATTCCCACCATTTTCTGGACACTGTGTAGTCAATATAGACAGGTGTGATGAGGCCACCCCAACAGCACAAACATTAACTATCCTCCCAAGTAGATGACTACTAGAACATTTTAATAAAACTAACTAGTATAGTACATATATATGTACACTATTGCATTTATGATATAATATTCCATGCATTTCTTTCATAATCTCTAAATCCTTTTAAGTTCTGGTCAACCTAAAAAATTGATCCAGAACAAAATAAATGTAATATAATTTTATCAAAAAATTTTACACACGTGAGTTAGTTCAGTGTATTTTAACATTTATTAATATTATTAGTCTTGTTAATTATCTGTGGGTATATCTATAACCTATTACACCACACTACATATCATAACCCTAGACACTTTACGTAGCCACATTCATTAAAAAAAATTAAGTGTGAGGTCGTAGTGGTAGCAAGAAAGGCCTTCTGACAATTCTCAACTACATTTTATCTCAGGAGCCTTCACAGCTGGCCTCATACAATTACATTTAGTAATATCACCATCATACAATACCATCAACACCACTACACACTGCTTTAAATGCCCATGCCCGGGCTTGAACCGTGAACACCTGATCGCCAGCGCAATGTGATAACCATTATACCAACGCGGCTCCCGCTCATATATGTGATAACGTTAAACGTGTAAGGCAAATTTAACCGGGCGGAGTTTTAAGAAATTTTACAATAGCAGCTATTTAACTTGTTAAGATGATTGGTTATATTACTGTATGACGTGATTTTCTTACTGTAAAAGGCAAAAGCCTTTAAACAGCTGCATTTGTAATTCATTACACCTTTCGTTCGTGCTTTAATGATACATATTTTCTGTTATTTTATTTTATATTGTGCAAATGAGTATCACTTTTATATAATTTGTATTTTCTCACAGCTGTCTTCCAGTTTTGAGCTGATGGAAAATAAGGCCAGTATCTCGCAGACTCGGTTGTTAAAAAAACAAAAAAAATTAGAACGACACAACTGATTAGGCGTGCACGTTTCATCGGCAGAATTTCTGTTATCCACATTGATATATAAAGACTGCATTTATCACAATTTTATGAGCTTGTTCTGTTTTTTATTAAAAGGTATACACCACTTCCCTGTATTAGGTCAGTACTTGTTAGATTGTGTTGGTGTACTGAAAAACTACATTTACTACAGATGAGAAATTAAAAAATAAAAATTTATTTTGATTTAGACTGCACACATAGAAGTAAAGTAATAGTTTATTGGAAAATTCGTGTTTTAATTAAATAAAACAGAAATATCAGGATGTATATAATATTGTATTTCTTGTTTTATGACTTGTGAAATCGGAATTGGCTTAATGACGATTCTTCTTCGTACTCATTTTCAGACGTGAACTTTCATATGTTTAAAGAAAGCAGTGGTCAACCTAAAATTTTGGTAACTCCATAGACTTTTTTTCAGGAATGGTACTTGGGATGGCCATATGTGCCTTCTCTGTTCTTCATATGTTTGACACATTTGCAGCAGATGTTTTGCAGTCATTTTATCGGTGTCACAGTTAAACTCATCAGTACTTCCCATAGATTGTTCAATAGATGGTAGCCCATTCTGTTGTGGTATATAAGGAGTCTGAAGATTACAGCTTATTCACTTCTGCTGATCTGGTAGTATGTCTGGTAGTATGTCTGGTAGTATGCATTGTTTTTCTGGTAGCCTGGATACTCGGCTTCTCACGTTGTCCTGTATCTGCTTGAAATAACAGTCTTAGTATCTTCCTAAGTTATGCCTGTAACAAACTGAGGTCACCATTTGACCTTACTATATGCAATTATTTAAAAAAATATTTAGAAGACCTATGAAATACAGGAATATCTAGTGACTAGGATCCGACACAATCCACCAGCTTTATTGGCACCAGCAGAGAGAGAAAAACCACCCTTTTCCGCCCGAGAACTGGCCACTGCCTATTACTTCGTCAGCTTTATCGCCTTAGGGTATCTGACACTAATGAATATTTATGTGGACATGAAATGTAAATCCCTAAACACATTCACCAAAACTGCTCAGCCCACATTGACCAATGACGTCAAACTTAGCCAGTGGATGTGGCCAGGAGACAGAAGCCGTGAGCTGCCAAATTACCATTTTCATAATTTTTCTTTGTGCTTCTTACGGAGCCTGGAGCCACAATTGCAGCTGGTCACCTAGCAGGAATCCTGTACCATGAACTCACATGCTCGTGCAACGGTGGTTTATGTAGCAATTAATTTGACATAATGAGGTTGCCCCAGCCTAATTCAGATTAGTCATATTGTACAATATGCCTGATTGTGAAGTAGACCTATTTTTTCCATGTCTCTTCAGAAACTAACGGGGCAGCAATTGAATTATATGTGTATAATTTAGAGCAAAGTATATTTATTTTTTTAATGTAAGCTTGTATCTAGACACATATTTCTTTAGTGTTTCTGTCTTTTAGTATTGCCACATTCGAGAAGTGTACCTGGAAGTAAAGCGCATTGATCAAGACTCCAGCTGGAATGCTGAAATTAAAATTAGCGCTCCGGTGTATTGGCCTGATAATTGTGTGCTTGTTTCAAGATGCAGAGACAACATACACAGGTGAGAAGATCCCTTATTTAAGTCAACAAGCAATTTGTGCAAGACTTCACTCAAACTACAGCTTGAGCGAAGAAGAAGAGGAAGAAGGAGGAGTGGAGGATAGAAGGAGATGAAAGAAAAGAAAAATTAAGAAAGGACGAGAGAAGATAACAAAGAGAAGAAGAAGAATAAAATGAAGAGGAAGACGAAGAAGAAGGCGACATGAACAAACGAACGAACGGACGAACTTTATTTTCAAAGAAGCAGAAGAGCAAGAAGAAGAAAAAGAAGAAGAGACAGAAGGAGAAAAGCAAGAAGAAAACGAAGAAGAAGACAAAGTAGAAGAGAAAGAAAGGAAGACATGAAGAAGAGGTAGAAGAGACAGAGGACGAAGAACAGGAAGAGCAGAAGAAGGAAGTAAAGGCATAAGAAGAAAAGGAAGAAGAAAACGAAAGAATAAAGAGCTGAGAAAGATAAAATAGAAGTAGTGACCGAACAAGGAGAAGAACTTGATGAAAAAAAAATTGAATTAGTGAAAACAGATTGTACTCTTGTATTCGGGGCCGATGCTATCATTGGGCCAACTAGACAGCCGCCTAAGACGCAGAGCTCAAAGGGGCGCAGTATTGGTATATGGGGGTGCACAGTTTTATACATATTAGTTGTTTTTTTATAACCCATTTAAAAAAAAATGCAACTGACAATTTATACTTTTTATTTTAAGATAAATACTACAACAGAAAGTAAAAAAACAATTGATGATATTAATCAGCAGAAAATTAGAATACCACTTAGTCGTTCCTCTTTTACCGTGAGGTGTAGAGGTTTGGAAGAGAGAGCGCCACACTATCATATCGGCGGTTTTCCTTCTGGTCTGGTTCAAATCTAGTCCTCAGTCCTTTAGAGATTGTTTAATGTTGTCCACCCAGCAAACTCTGGGTCTTCCTGGAGGTCTAGATCCCTGGCTCTTAATTTCCCATACTTGTCGTGGTAGCTGATCATCTCCCATTCTGCAGACATGGTAAACCATCTCAGTGGGAACTGTTTTACTTGGGTCTGCAGGGGCTGGTTTTTAGGCTTTGACGTATTGTCTGGTTGCGGATTATGTCTCTTCTTGTTACTTCAACCACATTCCTCAGATACCTCATTTCTGAGATTTGGATCTGGCTTTTGTGGGTTGTAGTCATTGCCCATGACTCGCTTCCTTACGTCAAGACTGGGACATAGGTGGAGCGGTATACAACCTTATTTGTCTTCTTGCCAACCTCTCTTTTGCTGATGAATCTTCGATTTATGGCCTGAAAAAGTCTCCCAGCTGCTGCTTTTCGGATATCCAAATCTTCTTTGATGCCTCCCTTCCAGTCTATGACAGCATCAATGTATTTAAAGTGGTTGACCTGCTCTAGAACCTGTTCTCTCAGCTTAATGTGATGCTTGCTGTCCTCTCGTTTTTGTTTTGGGGCTGCTGATGACCATCCCTCTCTTCGCCAGCTCTTCCTTCCAGACTTGCAGGTTGTATTGAAGATGTGCCTCTGATTTAGCAATCAGGGCAATTGTAGTGGGTTTGATGGTATTGTATGGTGGTGATGGTACTACGTGTGATGCATGAGGTCAGCTGTGAAGGCTCCTGAGATCAAATGTAACTGAGAGTTGTCAGAAGGCCCTTCTCGCTACCACTACGACCTCACACTTATCTTTTTTTTTTTCTAATGAATGTGGCTACGTTAAATGTCTAGGGTAATGATATGTAATGTGGTGTGATAGTTTATAGACACACACACAGATATTTACTAAGTCTAATAATATTAACCAATGTTATAATACACTGAACTAACTCAAGGGTGTAAAATTTTGATAGAAATTATCTTACATTTATTTGATCTGGACCGAGTTTTATTTCGGCCAGAACATATGAAAGGTTTAGAAATTATGAAAGAAATGCATGGAATATTACATAATAAATGCAAGAGTGTACATATGTATGTTACTAGACTATTTAGTTTTATTAGTGTTTATAGTAGTCATCTAATTTGGGAGACCGTTTAATGCTTGTGCTGTTGGGGTGGCCTCATCACTCCAGTCTATATTGATTACACCGTGTCCAGTAAATTGCAGGAATTTTATGGGATTGTTAGTAACTAGTGAGTTGGTGAATTCTCAGCAGACCAGAGGCTCACTCAACTTTGAAGATGTAGCTCTGGTGCTGAGATCTGGTGGCCCCACCTCTCCGTGCTTGGGGGCAATAATAGTGGTCTGACACAACGTTACTGCACGGATCCACTCTGGTAAAATCACCAACTTAGTTGACACCGCCTTGGTGCCAACTGAAACTCACAGCTCTGCAATCAAAGTATTGGTTATGTGTCAAAATTCCATTCTCTAACCATGTCTGGACACAACACTACACAACAACACCACCATATAGACAGGTCAGATCTCTCTGACCATACAGCACATTTTACCATGGTGGTTTCACATCGGATAGGTTCTCCCAGACTACAGATTCTGAAATATGTTTATTAGTTTCCTCCCCTAAAATAGGATAGGTAATATGTTTCATTGATCTCAACACTTGATCTGTCCTTCCTAATCCTTGCTGGAGTTTATGTATTTTATTTGTCTCTAGACCCTGAACTGGGGCGGGGGGTCTAGAGCGAACCCTTACTTGTTGTAAGGAACAGATTATGCTATTGCAGTATCAAATCACTCGAACCTTAAACAAATATTAAAATGTATAAAGAAATAAGTTCAGTCTTACCAGAAATATGAATATAGTACACAGTAAATAAGTGCTAGCAAAACTCTGCTGAGCTGCTGGCTATAGTATGGTGTCCCTTACTTACTTACTTAGTCGTTCCCCTTCTACCGTGAAGTGTAGAGGTTTGGAAGAGAGAGCGCCAGACCATTCTATCAGCTGTCTTCTTCCTGGCCTGGTTCCATTCTAGTCCTCGGTCCTTCAAAGATTGTCTAATGTTGTCCTCCCAGCGAACTCTGGGTCGTCCTGGAGGTCTGGATCCCTGGCTCTTTGTTTCCCATGCTTGTCGTGGTAGCCGATCTTCTCCCATTCTGCAGACATGGCCAAACCATCTTAGTTGGGACTGTTCTATTTGGGTCTGCAGCGGATGGGATTTCAGGCCTTGACGTATCGTCTGGTTGCGGACCATGTCTCTTCTTGTTACTTCAACCACTTTCCTCAGTATGGTGTCCCACTGAATATTATGTATTATTTCTGGGAAATCACCACTACAATTAATGACTGTGTTACTGGACAGACTTATGTCGAATGGCAAAAATGTGCGTCTCTATCCCGCTAATATAAAATGCGTTGGCCAATCAGATCAGAAGACCAAGCTTTTCAATTCAAAATTTGAAAATAAAGTCAAAATTACATCTTATTTTCTCAAATGTACGTCCGTCACATTTTATCTTTTCCCAAAAAAGTCAAAAGTACATCTCAATTTTTAAAATGTACGTCGGTCACAATTTATCTTTTTCCCACAATTTCACTTGTTTTTTTGGACTAACACATGTAAAACTGCACGAACCTGCCTCCTAAGTTATTTTTAGCCACTACTGTCCGCTACTCCCCCTCTCTTGCATTCTAACTAGATTTGAACACTTGAGTCTCAAGGTTGCGATTTTTGTGCAAATAGTGGCATGTTTGATTCAATGCAGTCTTTCGCTGATGTGAACAACCCCGTCTTTTGTCATTATCTTTCTTATTATCTGTCCGTCTGTATAAATGAAAGTATATTATTTCACTGCTCAGAATGGGCCATCCGGCCAGCTAATTTTTATGTTCCTAACATTAATATTAAGAAAAAGTTACTTTTTGAATTTTGTAATCTTTCAAGCATCTGCGTTTGCCACTGAATTCAAATAAAAGGCTTGGTATCGCAAAAGCGTCCAATAAATGACTGTGGCGTATCATATCCAAGGTCCCTTCTGTCGAATTCCTTACTTTATGTCAACTTGGGGGGGGGGGGGGGGGGCGTGACTTTTCCTCCTTGCCCCACCAATTTGCGTCCATTAACCTCGCTAGTTCAAGTATGCGTTCAGTCAGATTTTTTTTGGTCTTTTGATCCTCGTTCCGTTTTGCCTTCAAGTCTAACACCTGATGACCCGCGGCGCGGGCGATCATGTATTCCAGCAGCTTACGCATTGGTTTTTTTTATCCCTACGTTGTATCATTGGAGATATTTTGACGTTGTATCACTGTTAATTTTTACGACAGCAATATCATCGTCAAATGACAGATCTGAAATACAAATCTCTCTCATCTTCCAGTACCCCACTGAATATTTTCTTGTCCTCTCCTTTCATGCTTTGATGACATCGTCCATGAGGAGTATGAGCAGATAAGGTGACAGGATATCACCTTGTTTTACACCAGTGGTGGTCCAGAACACTTCTGACTTACGGTTTGTTGCCCTCACATAATTTCTGCAAGACTTGTAGAAGCTCTGTATAGCACGAATCAGATGTGCTGGAATGTTCATCCTTGCCAAGCAGTCTTAAAGTTTGCTCCAGGGGACCTTGTAAAATACCTTTTCCAGATTTAAGAAACAAAGGTGCATCTCACCTTTATACTCAAGAGCCTTTTCATACAGCTGTCTGAGTATGAAGACCATGTCTTGAGTACTTCGGTTTGCTCGGAATCCACATTGGACCTTATCTTTTGAATTGGTTCAACATCTATAATTAGTTATCTGCATCGACTCCGCGTTGGCAAATTCTAACTAGCCATGTATCAGACTAAGGCATAACTCTTTTTGAAGTCAGTCTTACAAGCAAGCTACCACAAAATAAGGAAGCTTATTTAAAATCAGCCAATTGCAAGTGATCAAGAATTACCTTGTGGGCTGCAGATATGATGTGAGTTTTCAACAAGTGTTGATGGTACTGAGATTGTAAATATGCTAGATATACACCTGTACTACCAAACGTTGAGACAGAACAAGTCAGAAAAATGAGAAACAAACGGCAGTTTGAGTATGCAGCTCAAGAAGATGTACTGCAAGATCCAAAACAGAAATTCAAAGTATGATAGGAAACTCTATACAGAGCAACACAACAGGAGGCAATCTGATCATCAGAAGTAGTCCCCCCATCCGACAAGTGTTTCGGCCCAGTATACTCCTTTACACTCTAAAGGGGGCGGGCCCACTTGGGTCATCACTCCCAAGTGTCTCCGCCTCCTGTTGTCTTATGTAGAAAATGAACCCACTCCACCTTGGTTGCAGCTTTAAAATCCAAAATTCTGCCAGCCGGAGGCAATTGTGAAAGTAACCCTTATGTCTTAGACATGGCCTTACAATCTGTTCAAGAAAGATTCCAACAGATTCAACAAAATAATGTCCTGGCTTCCTGTATGATATATACAGTAAGGTCAAGGTAGTACCATAACATACTGCCGTAGGGGAGTGAAATGGTAGAGACTTCACCATACTAGGTCCAGCAACGAGAGGTGGGGGGTGATCACTTCCCTTCCTCGCCGCCTTTTCCTCCCCTAACTCGAATTGCAGAGTCAGGTACCCATTTACAGCTGGGTAGACTGGAGAGTGACGGTACCGTGACTAGAACCCGACACCTTTGCCACAAGAGACCAGAGCTCTAACCACTATGCCAATCGGACGTTCATATATATACAGTATCAACAAAAAATCTACTGACGATGTACTGAAGGACTGCACGAATTTGGAATAAATCAATGATGCACAAAGGAAACAAAGATATTGATGCTGAAGATCTTCACTGTGAACTTATAACAATAGTTCGAAGACTTCCAAAGTCTATGCCAGCACAAGGATTGCTTCTCTTCATACTACAACAAAAAACACCTGAACAATGTGACTAATGTATCTGTTGCTCTAAGGATTCTTCTCACACTTCCAGTGTCAGTGGCAAGAGGTGAACGCAATTTCTCACAGCTCAAAGTTACGCTTAGCTAAGTTGAAAATAACTAGCTGGCTTGGCAACTATATCAGTTGAACAAGCTCAAGCCTCAACAATTGACCTGAAGGAATTGGTGAAAAAATCTGCAAATGATAAGACACACACAGTGAGATTTTGAAGTGCCTGAAATTGAAACTTTTAAGAGACTTAAGTTTTAACGTCAAAATTTACAAGATTATTCAAAATGATTTGTGTCCTAAAACATGTTCTTTTGTATTTGAAAAAAAAGATAATCAAAGATTGTTGTATTACTTATTCTTGCAATTTTAAATAAATTTAGTAGTTTCAAGTCTTGAGCTTTTCATTAGTTCTACAAGACATATGTTTTTGAAAATTGAGATTGACAATTTGTATGTGCGTGTGCGTGTGCGTGCGCGCGTGCGCGCGTGCGTGCGTGTGTGTGTGTGTGAAGATAGTTAGTCTTGCCTAGTGTGCAAAATAGCCTGGCACCGACACTGCTTGTATTTACCAAGTACTGTGACTGTCAGATAGATATATGATTACAATGTTGTAATTGAGTACACGTTTGTAATGTGCTTGTTACGGATAAGTTGGAAACTGTAAACTAAATATGTTATATTTCTAGTACGCATGCTATTATTAACTTTTCGTTTCAACAGTTATGTATTAATTTTGCCGCCCTTTTTTAAAAAAATCTAGTCCTAAACAAAAAAATATTGTTGGTAATGATATTTTATTTTTCTTGCCATTTTGCACAACGAATTAAATAAATAAGTAAATAAATAAGTTGGCAATATTTTACATAACTATTCAGAGGATATCTTCATCAGGATATTTTTTTGGCATTGTTACTTCGTCTTCTATTTTCATTGGAATGTACATAAAACAGTTGGATTCTGTAATTTTTTTTCTAGCATGTGGCGGACAGCTTACTCAGGAAGCAGGGCAAATCTTGTCTCCAAATTTTCCAAATGAGTATCCAAATGGTGCCAGCTGTTCATGGGTGATAACTGTTCAACCGGACAAAATTATTGACTTCACGTAAGATTTCAAAAATTGTCTCCCTTGCTGTAGTGCCTCGTGAAGATTCCCGGGGCTTTCTTATGAGACATAAAGAATACATCTTCTGCTCCCTCACGCACATCGTTCAAGGCGACAAATATGAGTTTGTGCATGATGCTGACAACCTCACCACGTATAACCAATTGCTACAGACACCACTGCTGTAACAACACGTAAATTCTTTGTGCAGGCTTCCTGCAAAAAAAAACCAAAGGGATGTGGGCAGATGCAGTGTTGGAAGCATGTTCCATAGTGAACAAAAAGGAGCATGATAATCCTTTGCTAATAATATTCGTTAAAAGATTATAATGTACATGTTTGTGCCAAGTGTTTGCCGGTGAGCACTGTCTTCGTCAAAATGTAAACACACAGAAATTATCATAATGTTTAATGTCCGCCTAACAGCAAGTCTTTTTATGATTATGACTGTACGTTTACTTTACTTCATTCGGCTCTCTTTTACCATGAAGCGTTGTGGAGAACTATTTTTTGTTCTTGAGCCAAAAGTGCCGCATTGGTTATGCTTAAGGCCTGGCACTTTTGGGGACACTCACACAAATATATGGTTACCGATACAACAGGAGTTTTATTGAGAAGAGGCCCCACAAGTTCATGCTTACTTAGGACTCGCAGTGGACGTAGCAAGCCAGTGTTGCAGGCAAGACGCACTTAACGGCAGGGGACACTGTACAGTGCCTCCTACCTGACGGTACTGGACACTGTACAGTCAGCGGTACCTAGGTACGGTAAAACTCACTGTACAGTTAACTTTACCTGCTAGGTAGAAAGCACTGAACTTGGGAAGGAATTATTTAATATTTTAAAGGTTAAAAAAAATCGGAAACCCGTATATAAATATAATTAATGCGGTATTGTATGTATTGAGAAATGGATATGTGCCAGTAAAACCAAGGCAATAATACATGATAACTGCGTTTTTTTTTTTTTTACTTCGCAGTGTATAAATAAAGAGTATTAATAGAGTAAAACTCGATAGATAACATTCCCTCGAAACATAGATCTGACCAACAAAAATCAGTATACGTATAATCTGTTAGAAATATGTATATTGCTTATTTAGTAACTACTATTACCAAAAGAGCATTAAAACTATTTTTTACCTTAATATAAAAAGTCAAATAATTTATAACGTCATCTGCCCGCTTCGTGAAATAAACCTTCTCTTTGGCCAAAACATACGTAATCGCGGTGCGGGCAGTGACAGAAGCATATTTTTTCGTCCGTAATAAGTTAAATTGTAATCGAGTTCAAGTTGTTGTAGACAAGTAGCTGTTTTTAATTACGATACAAGAGCACATTTTAAAAAAACGAATCTTTATGAAAACGTTTAAAAGAGTCATATTTCGTTTAATGTTGACAATTTTCACATTTGATTTTCAGTGATCTTCATATTTATTTTTTTTCATAAAGTTTCACTTATAAAAATTAGTTCAGTTTACTTAATGCTAATATACAATACAATACAAGACAATATTTTTTGTAAAATAAAATAAATCATAGCTTTGTTAACATTTCAAAATAAATATATTTCTCACTTTATTAGACGTCAATGACGGTTACATGTGCCAGTAAAACCAAGGCAATAATACTGTAGTGGATTGATGGTATTGTATGATGGTGATATTACTAAGTGTGATGCATGAGGTCAGCTGTGAAGGCTCCTGAGATAAAATGTAGCTGTGAATTGTCAGAAGGCCCTTCTTGCTACCACTACGACCTCACACCTATCTTTTTTTACTAATGAATGTGGCTACGTTAAATGTCTAGGGTAATGATATGTAATGTGTTGTGGTAGTTTACATACACACACACAGATATTTACTAAGTCTAATAATATTAATAAATGTTATAATACACTGAACTAACTCAAGTGTGTAAAATTTTTGATAGTAATTTTCTTTAAATTTATTTGTTCTGAACCAAGGTTTTATTTTGGCCAGAACATATGAAAGGTTTTATAATTATGAAAGAAATGCATGAATATGACATAATAAATGCAAGGGGTGTACATATGTAAGTTACTAGACTAGTTAATATTACTACTGTTTATAGTTGTAATCTATTTTGGGAGAACATTTAATGGATGTGCTGTTGGGGTGGCCTCATCACTCCCTGTCTATGGTGACTACACATTGTCCAGTTATTTGATGGAAATTTTATGGGTGTTTTAGGAAATAAGTTGAGTTGGTGAATTCTCAGCAGACCAGGCGCTCACGTAGCTTGAATGTGTAGCTCTGGTGCTGAGATCTGGTGGCCCCACCTCTCCGTGCTTGGGGGCAATATTAGAAGTCTGGTGGCCCCACCTCTCCGTGCTTGGGGGCAATATCAGAAGTATGGTGGCCCCACCTCTCCGTGCTTGGGGGCTATAATAGGCTGCTCTGACAAAATGTTACTGCACGGGTCCACTCTTGTAATATTCAACAACTCATTTGACACCGCATTGGTGCCAACTGAAACTCACAGCTCTGCAATCAAAGTATTAGTCATGTGTCAGAATTCCATCCTCTAACCAATTCTGGACACAACACTACACAACAACAACACCACATAGACGGGTCAGATCTTTCTGACCAAACAACACATCTTACCAAGTTGGTTTCACATAGGATAAGTTCTCCCAGACTACGTATTCTGAAATATGTTCATTAGCTTCCTGCCATAGAATAGGATAGGTGATATGTTTCACTGATCTCAACACTTGATCTGTCCTTCATAATCCTTGCTGGAGTTTATGTATTTTATTTGTCTCTAGACCCTGAACTGGGGCGGGGGATCTAGAGCGAATCCTTACTTGTTGTAAGGGACAGATTATGCTATTGCAGTATCAAATCACTCGAAACCTTAAACAAATATTAAAATGTACAAAGAAATAATTTCAGTCTTACCAGAATTATGAATATAGAACACAGTTAAATGCTAGCAAAACTCAGCTGAGCTGCTGGCGTTAGGATGGCGTCCCTTTAAATATTTCAATAGCTTCTGGGAATTACACCACTTAATAATTCACTGTGTCTACTAGGACAACTTATAATGAATGGCACAAAATGCGCGTCTGAGCGCCGATAATATCTTCATCTATGGCCAATCACTGCCTTTTCTTTTTTCAAATTCAAATATCCTACCAAAAAGTCATTTCAGTCATACCTCAGTCAAGTATGCCTTATTGTCTGTTGGTCCGTCCGTCTCTACTTGCGTTTCACAAAAAAACACACTTGTTTTTTTTGAACCAACCCTGCCTTCCCCTACACAATTTTGCCTTTAAAGTTATTTTTAGCCACAATTCACCATCCCACCCCGTCTCTTCATTCCAACTAGATTTTAGCACTTGCGTCTTCAAGGCCACAATTTTTTGAAAATTAGTGACATGTTTTATTTCAATGCAGTCGATCGTTGATATGAACAACACAGTCTTTTGTCAATATCTTTCTTATTATCTATCCGTCTGTATAAATGAAAGCATATTATTTCACTGCTCAAGATGGGCCATCCGGCCAGCTAGGTTTTATATTCCTAACATTATTATTAAGAAAAGTTACTTTTCAAATATTTTCTAGAATCTTCTGGAATGCGTTCATCACTGCATTCAAATAAACGGACTAAGTTATCGCAAAAGCGTCCAAAAAATGACTGTGGCGTATAATATCCAAGGTCCCTTTTTGTCGATTTCTTTACTTTA
Source organism: Oreohelix idahoensis (assembly GCA_024509875.1). Classification (NCBI taxonomy): domain Eukaryota; kingdom Metazoa; phylum Mollusca; class Gastropoda; order Stylommatophora; family Oreohelicidae; genus Oreohelix; species Oreohelix idahoensis. The sequence goes on from JAMPIV010012759.1 coordinate 100,390, forward strand.
TGTCAACTTGGGGAACGTGACTTTTCCTCCTTTCCCCACCAATTTGCGTCCTTTTAGCCTCGCTAGTTTCAAGCACGCGTTCAGTCAGATTTTTCCTTTTGATCTCCGTTCTCATCCCGTTCCGTTTTGCCTTCAAGTCTAACAATTTAATTTCCGTGGCGGGTGATGACCCGCGGCGTGGGCGATCATGTATTCTAGCAGCTTACGCATTAGTTTTTATCCCTACGTTGTATCATTGGAGATATTTTAACGTTGTATCACGGTTAATTTTGTGACAAATACATGATAAATGCGTTTTTTCTACTTGGTAAGGCATCTGCTGGGTATAAAGAAAGAGTATGAATAAAGTTTTTTGCGAATCCTATCTCAGATTGCCTGCTGGTGTGAGGCATTTATGAATGTTAACGTGAAGCATTCACGGCGATGGGTTGTTATGATGCAACAACTCCTAGCGTAGAAGTCTGCAATCCTTTCAATTATCTCGTATAACCTAATTACCATGCAGAGTATGGCAAAATCCCACAGAGATCTGTTACGTTTAACCGCGGCTTTGTAGGGAAGTTCAAAGAAAGAAACGAGCATTGAATGACATCTGAACTATTGAACTCTAAAAGAAAGTTGAATGTAAAATTTAAAGTAATAGCCAACACATTTCAAATTGTGAGAAGAACTCTATTCGTGATCAGAAGCAACTGAAACTTTCCTACGTGTAAAAATAAACTTACTTAAAATGATATTAAGTGCTTCACCATACCCCACTACACGCACCATACCCCACTACACGCACCATACCCCACTACACGCACCATACCCCACTACACGCACCATACCGATACCTGTTTGGAAGGAAAACTGAAATAATAATGTCCCACCGTATATTTTTAGACGAAATTAGAAAAATTTCATAAAATTTGTTTTACACACTATAAATGAATACCAAATAAAGCAAACATAAAAACATCTTTACTCTTTATCTCTCCAGTATTTTGCCCTGTAAAGGAAGAAACGGTGGAAATATCTGCCAAATGGATTATAATAACTACAAGGCAGTGCGATATACCTATTTATTTTTATTAGTCAATATTTACTGTACAGTGCCTTGTGCCTGAGTTAAGAACCTGTTACCTAGGCAGAAATTATTTGTCCAGTGTTCACTATCTGACGGTAGCATGCACTGTACAGTACTTCCTGCCTCCTACACAGGTTATTCTATAGCTCAGAATCCTAAAGAGGAGCATAAACGGACTGATTATAACCAGGGCTGGATTATCCATTTGGCTGAAACATAGGGGCGTGGAGCTTTTAGGGGCCGGTGAATAAGTTTAAAAAAATTTTTTAATGCATTGATGTATGTACAAAATGAAAATGTTTGCACTTTGCAATCGCATTTATAACTTTCTAAAAATACAGCAAAAACAAAAATAGCTTAAAGGACATAATGCACCCCGCCAAAATCAGTTATTGAAGAAATTGTTGAAAGAAAAACAAGATACGTTTTTCAATAAAATCTGTTTGTTCTGTTTATCTTAAGAATAATAATAATTTTAAAAATACTAATAAACAGTAACAAAAAACAATTACTAATAAAAGAGATAACCCATGCTTACAAACTAACATACCAGTATATTGGTCATCACCAGTAACCAGTTATTTGATATGTCTTAAGTACGTATTCTGACGGTTTTGCTGCTTCGCACTAGTGTAATTTATGTGTCACGTGATGTCCACGCGCTCAGATAATGTAAACAAGATAATGGTAGTCCCATAGCAGATACTGACGTAGAGGAGTGAAGTGTTTGAGGCTTCACAATACTAGGATGGCATTGAGTGGTGGGATGACCTGTTTCCTTCCCCGCTGCTTATTCCTTCCCTTACTCAAGAGCAGAGTCAGGTACCCATGTACAGCTGGGTAGACTGGAGCGTTTAGCCATCGTGTTTCAAACCCGGCACTTTGCTGAGAGAGGTCATCACTCTAACCACTCTTCTAGTTGGACGTTCTGAGATGATGTGATTTCTTATATTATAAAGTATAAGGCAATGCCACGCTAAAAAAAAAAAAAAAAAAAAAAACAAGTTATAGGAATCTACTCTCATTATTGTTAAAGAATGAAGTAACGAAGGAAAAGGAAAGAAAGAAAGAAATCGTTCCACTTTTGTATGAAAGAAAAATGAATGGTCTGTTATAATTAATAAATATCGTTCACGAGCACAACAATTTGTGAACGAAATGAGGAATTTATGATGATTCAAAACAGGCCACCAACCTTTATCGTATGCAATAGGTGTGGAGTATTTCCTGCCTTTCTTTTTTTTTTAAAGTCCGTTAAAGTCATAATAACCATGAGCCCTTAAAACTTTTTTTGTTGCCCCTTTTACTTTTTAATTAAGAAATAAGTCATTACTGAACATAAGGGGGTCGGAACGTTTATCACCCCTGCCTAGTAAATTTTATTTTCGTTTAAAATACACTTTCATAAGTTTAAACAACTAATGTAAAATTTACAAGAATGTTTGTCATAACTAGAGTTGTGTTTAAAATAAAGCTTCGCTGACATACTTGTCTGAAGAAGCACACTAATTTAATTGGCACATCACCATTCACGACCAGACGCCCGCGTTTTTAAAATACAGTCTATACTCCCAGTTCACTATCCCTTATTGAAAAATCATTTACTTTGTTGGAGTTATTTCAACCTTATTTTACATTGTTTTCGTTATTATATAAAATCGCTTGGGCCAAAGAGCACGCTCAGTCCATGTTATCATCCCATGTCAATATTATTATGTGAGCGTTTTTATGAGTTTAAATGGTAAATAGGAATGATAAAATAAGGTTGATATGTCGTAAAAGTCATCTGTCAATACCGTCTCCTGACCTACGACGATTAGTGTATGCTACTGGTTCTGAGCCTTTTACGACAACGAGCCAAATTTTACAGTTGATGAAGCTGGCGACCCATGTCCCAAAAATTGACAGATAACAATTAGTTACATGAATTCAGCCAAAAGGCAACCTCATGCAAACCGCTTACAGAGATATTAGACAAACATAAAGGTATGTTTTCAGGCACTCGTAAGAAATAAAGAAGTAGAAAACTACACAACAGAAAAACAACATACGCGTGTAGCTTACCCAGGACTCGAACCCAGGACCTTCCGTTACGAGGACAACTGGCAGATGGCAAATGAGCAGCCGATCGCCGGCAGCTGAGCTTAAAAAATGTGTGCAAGAGAGACATGAAAGTACTGGGTGGGCATAAATACAACAACATGGGAGGATAAAGCTACTGATTGCACCAAGTGGCGATGCTCCTAAGCGCCACCTTAGATTGGGTGACAAGAAGCTCTCACAACAAGCAGAAGAGGAAAGGACACGCCGAAAGGTGCACCAGGGAAAAAAAGTAGTTATGGGCTATCACCTCAGGGGCGCATTCCCATAGTCAGTCACGACTTAAAGGGCTACTACTATTACTACTACTACTACTACTACTACTACTACTACTACTACTACTGCTACTACTACTACTACTACTACTACTACTACTATTATTATCTTTTTATCCATTTACTCCTCTAGGTTTCTGTCACTTGACCTAGAAGATAGCAGTGACCAAAGATGTTCAGACTATGTGGTACTGCATAATGGTGCAAGTCGGCAAGACGCAATAATATCTGGTGATCTCTGCATGCCCAGTTCAGAGCGGCAGTATCGCTCACGAACCAACAAAATGTTGGTCTACTTCTACTCGGACCAAACACTGTCAAGAAATGGTTTCAGCGCGTCTTACAAGACAATTGGTAATGTTGGAAAGCAGATTGAGCATGTTGGAAGTTAGATGGAACATGTTTAACTGAGCATGTCAAGCGGGAAATTGATGAAAATATTACTTATGAATAAAACCATGTAAACGTTGGTGCAGAAAGGCAGAAATTAAACAGCTCAACTTCTTGTTAATGTGAATTTCTGCAATAACGCATGATTAGTTTCATTGACTAAAAATTGATTGTTACCTCAACTTGATTAATGGATTAGTTATCCAGAGAGTAATACATATAACTGAGTGTTATCTTGTTTCTTCTTCTTCGATCGTCCTGAAGGACGTTGGTTGCGTTGTGTCGCCGTTTACAGCAAAGCTGCGATATTTGCGCCTTTCGGCCCGACACATTCGACTTCCGGACGGCATTTTTTGGGACCGGGTTTGTCTTCCCTCTTCGATCCCTACTCTCTCGGCCGGACTGCAGTGATGCAGCCTGTTTCCAGGACCACTACTTGAAGGTGGAGTAGGGTCTTGGTCAGCTCTAGTTTGCTGACCCTGACGCAAGCAGTCAAGCTATGAGTCGCTGACTGCATTCATCTCTTGCTGCGTCTTCGGTCCCACTGAGTGTATAAGAAGTGTTTATAAATCATCATCATCATCCCTTCCTGTTTTCGCTTGTCATAGAACATTGAGCCACCACCGCAGCAGGTTTCTTTGCAGGAAGCCTGTACAAAGCATTCAAGTGTTCTTGCACTGGTGGTTCTTTTATTACTTTGTTTTACATGAAGAAGTTCCCAGCCCCAAATCTTCTTTGCAACATCCGATGACATTCCCGAGGGAACAGTTGTTCTGTTTCACTCTTTTTCTTCTCATCAGCGCCGGATAACTCATTGGGCTCACTAGACGCAGGCCTTCGGCCCCAGGCTTACAGGGCCCTCGCGAAAAAAAAAAAAAACAGCGGAAACATATATTTTCGAGACAATGTCCGGGCCCCTAAAAATCTTTATTTCAATTCTATGTATTTATTTATTTTCCGCTCTAAAACAAATAGTTAAAGTTCAGTAATAATCAAATAGTTTTTAAAAAGCAGTTAGTTCAAACAAATATTTTTGTGCGTTTTTAGTGTTTGTTTTTTTTTTCTTACACACCTAGTGCTATTCAAAACGTTCAAGTTGGCAACACTATCCTAAATATTAATTGTTGACGGTTCAGATTATTTCGAAGTGTGTATCTATGCAAGTGTTTTGTTTTTTTCGTTTGAAATAACGGGATTGATTAGAATTTTAAACATGCATTCTTTAATTACAACAAATCCAAATTTTTATTTTATCATTAATGCAGTTTTCAGTTTGGTTTTGTTAAATGGAAATTTTGGGATGATAGGAAGTGAACGTGTTAAAAACGCAATATTGAATAATTAATTTGGTTGGAATGTTCTCAGTGACCCCCCAGGTTCGAATCTCGGAAAAAATCAAAATATTTTGCAATTAAAAAAAAAATCAAGAAAACAATTATTCTAAATATATCTCTATGATTTTCTGATGTTTGTATGGATTTAGAAATTGCTTTTATTCATATTATTATCTATTAATCAAAATATTTATCTCAAATCCATCAGGTTTTTTTTTTTTATAGTTTTACCTTTTAGAAGACTGGACAGGGGCCCATAAATACCTTAATAGTCTAGCGCCTCCGGAGTTCTTAACCCTGCCCTGCTTCTCATCGAAGTCTAGAAACTACACAAGGCGTGTTAATAAATTCATATATGCTAAAACTTAATATACGTTTGCAATCTTTTTTCGTCTTCCCTGTTTCTTTTCTTAATAGCCTTTTTCTCTTTTATAAAATGGATGATCTGTGTCATGCTTAACCTACAGCATACAGCATCTTCTTTGTATGATGGCTACGTTCTCAGTCAATTTCTGTTCGTGCAACCAACAATCCAGGTGGACATTTTGTAACATCTGCGTCTCTTTCCTACATGGGTTCATTTGTGTGTTATGTCCCCATTGTAGTTTATTGGATATACGGTTTTAAAGTCTGCTATGGCCTGTTTTCCGTCTGAAAATGATCATCAAGACTTTATGTAAGTAGGATAGCTATGCTTATTTAGCTTAATCTGAAAATTCTCGTTTTTATTTTGATTTTAAACTTTTTTTTTTTAAGAATTAATATCTCGTCCTGGTGCGGGTTCGTCTTTTGCGTCTTCCCTCTTTAGCGTCTTCCCTCTTTAGCGGGTCTATCTGTCTTCTACTAGTTATTTCGCAGCGAACTTTTCATTTGGTCATTGTTCTTTCACTTTGTTGAACTTATAGCTCGTGTTTTATAATTCCATAAGGTTAAGGTTGACTGTGTTTTGGTTCCTTAGAGGTAGCTGCGATTGATAGGAACTCTATGTGAAACAACATACGGTCATTGTTCTCGTTTCACCACAATTAATTTTACATTATCATCACCACCCTTAAACTCCCCAAGAAGGATAGGATTCAACAAACTTATGCCAAGTTCTTCTGTCACGTGCCATCAACAAACCTATGCCAAGTTCTCCTGCCACGTGCCATCAACAAACTTATGCCAAGTTTTCCTGTCTAGCTACACCAGCTCTTGATCTTTCTTTATCTTCTTTAGCATTGTTATTTCTGTCTCCACTTCTCTTCTCCATGTCTAGCTCGGTCCTCCTCCACATTTCTTACCCTGGGGATTCCAGAACAAGGACTGCCTTATAATGCTATCAATAGATTTCCACGGCGTGTTTCATATCCATCGTCAACGTCTACGTCTCGTCTCTTGATCCACTGGGTCTTGTCTGGTTCTTGCTTCAATCTCAAGGCACGGGAACTACTGTCGTGTTGAGCATTGATTCAGCTACTAATACAACAAGCAAAATTGAAAGTCTACCTAGACAAATGAGATTTATTTGCTTACCTTATTTTACTTTTTCGGTCTACTGATCCCGCAGAGCACTAATGGATCTGAAGTTTGCGTTCTTCAGCCAAGCGTCTCGCATTAGCTGCTGTGAACCTATCCTGCTGTCGAATTTCTGCGATGCTGTCCATTCGTCTGCTTCTTCGTCTTCCCCGTACATTGAATCCGGAGCTTCTACTTTTGCAGAATCGTAGTGGTAATCTATTGAGTTCCATTCTCATTAGATGGCCAAATCACTGAACTTTCTGTCGTTCTATATACTTCATGCAAGATGTAGTGCCTACATTTTTTTTATGTCACCAATTCTCGTTCTGCCTCTCCTGATAACATTACTGACTTGTCTTAAGCATTTAATTTCAAAAGATTTTATTTTCCTGTCATGTGTTTTAGTCACGGATCTGTGTGATACTGACCATTTATCAGTTTATAACTGTGCTCATATTCTTGACCACAAAATGTACTGTCTAATTGTACTTAGATTGCCAGCCATTTACATACGGGAGAGATACATGCGATAAGAGCTGCTCTTGCAAGCAAGACAACACATTTTACTGCAACAGTGTCAACGCTACCTGTGTTTGTAAACCTGGATGGACATCTACTGATTGCTCACTGGACATTAACGAATGCTTGCAACCACACATGTGCCAAGATCTGTTCTCTACCTGCGTAAACAAACCAGGTGGTTATGATTGTGTATGCAAGGGCGGGATGGCTATTAACTCTACTGGAAACTGTGATGGTGAGTTCTATTTTTTTAAAATACGAGCAATAACATACATCGGTCACGAATTAGTAATCATAAATAGGTACGCTAAGTCACAACCATCATCATCATCAACATTGCCTTTCAGATCTGAAAGGAGCATTGGCCTTCAACAAAAACATGCGAAGTCCACCTGTCGTGTACCCTCTGCTTCATTTTTCCTTGTCTTTCTTATCATTTTTATTTCTGTCTCTCGCTCTTTTCTTCAAAAACACCCCATAGCAAAAGAACACACCACCAAACAAGACAAAACCCCAACGAATGATGTAGAGAGGTAAATACACTCTTATAAGCACAACCAAGTACTTCTTGAAAGATTAAGTAATTTCCGCCACACGTCTTTGAGTTAAATCCCCTGTCTGTCAGTGAGGTAGTATCCTGTACACTTGATCCAATTATCTTGCCAATCCTGTGCCTTTCCGACGAGGTGAGATTTCCGATAAATCCAAGGTTGACGAGGACAGTGAGAAATATATTTTAAGTGTGATTCAATGATAATTAACCCTGATATCCCGTGGGTTGAATGAGTCTAAACTCAGGTTTGCGCAAGTGGTGCGCCTTAGTATACCCGAGAGACGCGGCCAGTTCAATTGTGACTGGGCGTACAATGAACAGGGCCCACCGGTCTACAACCGAAGACAAGATGGGCGGGCTATTCCGAAGTTTGGTAAGCTTGAATGTTAGTGGTCTCAGAGGTCTAGCATTAGCAGCTACAGGAGCATAGGGTACCAGCAGCTGGGTACTGAACTCTGCCTTCCTGGTAATATTTTTTATGATTCACCATCTATCAATTATTTCCTTTCATCCTAGAGGAGAAATTTTTTTAAAATTTAATTAATCATATACTAGAAGAATTAAGTAAAAAAAAAAAAACTGTCTTCCGCACATTTAACTGTGAGGTTAACTTCAAAAACAAATCTCATCTAATGAATAAGAAAAAGTATAAATAATTTTTATAAGATTTACTAACCTCCTTAAGAACAATATATACTCCACAGATATGAATTAAAATTCCATATATATACATATATATATATATATATATATATATATATATATATATATATATATATATATATATATATATATATATATATATATATATATATATATATATATATATATATATATATATATATATATATATATAAAATGTAACACACACCTTAAAAACAAAATGCCGACTAAATAAACTGTACTGTTGATTAAAATTAGATTTTTTTTAACAGCTGGTGTCCGTAAGCTACGGAAAAATTATTTAAATTTCATGATAAGAAATAAAAAGACCTGACAAGTAAAACAAATCGATTCGATACACAAAGTATATTTATATATAATGACGAGTCATAATTCAGTCGTTAAATTTGTATGCGTTTTGCACCAGCCGGCAAATGACAAACATTCATTCAACAGAAAATAGGACAACAGATGGAATTTTAAGATCACGTGTTAAGTTTGCAAGCATAACTTGCACAAATACACGGACTTTCCTTAAAACATGTCTAGACATGACAAGCCGGAAAGGTTGGGACCATGGGAAATATGACGATAGATATTTCCGGGCCAAGTTGTTTGGTAAGACAGGGGCGTCGGTCGAAGAACAACAATCTTGATTTAAAAAAAAAAAAAAAAAAAAAAAAAAAAAAAAACTAAGGCAGAAAATGAAATAACACTTTCGCCAAGATGAATTTGTTGTAATAAACAAAGACGAGAAGAATGTACAACTTTGGAAGAGATTATCAGTAGTAATAATCACAGGCAGACAGTTCACGTGATTATGATAAACATGACTCTTAGAGGGGCAATACCTTATATGAGTAGATGATAATGCTCAGATGAGGAGGATGAAGAAAACCCCTACCAAAATCAGACTCCTTACCGTAGGGGTTGGTTAAGATTAGAAATGAAACTAAACTTAATTGCGTTTCACCCTGCAAGAACCCCACAAGGCAATATTTGTACATTATTGTGATTGCATCTCCCACAACAGAACCTCACGGTGAGCCATGTGCTTGAGGGCTGAATTCCGCTTAGAACCTTAAGTATTTTAACATTTCTGAACTTTATTCTATCTTCGCCAAGAAGAAATCATATACAGCCAGAGTAACAAAGAGACATTTAGGATTCCATGAGAGGACAGGCGAAATAACTAGGAACATCTTTTAAAATTAAAAGAAGGAATAAACCAGTGTTAATACCTTAAGTGTAAAGGTAAAGGTATTCTCATAACAGATGCTGTCGTAGGGGAGTGAAGTGTTAGAGACTTCGCCTACTCGGTCCAGTATTGATAGGTGGGTGACCTGTTCCCTTCCTAGCTGCCTTTTCCTTCCCTAACCTAAAGTCAGATACCCATTTACAGCTGGGTCGACTGGAGCGTGTCGGTAGCGGGATTCGAACCCGGCATCTTTGCCACAAGAGACCAGTGATCTAACCACTCTGTCAATTGGATACTCTACTCAAGTGTACCAAGTTATAAAACTAACTCACCTGAAGGACGATTGCATCTTAAACATTTGTTCAACGTAGTGTGGAATTCTGTGCATTAAGTCTGTGACTTAACTCTTAACCCAATTAGGGGTGAGTTGTAATACATACATTTCATTATTTTATATTTGCATTTGACATGAATACATTACTTCTGGATAAACAGTTGCCCATAACGCTGGCAGTCTCATCAAATAAAAAACTGCCTCTTACATCACCACCGCAAGAGATGGTGACTGCTTCTTGCGGGCTTCCTCTCAAGGAACCAATAGCAGAGGAAACCCGTGACACCGAAGGGAGCAGGGAGTGGATGAAACATCATGCTGCATATATTTTACATGCACCCCTTTTTAATTAAGTTTTATATGTATATTATAAATGTATAAAACACGCTTGTCACCTTCCGCTATCCTAATGATGTTTTATCTGACTCAAAGGATTCAGCTTTAATGATCAGGGATACTGCTCAAAATTATGGGGAAGATGAAATATCGGAGGGAAGCGGTAATTGCCTGATGTTTAAATCAAAAGACTTGATACTTAAAAAGGGCATTTGTTACTTATCTGTTTTAAATACAAGTTGCCAGCAGTCTACGTTAGACACCTACACCAGACAGGTCTTGTAGACACTTGACTAGGGAACCTGAGTCGTTACTTCCACCTTGCAGCAAGGCACGTGCTGCTCCCAACACATTCGACTCCAGAAGAGAAGAAACAGTCAAACACCTCTGGGGACCAGCAGTGACGCACCCAGTAATCAGCGACAACCTCGGTCACCACATTTCGAGCTAAGTATTCAGCACAAGACTAGCTCATTACTCCATTTTTTACAAACGACCATATCATTCTATGAAGATATGTTAACTGTTTATTTTCCATTTTTTTTTAATTTTTTTTTTAGAAAATCAGTTGTGTTCCCTGTACTCTGTTAAAGCAAGAAAATAAATAATCAGTAATCAAACAGAAGAGATGTGGATTCCCTACACGCTAATAATACCAGAAATTAAGGCCGGTAAAGATGAGCTACTTGTGAAGCAGTGATAAACCTAGAAGGTCGATCAGATGACCTAGAAATTATCTGACTTAAGAACATCTTAAAAACAGCTGCAGCAGAAACATGTGGTGAAGTTCGACCTAAGAAGAAGGGAAAGAGGACACCTTGGTGGACAGAAGAAGTTAAAGAGAAAATAAGAGAAAAGAAAAATTATAGAAATAAATATAAATTTAAACCAGTTAAAGGTTGTCACACATCCGATATTTTAGCTGCGGTTATAATAATAGTAAAAGTCGTCCACGAAGGAGTTGTCAGCTATTGCGGATTGAAGCGTGATGTAAATTCAGATGCCTTGTTATGATAGAAAGAAGGGTAAAAGTGGCAACCAATCACATGTCGCGAAGCTCTCTTGTTGACGAACCGGTTTTATAAAGGCGATCTGCAGAGGAAGGGAAAATGTGTTAGTATCAAATTGATCCGTGTGTCGTACAAGTGAATAAAACGACAGAAAGTAATGACAGTGATTTAGTTTTTTGAGGGATAAGACCAGCTATATTCATTCCAAAGGAATAGTTGCTGTGTGCATTACTTTTGGAGGTAATTGAAGGTAAAGGCATCTGCAAGTTGAAAACTGCTGTGTCGATCGTCGCTCAAATTTTGGTATAAATCGAAGTCAGAACCAATTATTGAAAACTTTATACAGAAGGAAAGCAGAAGTTTTGTAAAGTAAAAGGAGATATAAATAAAAGACATGGATGCTAGGGTTGAGAACAACGAATATGTTTTCTGGACCAAACTAACACAACTCGCTTGAGACTACACGCAAAACACAGAAATACACAGCCTGAGAAACTGTGACGGGGTATTGTCCTCCGATACACCCGCACCCTCTGTTTAAAACGGCCAGCAGTGGACTTTTCAAATTTACACACACACACTAAAGCAGAAGACAGATAGACTAAAGGAAGGAGACGCTTGCTGTCACGTGAAAGATAATTTATTTTACCATCTTGTCCATAGTTTGATTACTCTTTAAATGTTCTGTTTTCCGCGACATTTTGTAATTTCTTTTTCTTTCCTTTTCTACCTTTGTGGCCAAAATTTTTTCACCTTCTCAACCCCACCCGAGGTTGTTTACGCTGGCCAGCTGCGGTCAGCTAACGCTAGACGTAATGTTATATAAACGCACCTGTTCGACCAGAGAAACATTTCTCGGGTCCGCTTTAAGTGTTAGAACGAGCCAAGACGGTTTCTGTGAGAGAAACGGTTCGTTAGCGGCGGGTACCCTCTGTGGTCCCAACAGGGGAATTTCTCTGGTCGCTTTAAAACGTTTGATGACGAGCGGCTGGTACCCTTTGAGGCCTGGGTAACGAGTGTGATCTGTTTCAAGGGAAGATAACAACCCGCGGTCAGTCTTTGGGTTTTCGCCCCTTAGACAAGATAGAGCATAATGTTATGCATTTCTCTACCTGGGGAACTTTCGCACGATTTCTTTTGTCTTACTCTAGATTACGTCTTTCGCCGAACTTCTGTAGAAATACGCATGCCAGGTGTTCGGGGGGAGCGTCCCTTGTGACCTATAAGAGTAGACTGGTTTTAATAGACAAAGACATTCGTAAATTTTCCTGGCCCGTAAATGATCATCATGAGATAAGGCAAACTTTAACACAGTACTAGAATGTGTTTGCCTATGTCCTAGTCATTTTTCGGGGTGAGTTGACATATCTTATAATTATAATATTTGATTCATGTTAGCTTTTATATATATCTGTTAGGGAAGTGAATTTATTTCTGAGGACTTCTCCTAGTAATTTATTCAGTGATAAGGTAGCGCTGTCTACGGCCTATTAAGTGGTGCTTAAACTGTTACGGTTTATCATGGGTTAAATGTTAAACTTACAATAACAGATATTAGGCGTAGAATCAGTCCACGAATGCTTACCATTGGGTTAAGAGTCAGCAAAAATTAACTGTCATTTCTGTAAGATAATGTCAGGGGTGGATTGTTCACTTTAAAACTGAATAGTGAGATGCAGGTAATAACTCTGGATTATAGGAGATAGTCACTTATTCCTTTTGATAGATATTTCTAGTGGCAAGGGAGGATCATTTTATGCTTACTTGTGTGGCTAGGCACTAGTCTATAACTTTCACTGAAAGCAGTCACCAGGCATAGATATAATTATATCTTATGATCTAGCCACAACTGTATTATTATAGCAAGAACATTGCATTTTCTTTGTACTCATTTTGTGGAATGATAATATATTTTCCAAAGGGGACATACGATTTATTTGTGTAATGTCAAATGCTGTAATCTGTTTATGTAAATTCATTTAATGTTGTAAGGTGAATAAGCATATTCATTTAACTGTAACTACAGGTTAGGTTTCCTGTATGTTGAGATTGGGAGAAGAGGAGTAGATTTTGCTGTCAGAATATTTAATGACAGTTACATGGGTGTGCAAAAGATATTAAGCCTATGCGGGCGCGTGTTGATAATTGATATTTTTAAGGAACAGGAGACATGGTTAAAGACAGCCCTAAACTATCATAGCAATAACTACAATAAATCTAATCCCATAGTGAAGCGAAACTTTCTGTATAAAGTTAGTGTGATTTTAGCGTTGCTTGAAGTTAAAAGGTGTCTCTTTTGGGTCTCAGTTTCAGGGAGACCGACTCGCGAGAGCAGATTCCAGTCAGGCGAAGAACGAAATATTCTCTTCGATCTAGAGGGTTCTGAATACCGCTAGAGTCACGAATCGTCAACCCCGTTCCTGAATCAAAACCCCTTTTTGTCAACGCCAAGTTAAGCTCACGCAGTGCAACGGAGCCAACGCTAAATCTGGAATCGCCAAACGCAGTAGTAGTTCTCTACTCGCCTATTGGATTACCAGCCAGAGCATTGCGGCTTCCAGAATATCAAACCCGCTCAGCATGCCTATAGCAGAATTCCATATCACCCGCCTTTGTTGTGCCTAAACGGGGCACTCAGCAAACCACAGCCAAACCAGTTTAAACAGGATTTACAGCCAAGCGGAGCCTTGCACCGGATAAGCGCGCCTGGGTCTCTTTGTCCTCAAGTGACTTCTTTTGGTGTATTTCCTGGATACTTAAAACCTCGCACGTATGAGCAGCCATCTATGGACAGAGTTCCAGCCCAACTCGCGCCAGTAGGGGGGGGGGGGGGCACCAACGATAGCGCCTATACAGTGATGTTATTCAGGTTAATTCCATCACCGATGGAGGATATATACGAAAACACCACTTACTGGAGTTACTTCAGCTGGTCCCCGAAAACCGAAGGACTGTCACTCGATTATTTATCTCTTTGTGTTCTACAGGTTTTATGAATGGTGATCTGTGTGTGTGGTTGTTGGTGTATATGATTATTGATGAATATTTGATTATTGATGTAATTTTATGTTGTTGTGATGATATGCATTATTTTCATGCTTTTCTTCTTTAATAAATTTTACACATTTATTAATGCGCTGTTCACGACCTTTCCATCCATATTTGTATTTTTAGCTCTTTACTAGAATCTCTATGTATGATAAGTGAAAAGAGTTGAGAGCAGGAGATGCTTAGACAGACATAAGTGAGTTGAGGCTTGGAGAGAGTGATCATTTGAATAAATCTTCTTCCAGGTTGTCTCAAGTCCATCTCCTATTTACACCTTATCTAAAGTGTAATCTATAACTCTGTCAGTCCACTATCCCTTGTCGATTTCACTACAGTTGTCCAACTCGACAAATACTCTACACTCTAACTCAACCACGACACTTGCGAAGGCTAACCTTTTACCATCTGTATGCCGTGCAGCTCTACTTCACTAAACTGAGTCTGTTCTGTACTTTGCATTTATCCTAAGAGGGTTCATTCATGTCATACTCCAGCAGGGGTCTAGAATTTTAGATCAATACTGTCTTCCTGGACCAACTGTTAAACTCTGTAGTTGTTAACTCATACTGGCTACTAGTTGTTAAATCATACTTTATTTGTTAAATGCCGTGAATGTCCACCAGTTGATAAATGTAGATGTTGGGACTGGTGTAGTAAAGTGTAACGATTGTCAACTCATTAAACCCAGCACAGTTTTGGTCATACAGGTCATCTTGTCCTGGAACGTGATGAGGCTCCGACAAGAATGTGAGTGTAGACAATGAGTGTGTATATGAATGTCAGTACGCGAATGGTAGAATGATTCGATAGAGTTGACAGGTTGGTAGTACATCACTCATACTCACACTGTTCGAATTCAAGAAGTACTGGAACTACGGTGGTCTTTTTATAACATTTAATGAGACGCACACTTGGACAGTACGTGTATGGTTACAGGAACAAATGTCGACATAGACAGCATAATGTTGATCACAGGAATATCATCTTAAGTTAGCATTCATGCTTGGCAAATATCATAATGGAGCATTCGTAAATAAGCATTCAGGGTTCCATCATGTAAATCATCTGGCTTTACTGACTGGGCACGTCAGTCCATAACCAATATATAGGAAGGCTCCTAGACTTAACCTCGTCTAGCGAATATCCCTTCACGTAAAGTTCAATATATATATTTTCCATAAAGATATAGGAATCCCAGACATGGGTTCTCACATGTAGCAGTGATCTCTTGGTTCATCGAGCGATAGTACAGGCATCCCTTTTTCTCACTCGATAAATACAAAGTATATGGATTTCAACATGGCTGTGCTTCTCTCGTGAGCTTCACTCACTATTGGATACAGACCAAAATTGGTCATTCGTTAAATGTCCTCATTTCTTCATAGCTTCTATCATAGAGGTAATTGAATAATATCATATAATCTAGTGCTGATACATAGGAATGTCATCTTCCTTTGAATAAATATTCTTTTCAAATGTACCACTGTGCATCTGCTTATCGACAACGATGGCGAAGCCCAAGTTCATAATAAATTGTGGTTTTACCTTTCTATGCGAAATATAACTTTGCCATTCCTTGGCAAAAGAGAATAAACACTGGGGTAAAGTACATACAACATGTCTAAATGACTATCACTTTTCCCCATCTACTTATAGATCACTTTTTCGGCGATAAGCCTGCTACAACAAAATTCGACATCCCGACAGGATGACAGCCATGAATCACACACCTTGCTAGCGATACTTCCGCTGCATAGCCTTTGACCTTTTCTAGCGACAACCAACATAGTTCGACTTAGAAATGTAAAGATATCCATATATAAGACAGACTCGTCCTACTCATACAAACACTACGTATAAATTCAGGCCATAGATATACTGAAGCAAGAACAATCTATTCCTACCCAGCCAAAGAATAAATCGCAGTAGGCCTAAATTCGTCCGCGGAGTCCGATCGAAGATGACGGAACTCATTTCAAGGGAAGTAACTCAAAAATGACTTCTCCTTAAGCACTTAAAAAAGGAAATACTTTGTTTACAAAATATTTGCGAACATAATAAGTATATAAATGTATTATATTGCAAGATAGTAAAGATTGCACTTTACAGTCTTACCACACCTCCCGGGGAAAAAAAATAAAATTTTTTTTTTAAATACATCTAGGAGCAACGTAGAATAGGCTCACAACGCAAGAATACTGCGCAGATGAAAATATCAGGAATAACTATAATTCCTAATATGACCGGTGAGAATATATCTCAAAATCTGAGAGAAATTGTTTCTCTACGAATAAATGTTTCCAGGAAGGTGTGATGTACGTATAGTACAATTCTGGTAATTATACAATGCATACCAAAAATTCACACTATAATCTTAAATTTATGATTTATGAAGAAACAATCATCAAAGAACAGCGGTAAATAAACATCAATAAACCGCTAAGTAGCGATACCATCATTCTATTATTAAATTACAAATGTGTATCTTAGTAAAGAAACAAAAAATAACTGTTGTAAAGTTATACATATTAAAAAGATCCAATATTTAACAGTTAAGTGGCATCATGTGGGCATCTGGACAGAATGTCCGCCATCAAATTTTCTGAACCACGGATAGCTCGTACCGAGAAATGAAAAGGTTGAAGAGCGATTGCGTATCGAGTTGATCTCGAGCTCTTCAAGTTCTTACTTTGGATAGCCGTAAGAGCTTTTTGGTCAGTTTCCACCACGAAATGCGCGCCCAGAAGGAATCTTTGGAGTTTGAGAATTGACCAAACCATTGCCAATAATTCACGGTCTAAAACCGAGTAATTCCTTTCTGCAGCATTAAGTTTTCTGGATATATACATTACAGGATGCAGAGTTCCAGAGTACTCTTGCATTAGTGCCGCTCCAATCCCAGTGGATGAAGCGTCACTACGAAGAACAAATGTCTTATCTGTTGTAGGTAACACTAAAATAGGTGGTGATGAAAACATAGTTTTGATCTTCTCTAGTGAAGATTGGCATTCATGAGACCAGTGAACCATGTTAGGCGACCCTTTCTTTAATAATGTAGAGAGAGGTGCCATGATAGAGGACAGATTCGGAATGAAACGTCCATAAAATTGTATGAGACCTAAAAGACTTCGCACTTGCTTTTTAGTCCTAGGGATAGAGATGTTAAGTATCTTAGTGATATTATGGTCTTCTGTCTTCAAGAAACCGATGGCCTAAGAAAGCAATTTCGCTAAAGCCAATACAAGCTTTGGATGGTTTTGCTGTCAGGTTATACTCACGCAGAGTTGATAATAATTCAACTAACCCTGAATAGTGATCTTCCCAAGTATCGTTGAAAAGACAGATGTCGTCTAGATAAGCAATGACATCTGACCGATACGATAGGATTCGACGCATCATGCGTACAAATGTAGCTGGTGCGTTCATAAGGCCGAAAGGCATAAAATTCCATTGGAAAAGGCCTCTGGGAGTAGAGAAAGCGGTAAGAGGTTTGGCGCGTTCGGATAATGGAACTTGCCAATATCCTTTAGACAAATCAAGTTTAGTGAAAAAATGCGATTTAGTAAGAAGAGTAAGTAACTCTTCTAGTAAAGGCATAGGTTCAGCATCGAACTTCGTAACTTGATTCAATTTGCGATAGTCAACGCAAAGACGTATGTTAATGTCTTTTTTTCGAACAATAACCATCGGCGAAGAATATGCAGAAGTGGATGGTTCGATTATTTGTAAATCTATCATTTCATCCAACTCCTTTTCAACCTGTGTTTGGAAATGTATAGGAATAGAATAAGGTCTAACCCTAATTGGAGTATGTTCAGTTCAATGACATGAGTTTGTCCAGGGATGTCAGTGAGGACATCCTGAAATGTTTGTAACATAGACGAAACTTGTCGCCGTTCTCCTAGAGACAAATCAGGAGAAACAGTAACGTCTTTCCATGATTCACTAGAATGAAGTGGGATCATTGGAAGCGGAAGATTAACATCCGAAAAACTTGTTTCCTCATCCTGTATTACAGACAGTGATGAGTAATGACCATGTTTGACATGAGAATCGTCCGTTGCCTGGAAAATAGGCTGTAGATAGTCAGGACGTTCATGGAACTCCGTAAGCATATTGATGTGGAAGGTTTTATGCTTCCCGTTGATATCGACGATGTAGTCAACATCTGAAATTTTCGATATTATATCGTACGGACCTTTCCAACTAATAAGGAGTCTATTTTCACGACAAGGTCGCAAAACAAATGCTTTGTCGCCAGGACAAAGTTGTCGTAAAGTTCTCTTCTTATTAGCAAATTGTCTTGCCTTCTGCTTAGCAAATTCAGAAGAGGACGTTGCCAATTTGCATGCTTCGATAATCTTCTGTCTCAGCGCGATGACATACTCGTAAGAAGATTTTGTGTCATCGTCAATATTGTCAGCTGTTATAAGATCATGCAGCAAAGACATTGGGCCGCGCGGTCGCGCGCCAAAGACAAGTTCAAAGGGAGAAAACCCTGTATGTTCATTGGGGACCTCTCTGTGCGCGAAGAGGGCCGCGGGTAAAACCCTATCCCAATCTTGAGGATGATCCTCAGTTATCTTCCCTAATAAGTTCTTAAGTGTTCTATTTAGTCGCTCGACCATCCCATTGGACATAGGATGATAGATGCTACTCAAAGATCTCTCTATCTGTAGAGTAGACATTACTTGAGACATGGTATCCGATATCAGTTGGGTGCCATGATCTGATAATATTTCTCAGGGGAATCCCAGCCGAGAAAATATAAGCCAAAGAGCATCTGCAATGTCAGCGGTAGTAATGCTCTTTAGAGGGATAGCCTCTGGCCAACGTGTGCACATGTCTACACACGTTAAGATAAACTGATGTCCTCTAGCAGATTTGATCTTGAATGGACCAATGATGTCTATTGCCATTTTCTGGAGTGGACGAATAGGAATATCTGCAGCCTGAATAGGTGCAGCCTGACGAGGACCTTTGGATTTGACTTCTTGACATACTTTACAGGATCGACAATAGATCCGTATGTCCTTGTTCACAAAAGGCCAAAAGAAAGCCGCAAGAACTCTTGACTTTGTACGGGAAAAACCCATGTGACAAGCACACTGAGAGTCGTGTGCATGTTGTAAGATCTTAACTCTCAAATTCTTGGGTACAAGAATCTGAGAATGACTTGACTTAGTGGAGTCTTGCACCATACGTACAAGTACGCCATTCTTCATTGTAATCCAAGATTTACAATTTGAATCTTTATTCGGATCACCTTTCGTTACAAGAGTGAAGAATTTCTTAAGAGTCGGATCTTCTTCTTGTTGTTTTATAAACGAGTCACGAGAAATTACCAAGGGATCATCTTGGTTATGCACTTCATTATCTTCAACAGATGAAGTTTCAGGCATATTGAGAGCTTGAGCTCTAGTGACTACCGCATTAGCAGATTGCATATTTTGATTTTCCCAAACGGAAATTTGCTCCGGAGTGCATTCTTTGACTCCGTGAATGCGACCGATGATAAGATCAGCGATCGGATTCGGCAAAAGACATGCGTGTACATCTCCTGTGAAGAAAGGAGTAGCAATCCTAATGATAGCGGTAGAGTATTTCTCTATGGTGCCGCCAAATGTTACGCATTTGACTACTTTGCCTGTAGAATGAGAAGGATCTATGAGTGACTGCCTAACCCCAATAGTTGTGCATCCAGAATCAAAAAGTACTGAGACTGGATTGTCATTTACTAAACCTTTGTGTAAGACAAGAGAACCTCTCCCATCATGCGCGATTGACGCAGGAAGAGCGGGAAGAGGATGCCCACAGCTTAAAGTAGACACTGTGGTTGGCTCAAATAATGTTTTGCATTGGGGGCACTGAGATGCTCTCCCAAAATCAAAAGCGGCACATGCTATATTATTAGAGTCATCATTATCTTTATTTTGTTTATAGGCTTCGTGGGACTCTTGCTGTGCAGAGTTCGCCTGGTAATGAGCTTTATGTTTTTTGAATTGTGCTCTACCTCTGTTATTATTGCCTCTGTACTTATCATTGTTTCCATCATTATAACCCCTACTCGGGTTTGAATCATAGCTCCTTTGGTTACTATCATCATATTCATTATAATGAGTATCTCGGTAATTATGATCCTGTTGTCTCCATGAAGGAAAAGTTGGATAGTTTCTAGAATGACTTCCTTTGCGAAAGTTCCTGTAATTATGACCACCCCTGAATCGAGGGCTGTCAGCTCTTCTCCAGGTATTCGAAGAAGAACCCTGAAATGATTGGTTACCTTGGTTCTGATAACTGTAATAGTTACCTTTTTTATTAAACCTATTTTGAGGTCCTTGGAATTTGTGAGAGTGATTAGGGTTGTATGGTGTTGCAGAAGCAACTGGCATACCTTCTTTAACCTTACTGTTGCTAATAGCTACGTCCGGATGTGCAGTGACGTATTGGGTACAATACTGTTCCATTTCTTTTAGAGACTTAGGTTTACGCTCATGTAAGAATTCGAGGAAAGGTTTATTTATACTTGACATAATCTTGTCTCTGAGTATCAAGTCCATAAGGGCTTCATAAGTCTTTTCTGTTTTGGATAGCTCAATCCAACGATCAAATGTAAGACGTGTCCTTGCAATGAATTCTGAGAATTCTACACCTGCCTCAGGCACCATTGTCTTAAACAACTTCCGATAACCCTCTTCAGACAACTGATACTTCTTTAATAAGGCTGCCCTAATAACATCATAGTTATCTTTGTCAGCCTCTTCAACCAAACTTAAACTAGTCAGAGAATCACCTTTCAGATTTTCTGATAACTGGTTAGCATATTGTGATTTGTCCACATTATGGGCTCGACACGAGCGTTCAAATCTATTTAGCCAGAATGTTATGTCATCACTGGAAGGGTTGAACGCTGGTACCTTGACCTTGTAAGTAAAGGGTTTACCATTACCACCAGATGCTTGATTACCATCACTTATGTTTGTTAACTTTAACTTTTCTAACTCAAATGCTAAAAGTTCTTTTTGGTGTTCATGTTCTCTTATTGCTTTTTTCTCTTGAGCTTCAGCTTGTAATTTTCTCTCTTCTGCAGCAGCTTCATCTTTTCTTTTCTCTTTTTCCATTTCCATCTGGAATCTTTTTTCATCAGTCTGTATCTGCAATTTCTTTTGTTCATCCTCTCTTTGTAATTTTTTTTCCTCAGCTTCTAATCTTTTCTCCTCAGCTGCTAATTTCTTTTCTTCAATCAATGCTTTTCTTTCTTCAGCAGCAGCAGCAAGTTTTCTCTCTTCTGCAGCTAATGCTTTGTCATATTGAGCAACTGCCCATTCTTCTAATTGCTGACCAGTCTTATCAAGAACCTTGCCTTGTGTGATAAAATAATCTAATGTAGACATCTTGTCTAATAAGATCAGTAATTTGCAAAAGTAAATAGATTCACTTTCTTAGTCTTAATCAAAGACCTTGTATGATAACTTTGTAACCTGTGGAAAATAGTACTTAACTATCCCAATCACTGTGGGAAACAAGCCTTACAAAGGTCTTGTATAAATCCTTATATAATAACAGCTATAAATTGCTGGTTCACTCTATAATATAAGTGCAGTGCACCAGAAATAGTGTTTTATATCATCAAATGTGTACCTTTAGTAATAGCAATTGACTATCAGTTGATTCTTGTACATCAATTTATATGATCAACTATATTTTAAATAGTGTATGTCGATCAGGCACAAAACAAAACAGTTATACAGAAGAACATGAAAACATTTGCGGAAATGAAATAAATCAAATGGGAAAAACAATAAAAGATAACCGCAAGAGGATAACAAATACAAATAATGCCACAGTATATAAATATAAATTGAGAATAGAACTGAAAGATAGAATAGGGTAGACCAACTAATTACAAACAAATCAAAACAAACTAAAGAACAGAGGAATATTACAAAAACAACAATGAGTACAGTCTTCACAGCTAACACTAATAGCAACAGCTGTCGCAGCAAATTTTCAATCAAGAAAATTGCACCTATAGAAACGCACACATGAGACCCTCTATTACGTGGGATACTCTGTTGTGTGACATCGCCCAACCAAAACAACAACCCGCTGGATACAAACAAATATCACATAAATATTTAAACATAAATACATAAATGCATAAATAGTATGGCAATATGATGTAAATAGAGTGTTGCAGGAAAAATGTATGAAGGCTCAGTTACACTGCCTAATAGTACAGTACTGTGGTACTTTATTAAACAAATACTTCTGGTCTAATTATTTTAAATTCAACACAGAAACAGAAGCTCCATCGTTGATGTGAATGATAACAATCGATGTAGGACTTCTCAGTTCAATAACATTTCCTTTCGCAAACACTGTCAAATATTCTCCAGCCCTGATGTGTAATGTTCTATGTTTCAACCAAGCTTGCTGTGTAACACTGTCAGTTGTATGGCAAATGTCCAACGAACCAAATGTCAACAAACGCTGACCTAGTTACTGCATACTCTCGACAGGACAGGTCACGCTGACATCACTGTAGAGTTGTACTGTTGATGTATTTGTGTGTCGTAACAGACCCCAAGGAACGTCTGGTCTCAGTAGTTTACTTCTCAATATGGTCACTGTGCAGGTTGACCCAGGAAGCTGGCACACCAGTTGTTAAACTCTGTAGTTGTTAACTCATACTGGCTACTAGTTGTTAAATCATACTTTATTTGTTAAATGCCGTGAATGTCCACCAGTTGATAAATGTAGATGTTGGGACTGGTGTAGTAAAGTGTAACGATTGTCAACTCATTAAACCCAGCACAGTTTTGGTCATACAGGTCATCTTGTCCTGGAACGTGATGAGGCTCCGACAAGAATGTGAGTGTAGACAATGAGTGTGTATATGAATGTCAGTACGCGAATGGTAGAATGATTCGATAGAGTTGACAGGTTGGTAGTACATCACTCATACTCACACTGTTCGAATTCAAGAAGTACTGGAACTACGGTGGTCTTTTTATAACATTTAATGAGACGCACACTTGGACAGTACGTGTATGGTTACAGGAACAAATGTCGACATAGACAGCATAATGTTGATCACAGGAATATCATCTTAAGTTAGCATTCATGCTTGGCAAATATCATAATGGAGCATTCGTAAATAAGCATTCAGGGTTCCATCATGTAAATCATCTGGCTTTACTGACTGGGCACGTCAGTCCATAACCAATATATAGGAAGGCTCCTAGACTTAACCTCGTCTAGCGAATATCCCTTCACGTAAAGTTCAATATATATATTTTCCATAAAGATATAGGAATCCCAGACATGGGTTCTCACATGTAGCAGTGATCTCTTGGTTCATCGAGCGATAGTACAGGCATCCTTTTTTCTCACTCGATAAATACAAAGTATATGGATTTCAACATGGCTGTGCTTCTCTCGTGAGCTTCACTCACTATTGGATACAGACCAAAATTGGTCATTCGTTAAATGTCCTCATTTCTTCATAGCTTCTATCATAGAGGTAATTGAATAATATCATATAATCTAGTGCTGATACATAGGAATGTCATCTTCCTTTGAATAAATATTCTTTTCAAAAGTACCACTGTGCATCTGCTTATCGACAACGATGGCGAAGCCCAAGTTCATAATAAATTGTGGTTTTACCTTTCTATGCGAAATATAACTTTGCCATTCCTTGGCAAAAGAGAATAAACACTGGGGTAAAGTACATACAACATGTCTAAATGACTATCACTTTTCCCCATCTACTTATAGATCACTTTTCGGCGATAAGCCTGCTACAACAAAATTCGACATCCCGACAGGATGACAGCCATGAATCACACACCTTGCTAGCGATACTTCCGCTGCATAGCCTTTGACCTTTTCTAGCGACAACCAACATAGTTCGACTTAGAAATGTAAAGATATCCATATATAAGACAGACTCGTCCTACTCATACAAACACTACGTATAAATTCAGGCCATAGATATACTGAAGCAAGAACAATCTATTCCTACCCAGCCAAAGAATAAATCGCAGTAGGCCTAAATTCGTCCGCGGAGTCCGATCGAAGATGACGGAACTCATTTCAAGGGAAGTAACTCAAAAATGACTTCTCCTTAAGCACTTAAAAAAGGAAATACTTTGTTTACAAAATATTTGCGAACATAATAAGTATATAAATGTATTATATTGCAAGATAGTAAAGATTGCACTTTACACCAACGCAGGAGCACAATATATTGCCATCTTTATTCGTGTAACTTGCCCCACTTGTGCTTGGTGGCCGGGTACAAGACCTGCAACTTATATTGTTGTGAAGTATAACCACAGGACATTGTGGTAAAGTGGGATGTTTAAATATTTATAGGGGACTTAGTGTACTGACTGAGATCAGCTGTGAAGGTATCTGTATCTAATAAGTGTAATGTATTATAGATGACCTTACTTGCTACCACATATTATACCTCAGTCAGAATTATTCTGGAATATTGTGATGACTACGTTAAATGTCTAGGGTATGTATATGATGAAGTGTAAGTCACAACAACAACAGACAGATAAACAATTTAATTTATTCCACCACACTTGACAACACTGTGACACTCACACACATTTAACACACTATAAGACTATCTTAAATGAGGCACTGGTAAAGTTTCAAATATAAATATGTTTTAATTTTTTACACTACTATATGTGTCCTGATTCAAATACAAAGTGAACCAGGAATCACAATCAATTTTAATTACAATTTATATGTACAGAATTTGTCAATATGAACCTTGTAGTGACATATTTTATTAATCTTATCCTATGTGTGTCAGTTGTGTAGTGGTAATATGAGGTAATACTGGTTTTGTTTTTTCAAGCTATGTTGTTATTTGTCATCATGACTTCAAGTGTTTGTTTCTGTTGGAACTATTATTGGAGATGTTCTCAGTTCCTTTCATTAAAACAATTAATTTCCCCTCTTATTTTTATGCAATGTCAGTTTAAGATGGGGTTACATAATGTTGAGCTCCGCTGGCCACATAGGCTTATCTTTCGTGATGTCGGCAGGAAAAGACTCCTCTGCTCGATTGCTCCCCTGTGTTCTGGAGACACCTCACTGTTTGCTATATGGACCAAAGAGTATGTTGTCCGCCTCTGGATTCAGCAAAGCTCTGACCAGGTGCTGCTCAATAACTTTAGGACCACGGTCCCTGAAACAAGAAGGTTGTACCTCCTACTTCATAACTAGTTTATAATCCATTTACAGACTGAACACAATACATAACAAACACTGAGTTCAGAGCGGTAGGCCAACTGTCAGCTTCATCTGAAATAATTTACACCAGTATATTCCTCCCTAATGGTTACTACGCCTCTGCAATTCCAGCATTATTTCTTTCTAGTCAATAATATAGGTGTCAGTGTACTGTTTGGCAATTCCATGCAGTTTTACTTTCCTCCGACACCTTCTGTTTAGGTTGGAGCACTATATAGGCTTTACCTCATGTTCGCTACTGAACCCCACATATATACAGACATAAATTATCAATTTACATTCAATTTTCATTAAAAAGATATTGAATATATCAAGCTTACCACAATTCATGGAATAACACACAGTTACGTTGAATGGCAATGAATATAGCACAACTTCGATCTGCCGATGTCCCAGGCTTTTATTTAGAAAAATATGCACTGGTGCTCAACGCACTGGTTCTGTAGTAAGTTTATTTGAACATGTGGTGGTGACCTGACGCCTCTGATTGACTATATTCGCGGTTCTAACCAATCGTGCCATGTTTACCCAATCGTTTGAAAAAAAGTACTCCTACTCCCGTTTCCCCTGACAACACAAGATAGTATTTATAGCCCGACTAATCGTGTTTAGCCTTACATTTCTTGCGCTCCAATCAAATCGGATTTAACATGGAGACCCATTTCCCGTAAAATGGTGGGGTGAAAATCTGCCACTGAGCGATTCTGATTTTGGGTGTTGTCGGACATCCCTCACTATTTCTTTTGGCTATAATTTGGTAATTCCTAGACTATTTGCGTAACGTTTAACATATTCTTTGTCAGCAAGTCCTAAGGAACCCAAATATACAAATTTAAAGGAGCTAAGTGGCTGCGTTCAAAATATGCATTTTCTTCTACCTCCTGTTTACTTCGAATAAGATGTGGTGTCTGGGTACTGTAATGTTTTCAAACGTAAACCAGTATAATGTCATGTTTCCTAATAAGCGTTTTGTGAGTTTTTAAAAACTAACTCTCGTGTGTGTAGTGTTTTTTTCTCACTGTCGATTTGAAAAAAGCTAGTGCTTGTGGCCTTACACGCGTGATGGTAGTAATTGTGTATCGCGAGACGCGTGTTTAGTATTGCCTGCGTTCCGGCTTTCAGCCTCTCCCTTTCTTTCTATCTTTAGTCCATCTGTCTTCCGTTTTTTGGTAACGTAGTGTATAAAATGACATGAATGGAATTTTAAATCTAGGTCATCTTGCGTATCTCAAGGTTTTTCTTAGAAATGGAGTACACATTTTATTGTGTTGGGGAACGCGTGTATGCTGCAGAAGGCTTTTACTATCAACGTGAAACGTTACAATTTGCAGACGAAGGAGAAAACAAGGGGGATTTCGAGTACATTCATTTTGACAGCACTGTTCTTTACCATTCTTCTTTCCTTTTATTGAATTTATGTGTTAGGCTTTACATTTACCTGATAATTTATATATGTGGATTAGAATTTCTCACGACAAATCCTCCCCACTTAAAACAGACGTTATATGTCAGTCTATAATTCTATATACACATAGAGAAATTTATTATTATTACTGGGGTTTAGGGTGATTCTCATCACACGGATGGCGGCTTAAAAAATCCGCTCCCAGATTTGTTTTTCCACTTATATACTCTATGCTAAACTCAAATGGCTGCATCAATAATGACCAACGGAGTAATCTCGAGTTCTCATGCCTAGCCTGTGCTAGAAACGACAAAGGTTTGTGATCCGTTTGCAACTTAAATGCCTTCCCATACAGATAAATATTGAATTTCTTTATCGCCCATATTACTGCAAGACATTCTTTTTCGCTAGTTGAGTAATTGGTTTCAGCTTTATTCAACTTTCTGCTAGCATATGCCACTGGGCTTAATTCCCCATCAAATGCATCTGATTTCTGTAGCAGAGTCGCACCTAACCCAATATTACTGGCATCCGTCCTTACTATGAATTCTTGACTTAAGTCAGGTAATTTCAAAATAGGTTTACTTGTGAGCTTTTCCTTCAATTCTTGGTAAGCCATTTCACATTGTGCTGTCCATGTAATTCGATCTGGATGTCCTTTACGTGTCAAATCAGTTAACGGTGCACATATGGAATTAAAGTTTTTGATATACTTCTGGTAGAAACCACATAATGAGACAAAGGATCTCACGTCTTTCTTGGTTTGTGGTCTCGGGGCTTTCTTTAGTTTCTCTAAATTCTTTGGGTCGGGGGTCATGTTTCCCTGATAAACTGTGTGTCCCAAGAATTCTAATTCTTTCCATCCAACGCAACATTTGGTTGGTCGGGCTGCTAAATTCGCTTCCCTAAGTCGATTAAACAGCATGTTCAGAGAGTCAATGTGCTCCTCAAATGTTTCTGTTGCTATAAGGATATCATCCATGAAATTTGTGATGCATGGGTTATTCAGAGGGTCCAATAATTTTCTCATCATTCTAGAGAAGACACTAGGCGCATTCTTCAATCCAAATGGCAATCTATTAAACTCATAGTGTCCTTCTGAGGTACTAAAAGCTAGGTATGGTCTAACCTTAGGCTTTACTGGAATCTGATAGTATCCTTTACTCAGATCCACTTTTGAGAAATATTTAGCTTTATTTAGCCTGGCAAACAACTGATTTGTATCCGGCAATGGATCCACCTGTCCTTCTGTAATAGCATTCAGTCTCCTGTAATCTATACAGAGTCTATGTTCTCCAGAGGGCTTCCTTAAGAGTACAACACCGGAACTATACGAAGATTCACTGTGTGAAATAATTGCTTCCTTTAACAAATAGTCTATCTCTTCCTTCAAAGCTTTCTCCTTAGCAAAAGGAATCGAATAGGGTTTCATACAGACAGGTGTGGGGTCTATCAGCTTTATATCATATTCCAATAAGTTTGTATGCCCTGGTCGGTCTGTTAACACCTCTGCATGATTATCTAGAACCTGTTGCACTCTCTCTTTCTGGTTTTTCGTTAAATGTGTACTGATTTTCACCTGTGCCGCTGTCTCACAGGGGTGTAATGGATATTCAAATGATGAAAGTGGTTCCTTTTTCATCTACATGGCAATGGACAAGGTCAACAAGTGTGTCTCTTCCTGATGTTCTCTTTCCAAATATTTCTTCAGGAGATTCACATGATAGATTTTTTCTTTCCCCTTCTTATCTATCTTATAATTTGTT
Organism: Oreohelix idahoensis; assembly: GCA_024509875.1. Classification (NCBI taxonomy): domain Eukaryota; kingdom Metazoa; phylum Mollusca; class Gastropoda; order Stylommatophora; family Oreohelicidae; genus Oreohelix; species Oreohelix idahoensis. Next base: position 129,176 of record JAMPIV010012759.1, read on the forward strand.
CTAGACACCTTCTCTAGAACTGTATATGGACCTTGCCATCCAATTTGTAACTTATTCTGACTACCGGGGAGAAGAAGCAGTACCTTCTCTCCCACAGCCAAATCTCTGTCTTTCGCCTTCCTGTTATAATAGGCAGCATGTTTCTTCCCGGCTTGTTTCAAATTTTCATTGGCAAGTTTCCAGCCAGTTTTTAAACGAGTGGTCTGCTCATTCACATATTGGTATGAGGATGTAATGTTTTCCTCTGCCTTTTCATCAGTCCACGTTCTTAACAGCGCTTCCAGTGGACCTTTTATTGGCCTTCCAAATAATAATGTTGCCGGGGCCATTCCGGTTGAACTATGGGGTACCTCCCGATAAGCAAAGAGGGCGGCGTGCAGGTACTGGTCCCATGTATCTGGTTTTTCGTGTGCCAACTTTCTCAGGATTGACATCAATGTGCCATTAAATCTTTCCACTTGGCCGTTCCCTTGGGGGTGGTACACACTACAATGGAAGTGTTTGGCCTGGAAGATCCTGAAAACTTCTTCTGTTAGTTTCCCCTTGAACTGAGAGCCCTTATCAGTCAAGATTTGATTGGGAAAGCCTAACCTTGTGAAAATTGTGAGCAATGCCTCTGCCACATGTTTAGAATCAATTGATGACAGGGCTACCGCCTCTCCCCACATAGAACAAGTGTCCACCAGAGTCAGAATGTAGCTGTTCCTTCTCTTGGTTCGGGTGAGAGGTCCCACAAGATCCACGGCACTTCTCCCAAAGGGTGTTCCCACTATGGGCATTTCCCCCAGAGTTGCTGGTGCAGTCCAATGTTTAGGTGCTACTCGTTGGCACTCTGGACAGGATTTTACATATCGTTTGATATCTTCAGTTATCCCTGGCCAGAAATAGTGACAAGCTATACGCTGTCCTGTTGCGCTGATCCCCATATGACAACTGAAGGGAATCGCTTGCCCTAGTTCCAACACTTTAGTCCTATATGAGGTGGGAAGGACCAGCTATCCGTGACCATTGGATTCAGATCCAGCCTTCCTATAAATCAGTTTGTTCTTCATATAAAACTCTCCCTTGCCTGGAGGTGTATGAGATTTGGGCAACTTCTTGAAACACGGCTTGAGTGTTTTGTCCTCCGCCTGTGCCTTCCTCATCTCATCTGGATGAGTATTTATTGGATTATCCTCCTCTTTTTTAGTCTGTGATCTGGTCTGCACTGTTGCCAATATCACAGGTCTCTTGGGATTCCCCAAGAAGACATATCTACACCCCAATATCAGAGGGTAGATTGGCTCATTTATCACTGCTGCTTTTATGATTCCTTCCACATATCGCGTTTTCACCTTTTTCCGAGCGACGGGAAGTGTCATGGTAGCTACATCCTTGGTTGCAGTTTGAATCTCCACTGTTTCTGTGGTGTATTGATCGGCCTGCACCAGGTGAGAACTCACAACGGAATCGTAATCTAAACCGGTATCATATAAACACCTTATAGTGACACCATTACAGATGACATCTTCACACACTGGGGGGTGGTATGGTTCCTGTAGTTCTGCAGGTTTGACCTTTTTTTTCCTTTTTCCCCGATGTCATAGCAGCACAATGAGGAGGTTTCCTTCTACAATGGTCAGTGTCATGATTGTTCATCTTACAATTTTTACACCACCTTTTCCCTTGGTTGAAAGATTTTCTTTCATCATATTTCCTTTCATCGAATTGTGGGGTTTTATTTTTATTGTCATACCGTGGCCTATCAAACTGGTGCTTACCTTTGTTTTGATCTCTAGGATCAAATTTATTAAAGTTCTGTGGTGCCCTAAAATTTTCTACCTGTTTCTTTTTATTACCTGATACCTCTGCCTGAGCCGCTTGATACCTTTCTGCAACATTTAGCAACTCACCCAGCCTCTCTGCACCTTGTTCCATGAGAAACTTTCTCAGGTCTGGAGCCATGGACTCTCTTAATTATTCTATAAGGACCATTTCCTTAAGATCTTGGGTTTTCCCCAGAGAAGTCCATTTCTCCAAGTATGTCTCTATCCGTGCAGAGAACTGGTGATAGGTTTCACCTGACAGTAGTTTAGCATTCCTAAATTTCTTCCTATAAAATTCTGCGTTCTTTTCATATCTTAACAAAAGAGCCTGCTTTAACATGTCATAATTTTCCTGATCACTTCTGCTCATTTTGGCAAAAACTTCATAAGCGGCCCCACGAAGACCTTGAGATAACTTTAAGCTCCACCTTTCTCTCTCTAACCCATATGTGGTAGCTAATAGTTCATATCTATTTAGATAGCTCTCAATATCATCGTCTTTCTCAACAAAATGATCTAAATGAAAATTCATAGCTGAGGTTGAGGCTCCCTGACTAGCAGTGGCATCAGAGGCAAAGGGACTGACACCATTTTCAGGAGCATGGCCTTGAAACTCAAACTCCCTTAGTCGTAACTCATGTTCCCTTTGTAATCTCTTATCTTCTGCTTCCCTTTCTGCAGCCAATCGCTTGTCTTCCCTTTCTGCAGCTAATTTCTTCTCTTCTCTTTCTGCAGCTAATTTCTTCTCTTCTCTTTCTGCAGCTAATTTCTTCTCTTCTCTTTCTGCAGCTAATTTCTTCTCTTCTCTTTCTGCAGCCTGTCTTCTTTCCTCGGCTTCCAATGCTTTAGCCTCTTTGTCAGCCTCAATCTGCAACCTCTTAGCCTCAGCCTCAATCTGCAACCTCTTAATTTCTTTTTCAGCCTCTATTCTCTTATCTTCGGCCAATCTTTCAGATTCTAATTTTCTTTCGGCCTCTTTTTCTAATCTTCTTTCTTCCCGTTCAATATATTTGTCACATTCAGCAGTGACATAAGCAATCATAATTTGCCCGTCAATTCCTAACTCTTTCGCAGTCTGTACAGCAGCAGATCGAAATTTTGCCAAGTCGGCCATTGTCTAACATACAAATGTAACAATTCAATCTTTCAATAATTATCTAAGGACACTACAGGCACTGAGAGCTCAACGTTATTTATTTTCACCCAAGGATACTTTTTAATTTCTATTATTCCCTGAAGTGAATTACCCCCAATATGTTTAATAGGGAAAGATTCAAAATCCCGGACGAGCCCCCAATATATGTGGTAAAGTGGGATGTTATAAATATTTATAGGGGACTTAGTGTACTGACTGAGATCAGCTGTGAAGGTATCTGTATCTAATAAGTGTAATGTATTATAGATGACCTTACTTGCTACCACATATTATACCTCAGTCAGAATTATTCTGGAATATTGTGATGACTACGTTAAATGTCTAGGGTATGTATATGATGAAGTGTAAGTCACAACAACAACAGACAGATAAACAATTTAATTTATTCCACCACACTTGACAACACTGTGACACTCACACACATTTAACACACTATAAGACTATCTTAAATGAGGCACTGGTAAAGTTTCAAATATAAATATGTATTAATTTCTTACACTACTATATGTGTCCTGATTCAAATACAAAGTGAACCAGGAATCACAATCAATTTTAATTACAATTTATATGTACAGAATTTGTCAATATGAACCTTGTAGTGACATATTTTATTAATCTTATCCTATGTGTGTCAGTTGTGTAGTGGTAATATGAGGTAATACTGGTTTTGTTTTTTCAAGCTATGTTGTTATTTGTCATCATGACTTCAAGTGTTTGTTTCTGGTGGAACTAGTATTGGAGATGTTCTCAGTTCCTTTCATTAAAACAATTAATTTCCCCTCTTATTTTTATACAATGTAAGTTTAAGATGAAGTTACATAATGTTGAGCTCCGCTGGCCACATAGGCTTATCTTTCGTGATGTCGGCAGGAAAAGACTCCTCTGCTCGATTGCTCCCCTGTGTTCTGGAGACACCTCACTGTTTGCTATATGGACCAAAGAGTATGTTGTCCGCCTCTGGATTCAGCAAAGCTCTGACCAGGTGCTGCTCAATAACTTTAGGACCACGGTCCCTGAAACAAGAAGGTTGTACCTCCTACTTCATAACTAGTTTATAATCCATTTACAGACTGAACACAATACATAACAAACACTGAGTTCAGAGCGGTAGGCCAACTGTCAGCTTCATCTGAAATAATTTACACCAGTATATTCCTCCCTAATGGTTACTACGCCTCCGCAATTCCAGCATTATTTCTTTCTAGTCAATAATATAGGTGTCAGTGTACTGTTTGGCAATTCCATGCAGTTTTACTTTCCTCCGACACCTTCTGTTCAGGTTGGAGCACTATATAGGCTTTACCTCATGTTCGCTACTGAACCCCACATATATACAGACATAAATTATCAATTTACATTCAATTTTCATTAAAAAGATATTGAATATATCAAGCTTACCACAATTCATGGAATAACACACAGTTATGTTGAATGGCAATGAATATAGCACAACTTTGATCTGCCGATGTCCCAGGCTTTTATTTAGAAAAATATGCACTGGTGCTCAACGCACTGGTTCTGTAGTAAGTTTATTTGAACATGTGGTGGTGACCTGACGCCTCTGATTGACTATATTCGCGGTTCTAACCAATCGTGCCATGTTTACCCAATCGTTTGAAAAAAAGTACTCCTACTCCCGTTTCCCCTGACAACACAAGATAGTATTTATAGCCCGACTAATCGTGTTTAGCCTTACATTTCTTGCGCTCCAATCAAATCGGATTTAACATGGAGACCCATTTCCCGTACAATGGTGGGGTGAAAATCTGCCACTGAGAGATTCTGATTTTGGGTGTTGTCTGACATCCCTCACTATTTCTTTTGGCTATAATTTGGTAATTCCTAGACTATTTGCGTAACGTTTAACATATTCTTTGTCAGCATGCCCTAAGGAACCCAAATATACAAATTTAAAGGAGCTAAGTGGCTGCGTTCAAAATATGCATTTTCTTCTACCTCCTGTTTACTTCGAATACGATGTGGTGTCTGGGTACTGTAATGTTTTCAAACGTAAACCAGTATAATGTCATGTTTCCTAATAAGCGTTTTGTGAGTTTTTAAAAACTAACTCTCGTGTGTGTAGTGTTTTTTTTTTTACTGTCGATTTGAAAAAAGCTAGTGTTATGGCCTTACACGCGTGATGGTAGTAATTGTGTATCGCGAGACGCGTGTTTAGTATTGCCTGCGTTCCGGCTTTCAGCCTCTCCCTTTCTTTCTATCTTTAGTCCATCTGTCTTCCGTTTTTTTGGTAACGTAGTGTATAAAATGACATGAATGGAATTTTAAATCTAGGTCATCTTGCGTATCTCAAGGTTTTTCTTAGAAATGGAGTACACATTTTATTGTGTTGGGGAACGCGTGTATGCTGCAGAAGGCTTTTACTATCAACGTGAAACGTTACAATTTGCAGACGAAGGAGAAAACAAGGGGGATTTCGAGTACAGTCATTTTGACAGCACTGTTCTTTACCATTCTTCTTTCCTTTTATTGAATTTATGTGTTAGGCTTTACATTTACCTGATAATTTATATATGTGGATTAGAATTTCTCACGACAAATCCTCCCCACTTAAAACAGACGTTATATGTCAGTCTATAATTCTATATACACATAGAGAAATTTATTATTATTACTGGGGTTTAGGGCGATTCTCATCACACGGATGGCGGCTTAAAAAATCCGCTCCCAGATTTGTTTTTCCACTTATATACTCTATGCTAAACTCAAATGGCTGCATCAATAATGACCAACGGAGTAATCTCGAGTTCTCATGCCTAGCCTGTGCTAGAAACGACAAAGGTTTGTGATCCGTTTGCAACTTAAATGCCTTCCCATACAGATAAATATTGAATTTCTTTATCGCCCATATTACTGCAAGACATTCTTTTTCGCTAGTTGAGTAATTGGTTTCAGCTTTATTCAACTTTCTGCTAGCATATGCCACTGGGCTTAATTCCACATCCAATGCATCTGATTTCTGTAGCAGAGTCGCACCTAACCCAATATTACTGGCATCCGTCCTTACTATGAATTCTTGACTTAAGTCAGGTAATTTCAAAATAGGTTTACTTGTGAGCTTTTCCTTCAATTCTTGGTAAGCCATTTCACATTGTGGTGTCCATGTAATTCGATCTGGATGTCCTTTACGTGTCAAATCAGTTAACGGTGCACATATGGAATTAAAGTTTTTGATATACTTCTGGTAGAAACCACATAATGAGACAAAGGATCTCACGTCTTTCTTGGTTTGTGGTCTCGGGGCTTTCTTTAGTTTCTCTAAATTCTTTGGGTCAGGGGTCATGTTTCCCTGATAAACTGTGTGACCCAAGAATTCTAATTCTTTCCATCCAACGCAACATTTGGTTGGTCGGGCTGTTAAATTCGCTTCCCTAAGTCGATTAAACAGCATGTTCAGAGAGTCAATGTGCTCCTCAAATGTTTCTGTTGCTATAAGGATATCATCCATGAAATTTGTGATGCATGGGTTATTCAGAGGGTCCAATAATTTTCTCATCATTCTAGAGAAGACACTAGGCTCATTCTTCAATCCAAATGGCAATCTATTAAACTCATAGTGTCCTTCTGAGGTACTAAAAGCTAGGTATGGTCTAACCTCAGGCTTTACTGGAATCTGATAGTATCCTTTACTCAGATCCACTTTTGAGAAATATTTAGCTTTATTTAGCCTGGCAAACAACTGATTTGTATCCGGCAATGGATCCACCTGTCCTTCTGTAATAGCATTCAGTCTCCTGTAATCTATACAGAGTCTATGTTCTCCAGAGGGCTTCCTTAAGAGTACAACACCGGAACTATACGAAGATTCACTGTGTGAAATAATTGCTTCCTTCAACAAATAGTCTATCTCTTCCTTCAAAGCTTTCTCCTTAGCAAAAGGAATCGAATAGGGTTTCATACAGACAAGTGTGGGGTCTATCAGCTTCATATCATATTCCAATAAGTTTGTATGCCCTGGTCGGTCTGTTAACACCTCTGCATGATTATCTAGAACCTGTTGCACTCTCTCTTTCTGGTTTTTCGTTAAATGTGTACTGATTTTCACCTGTGCCGCTGTCTCACAGGGGTGTAATGGATATTCAAATGATGAAAGTGGTTCCTTTTTCCTCTCCATGGCAATGGACAAGGTCAACAAGTGTGTCTCTTCCTGATGTTCTCTTTCCAAATATTTCTTCAGGAGATTCACATGATAGATTTTTTCTTTCCCCTTCTTATCTATCTTATAATTTGTTCTAGACACCTTCTCTAGAACTGTATATGGACCTTGCCATCCAATTTGTAATTTATTCTGACTACCGGGGAGAAGAAGCAGTACCTTCTCTCCCACAGCCAAATCTCTGTCTTTCGCCTTCCTGTTATAATAGGCAGCATGTTTCTTCCTGGCTTGTTTCAAATTTTCATTGGCAAGTTTTCAGCCAGTTTTTAAACGAGTGGTCAGCTCATTCACATATTGGTATGAGGATGTAATGTTTTCCTCTGCCTTTTCATCAGTCCACGTTCTTAACAGCGCTTCCAGTGGACCTTTTATTGGCCTTCCAAATAATAATGTTGCCGGGGCCATTCCGGTTGAACTATGGGGTACCTCCCGATAAGCAAAGAGGGCGGCGTGCAGGTACTGGTCCCATGTATCTGGTTTTTCGTGTGCCAACTTTCTCAGGATTGACATCAATGTGCCATTAAATCTTTCCACTTGGCCGTTCCCTTGGGGGTGGTACACACTACAATGGAAGTGTTTGGCCTGGAAGATCCTGAAAACTTCTTCTGTTAGTTTCCCCTTGAACTGAGAGCCCTTATCAGTCAAGATTTGATTGGGAAAGCCTAACCTTGTGAAAATTGTGAGCAATGCCTCTGCCACATGTTTAGAATCAATTGATGACAGGGCTACCGCCTCTCCCCACATAGAACAGGTGTCCACCAGTGTCAGAATGTAGCTGTTCTTCCTCTTGGTTCGGGTGAGAGGTCCCACAAGATCCACGGCACTTCTCCCAAAGGGTGTTCCCACTATGGGCATTTCCCCCAGAGTTGCTGGTGCAGTCCAATGTTTAGGTGCTACTCGTTGGCACTCTGGACAGGATTTTACATATCGTTTGATATCTTCAGTTATCCCTGGCCAGAAATAGTGACAAGCTATACGCTGTCCTGTTGCGCTGATCCCCATATGACCACTGAAGGGAATCGCATGCCCTAGTTCCAACACTTTAGTCCTATATGAGGTGGGAAGGACCAGCTGTCCGTGACCATTGGATTCAGATCCAGCCTTCCTATAAATCAGTTTGTTCTTCATATAAAACTCTCCCTTGCCTGGAGGTGTATGAGATTTGGGCAACTTCTTGAAACACGGCTTGAGTGTTTTGTCCTCCGCCTGTGCCTTCCTCATCTCATCTGGATGAGTATTTATTGGATTATCCTCCTCCTTTTTAGACTGTGATCTGGTCTGCACTGTTGCCAATATCACAGGTCTCTTGGGATTCCCCAAGAAGACATATCTACACCCCAATATCAGAGGGTAGATTGGCTCATTTATCACTGCTGCTTTTATGATTCCTTCCACATATCGCGTTTTCACCTTTATCCGAGCGACGGGAAGTGTCATGGTAGCTACATCCTTGGTTGCAGTTTGAATCTCCACTGTTTCTGTGGTGTATTGATCGGCCTGCACCAGGTGAGAACTCACAACGGAATCGTAATCTAAACCGGTATCATATAAACACCTTATAGTGACACCATTACAGATGACATCTTCACACACTGGGGGGTGGTATGGTTCCTGTAGTTCTGCAGGTTTGACCTTTTTTTCCTTTTTCCCCGATGTCATAGCAGCACAATGAGGAGGTTTCCTTCTACAATGGTCAGTGTCATGATTGTTCATCTTACAATTTTTACACCACCTTTTCCCTTGGTTGAAAGATTTTCTTTCATCATATTTCCTTTCATCGAATTGTGGGGTTTTATTTTTATTGTCATACCGTGGCCTATCAAACTGGTGCTTACTTTTGTTTTGATCTCTAGGATCAAATTTATTAAAGTTCTGTGGTGCCCTAAAATTTTCTACCTGTTTCTTTTTATTACCTGATACCTCTGCCTGAGCCGCTTGATACCTTTCTGCAACATTTAGCAACTCACCCAGCCTCTCTGCACCTTGTTCCATGAGAAACTTTCTCAGGTCTGGAGCCATGGACTCTCTTAATTATTCTATAAGGACCATTTCCTTAAGATCTTGGGTTTTCCCCAGAGAAGTCCATTTCTCCAAGTATGTCTCTATCCGTGCAGAGAACTGGTGATAGGTTTCACCTGACAGTAGTTTAGCATTCCTAAATTTCTTCCTATAAAATTCTGCGTTCTTTTCATATCTTAACAAAAGAGCCTGCTTTAACATGTCATAATTTTCCTGATCACTTCTGCTCATTTTGGCAAAAACTTCATAAGCTGCCCCACGAAGACCTTGAGATAACTTTAAGCTCCACCTTTCTCTCTCTAACCCATATGTGGTAGCTAATAGTTCATATCTATTTAGATAGCTCTCAATATCATCGTCTTTTTCAACAAAATGATCTAAATGAAAATTCATAGCTGAGGTTGAGGCTCCCTGACTAGCAGTGGCATCAGAGGCAAAAGGACTGGCACCATTTTCAGGAGCATGGCCTTGAAACTCAAACTCCCTTAGTCGTAACTCATGTTCCCTTTGTAATCTCTTATCTTCTGCTTCCCTTTCTGCAGCCAATCGCTTGTCTTCCCTTTCTGCAGCTAATTTCTTCTCTTTCTGCAGCTAATTTCTTCTCTTCTCTTTCTGCAGCTAATTTCTTCTCTTCTCTTTCTGCAGCCTGTCTTCTTTCCTCGGCTTCCAATGCTTTAGCCTCTTTGTCAGCCTCAATCTGCAACCTCTTAGCCTCAGCCTCAATCTGCAACCTCTTAATTTCTTTTTCAGCCTCTATTCTCTTATCTTCGGCCAATCTTTCAGATTCTAATTTTCTTTCGGCCTCTTTTTCTAATCTTCTTTCTTCCCGTTCAATATATTTGTCACATTCAGCAGTGACATAAGCAATCATAATTTGCCCGTCCATTCCTAACTCTTTCGCAGTCTGTACAGCAGCAGATCGAAATTTTGCCAAGTCGGCCATTGTCTAACATACAAATGTAACAATTCAATCTTTCAATAATTATCTAAGGACACTACAGGCACTGAGAGCTCAACGTTATTTATTTTCACCCAAGGATACTTTTTAATTTCTATTATTCCCCTGAAGTGAATTACCCCCAATATGTTTAATAGGGAAAGATTCAAAATCCCGGACGAGCCCCCAATATATGTGGTAAAGTGGGATGTTATAAATATTTATAGGGGACTTAGTGTACTGACTGAGATCAGCTGTGAAGGTATCTGTATCTAATAAGTGTAATGTATTACAGATGACCTTACTTGCTACCACATATTTATACCTCAGTCAGAATTATTCTGGAATATTGTGATGACTACGTTAAATGTCTAGGGTATGTATATGATGAAGTGTAAGTCACAACAACAACAGACAGATAAACAATTTAATTTATTCCACCACACTTGACAACACTGTGACACTCACACACATTTAACACACTATAAGACTATCTTAAATGAGGCACTGGTAAAGTTTCAAATATAAATATGTATTAATTTCTTACACTACTATATGTGTCCTGATTCAAATACAAAGTGAACCAGGAATCACAATCAATTTTAATTACAATTTATATGTACAGAATTTGTCAATATGAACCTTGTAGTGACATATTTTATTAATCTTATCCTATGTGTGTCAGTTGTGTAGTGGTAATATGAGGTAATACTGGTTTTGTTTTTTTCAAGCTATGTTGTTATTTGTCATCATGACTTCAAGTGTTTGTTTCTGTTGGAACTAGTATTGGAGATGTTCTCAGTTCCTTTCATTAAAACAATTAATTTCCCCTCTTATTTTTATACAATGTCAGTTTAAGATGGGGTTACATAATGTTGAGCTCCGCTGGCCACATAGGCTTATCTTTCGTGATGTCGGCAGGAAAAGACTCCTCTGCTCGATTGCTCCCCTGTGTTCTGGAGACACCTCACTGTTTGCTATATGGACCAAAGAGTATGTTGTCCGCCTCTGGATTCAGCAAAGCTCTGACCAGGTGCTGCTCAATAACTTTAGAACCACGGTCCCTGAAACAAGAAGGTTGTACCTCCTACTTCATAACTAGTTTATAATCCATTTATAGACTGAACACAATACATAACAAACACTGAGTTCAGAGCGGTAGGCCAACTGTCAGCTTCATCTGAAATAATTTACACCAGTATATTCCTCCCTAATGGTTACTACGCCTCTGCAATTCCAGCATTATTTCTTTCTAGTCAATAATATAGGTATCAGTGTACTGTTTGGCAATTCCATGCAGTTTTACTTTCCTCCGACACCTTCTGTTCAGGTTGGAGCACTATATAGGCTTTACCTCATGTTCGCTACTGAACCCCACATATATACAGACATAAATTATCAATTTACATTCAATTTTCATTAAAAAGATATTGAATATATCAAGCTTACCACAATTCATGGAATAACACACAGTTACGTTGAATGGCAATGAATATAGCACAACTTCGATCTGCCGATGTCCCAGGCTTTTATTTAGAAAAATATGCACTGGTGCTCAACGCACTGGTTCTGTAGTAAGTTTATTTGAACATGTGGTGGTGACCTGACGCCTCTGATTGACTATATTCGCGGTTCTAACCAATCGTGCCATGTTTACCCAATCGTTTGAAAAAAAGTACTCCTACTCCCGTTTCCCCTGACAACACAAGATAGTATTTATAGCCCGACTAATCGTGTTTAGCCTTACATTTCTTGCGCTCCAATCAAATCGGATTTAACATGGAGACCCATTTCCCGTACAATGGTGGGGTGAAAATCTGCCACTGAGCGATTCTGATTTGGGTGTTGTCTGACATCCCTCACTATTTCTTTTGGCTATAATTTGGTAATTCCTAGACTATTTGCGTAACGTTTAACATATTCTTTGTCAGCAAGTCCTAAGGAACCCAAATATACAAATTTAAAGGAGCTAAGTGGCTGCGTTCAAAATATGCATTTTCTTCTACCTCCTGTTTACTTCGAATACGATGTGGTGTCTGGGTACTGTAATGTTTTCAAACGTAAACCAGTATAATGTCATGTTTCCTAATAAGCGTTTTGTGAGTTTTTAAAAACTAACTCTCGTGTGTGTAGTGTTTTTTTTTTCACTGTCGATTTGAAAAAAGCTAGTGCTTGTGGCCTTACACGCGTGATGGTAGTAATTGTGTATCGCGAGACGCGTGTTTAGTATTGCCTGCGTTCCGGCTTTCAGCCTCTCCCTTTCTTTCTATCTTTAGTCCATCTGTCTTCCGTTTTTTTGGTAACGTAGTGTATAAAATGACATGAATGGAATTTTAAATCTAGGTCATCTTGCGTATCTCAAGGTTTTTCTTAGAAATGGAGTACACATTTTATTGTGTTGGGGAACGCGTGTATGCTGCAGAAGGCTTTTACTATCAACGTGAAACGTTACAATTTGCAGACGAAGGAGAAAACAAGGGGGGATTTCGAGTACAGTCATTTTGACAGCACTGTTCTTTACCATTCTTCTTTCCTTTTATTGAATTTATGTGTTAGGCTTTACATTTACCTGAGAATTTATATATGTGGATTAGAATTTCTCACGACAGACATTCACATAACTTAATGTTAAGTATTCAGTGTGACAATTCAATCAGCCATTGTGAGAGTCAACAGAGAATTAAACTATTGTGTCAAGACGAAGAAACTGTTCTAGAAGATAGGCAAGACAAGTGACATTTTAGTTTTAAACGAAATTTTAAAGAACATTCTGTTTATTTTGAAGTTTACAGCAAGGACCTTTTGTCTAATTAATAATTACAACTCAACTTTTGAATAATTGTGTAATTATCTGTTATTCATACAATTCATCATTTTTCATCATTCATATTTTCACAAGATGAAAACCAAAGATAGATGTACGTAATAAATGATTCAGTAAATGTATTCCTCTGACTTATCAATTTTATATTGTTGTAATTTGAATTTTACTAAATTGTTGCACTAGTCAACAACCAAAATGTACCAGAAATGAAAATAGCTGATCTTAACTAATTTTGGTGTGCTGAAAACGAAAATGACATTAAAAAATGTTGAGTGGCTCTAGTTTTCAAGATATATGCTACTAGTGTATTTAATTACGGTCAATTTATATATATGACGCAACTGTTGTGGACGATTGCATAATTTTTTCTAATGACCAATAAAAATGTAACTAGAAGTTGATGATGCAATCCTACCTATGATTACATCACCTTTGTGTATAAATATCTTATCTCTGATAAAATGTTGCCATTAGTTAGTGTATTTGTCCTTATCAAAAGTATCGTAGTTAGAAATGCATAGGACATGTGTGAACAGTGCTAATAATTTCTGTTATATATGTGGTGAGGTGACATTTCTATCACAGAAACGAAATATATCTAAAGTGATTAAGAAGGCGTACAGTTTGTACTTTTGCTGCAGAATAGGAGATCAAGATAAGAGCTGGGCGCCACACATATGCTGCAATACATGTGCAGCACATCTTAAACTGTCGTTGACTGGCAAAAGGCAAGCTATGCCTTTTGCAGTCCCAATGATTTGGAGAAAGCACACTGATCATCTCAACAACTGTTACTTTTGCATGGTCCCTCCAATTGGGAAAGACATATCAAAAAAGAAAAAAAATGGACTCTGGAATATCCAAACATCCTCTCTGCAATACGTCCGGTACCACATGGCGATGACCTACCAGTTCCCAAAGTGCCAGAATCATTTTCAGCTGCTTCCACTGATGAAGAAGAGGACATTGGTGGTCCTGAACCATCAACCTCAAGCGACACAGATTTTGAGCAAACTACATCCACTAAAAAAAAAGGTAAAGGAACCCGTTACACGCCCATTGAGGCATATTGGGAATATGGTGTTAGGCCCATATTATCTTGACCGTCGGCACACTAGGGGTGATGTAGTCGGCATCACGCCGGCCGCCTTAACCTTCCCAGAGTTGCTCTGGTACCCATTTGGGGCTGGGTCGACCTAGGAGCCGTTTGTGGCCTAAAAAATTCCCACCTCATCTGGGGATCGAACCATAGACCACTGCGCTAGGAAGCCAGTGCACTAACCACTATGCTACCGCGGCTCCCTTACATCCACTAAACCACACTTAATAACCCAAGGTGAACTGAATGATCTTGTAAGAGATCTGAATTTACCGAAGAACAAGGCGGAGCTTTTGGGTTCCAGATTGCAACAGTGGAATCTCCTGGCAGAAGATGTTACAATTTCTGTGTATAGGAACCGCCAGTAGTCGCTTATTACATTCTTTTTTCAAAGAGGGTGACCTTTCTGCGTGCCACAACATTTCTGGTTTAATGGCAGCCCTCAAAATTAATTACGTACCGGAAGAGTGGAGGCTTTTCATTGATTCATCCAAGACGAGTCTTAAAGCTGTTTTGTTGAATAATGGTAATGTGTTACCGTCAATTCCAGTTGGTCACGCAGTTCATATGAAAGAAACTTATGAAAACATTAAGCAGCTTTTGAAGTGTATAAACTACGATCATCATCATTGGTCACTTTGCGGTGACTTAAAAGCGGTCGCTCTTTTGCTTGGACTACAGGGTAGATACACCAAGTACTGTTGCTTTCTCTGTGAGTGGGATAGCTGTTCACGAAGTGACCATTACATCAGAAGACATTGGCCAATCAGGCAGTCATTGCAGCCTGGCAGTAAGAACGTTGAGAACCCAGCACTTGTCGACACCAGCAAGATTTTGTTGCCACCCTTGCACATTAAGCTGGCTCTCATGAAAAACTTTGTCAAGGCAATGGAGAAAACAGATGAGGCTTTCAAATACCTCATCAGAAAATTTCCAAGACTGAGTGAAGCTAAAATAAGAGAGGGAGTATTTGTTGGTCCGCAAATTCGAAAACTTCTTCATGATGACGAGTTTCTTTGCGTGTTGCATGGCAAGGAAAAAGCAGCATGGCTAGCATTTAAGTCAGTGGTGGACAATTTTCTTGGAAACAACAGATCTGATAATTACAACGAAATTGTAGAAAATCTCCTTCTGAAGTATAAGAGTCTTGGCTGCAACATGTCTTTGAAAATTCATTTTCTGGATTCTCATCTGGATTTCTTTACGTCAAACTGCGGAGCGGTCAGTGATGAGCATGGCGAACGATTTCACCAGGACATTGCTGCTATGGAGACAAGGTATCAAGGCAATTGGAGCCCTTCAATGCTTGCTGATTACTGTTAGACTGTGACAAGAGACACCTCATCGATTGACTACAAGAAGCAAGCAAAGAGAGCTCGAACAGCGACTGAATAATGACGGAATGGGTTCAAATGTGCCTTTTTAAAACATGATATGTTAACTTTAAATAATGTTTTTATTTTTTCTATCATTTTATGTTGAAATATCAATTAATTGAGTATGTAACCACAATTTTTATAATGCTAAAGTAGAAAGACTAGCTGTTCACTCCAGAGAATTAAACAAGCATACATTATTTGTATTACTGTAATGTAAATTCATCATTTAAAAAAAATTCCCAGAGCCAATTGGTGAATTTCATTATGATATTTGAAATCCGCATGTCAAAATCAATGAGAAATGGTATATTTAATTTCTGGTACAAATAACTTTTGAAAATTTGTTGACTAGTGTATCATAGGTAGTTACTAGCAAAGGTGACATCTTAGGATCTAACTTTTATCTGATTGCTATCTGAAGTAGAGACCTTCAGAGCCGTGACTATCCTGTGATACCAGTGCTCTTCTCTGACACTGGGACTAAAGTCTTTTCAGACATAATTCTTTTTTCTGTTCTATCAGTAACTTCTACTGACAATTATACTCATAAAAACCTTTCGCTGTCCGGATAAAAGTAGACTATCAGAAATGAGGTTACTAAATCTATTTGTTCATCCATCGCGTATG
Organism: Oreohelix idahoensis; assembly: GCA_024509875.1. Taxonomy (NCBI): domain Eukaryota; kingdom Metazoa; phylum Mollusca; class Gastropoda; order Stylommatophora; family Oreohelicidae; genus Oreohelix; species Oreohelix idahoensis. The sequence goes on from JAMPIV010012759.1 coordinate 145,196, forward strand.
AACCAGAAGTGATCTGTACTAGCATTTGTTGCGTGACGTCACATTCCTTTAAACCCTACTTCCACCTTCATCCCACTTCGTCACAAAATTTCGATTCCACCCACCCCCTCACTGCGTGACGCCAATCATATGTTAACGACCCCCTTAGAGTACATACCACTCATGGCAAAGTTAACGTGTTCCGGGCTCGAAAACGTGGTAGATCGTGACGCTCCAATCTACCCAGATATAAATAGGTGATACTGACTGGGTGTCTTTAACACTTGGTAATACCACAATGGAGAATAAAAGAGATACAGTGTAACTGAAGGGGCTTCGATTTTTACCGCAGAGATGTGTAGCAATCTTAAAAAGTTTAGAAATAATCGAAGGATAACCCAACCAGAAGCTGTTTACGATTATTTACAGACTCACTCGATCAACACTACAAGCACTAGAACACCCAGGTAAATGTAGCCGGCCAGACATAAAGGAAGAAATTCTAGCAATTAATACATCACTATGGGAACAAAGGAGTTGTAGTGTAAAAGGGCTATGTTGGTTCCCAGCACACACAAGTACTTCGCTGGTAAACGAAGTTTGGCAGTTGCAAGACGCCAAACCAGCAGTATCCCCCACCTTAAACCCCACATACCAAGACCACAACAACCCCCCGCACACCAGCACCCAAC
>JAMPIV010012760.1:0-80000 GCA_024509875.1 Oreohelix idahoensis
GATGTAGAGTTGGGGTGTTGGTGGAGTGTGTGCTTGGGGTATGGGGGGGTGGTATGATAGATGTAGATATAGGGGAGTTGGATTGTTGGTAGGGTTAGTAGGGGGGGAGGGGGTGTTATGGGTTGGGGTAGATATAGGGGTATGGTAGGGGTGGGGGGTATGGTTATTTGGGGGGAGTATGTGTATGATGTTGGGGGTGATATGGTTGTGATGAGGTTGGGGGTGATGGATGGAGGGGATTTGTGATGTTGGGTGATGGAGGTTTGTTGATGGATGAGGGAATGATGGGTTTGATGAGGGAGGGTAGAGGGGATAGGATGTAATGTTAATTGTATGTGGTTGGAGAAGTGTAAGTTAAGAGGAGTGAGTTGTGGAAGGATAGGTTTGGGATTGTGTGTGTGTGGGATGTTGTGTGGTTGAAATGTATGGGGGAGATATGGGTGATGGGTGAGAGGGGGGATGAGTGAGTGTGGTATGGATGAAAGGGGGAGATAGAGTGTTTGTTATTTGGTTGTGGTTGGGATATGGGAGGGGAGAGAGACTAGGGTGAGGATAGATAGTGTGTTTGTTTGTAATTTTGGTTAAATGTGATATTTTTGGGAAAGATGGGAGGATGTGGGGAGAGATGTGTGGGTAGAGGTAATTGTTTTTAATGTCATACAATCCAGTGCTGATACATAGAATGTCTTCTTCCTTTGAATGGATATGGATATTTTTTAAAAGTACCACTGTGCATCTGCTTATCAACAACGATGGCGAAGCCCAAGTTCATAATAAATTGTGGTTTTACCTTTTTATGCGAAATATAACTTTGCCATTCCTTGGCAAAAGAGAATAAACACTGGGGTAAAGTACATACAACATGTCTAAATGATTATCACTTTTCCCCATCCATATATAGATCACTATTTCGGCAAAAAAGCCTGCTACAACAAAACTCGGCATCCTCACAGGATGACAGCCATGGATCACACCCCTTGCTAGCGATACTTCCGCTGCATAGCCTTTGACCTTTTCTAGCGACAACCAAATTAGTTCGACTTAGAAATGCAAAGATATCCATATATAAGACAGACTCGTCCTACTCATACAAACACTACGTATAAATTCAGGCCATAGATATACTGAAGCAAGAACAATCTATTCCTACCCAGCCACAGAATAAATCGCAGTAGGCCTAGAGTCGTCTGCGGAGTCCGATCGAAGATGACAGAACTATTTTCAAGGGAAGCAACCCAAAAATGACTTCTCCTTAAGCACTTAAAAAGGAAATACTTTGCTTACAAAATATTTGCGAACATAATAAGAATATAAATGTATTATATTGCAAGATAGTAAAAATTGCCCTTTACACTAGTCTGTGAACTGCAGCTCACCGGTCCTCCATTTCAGAACTTATATGTTGTGCTCAAGGTAGCCATCCAAGACTATTAGTCTTTATACCATCCAGAAATCCAGTGACGAAGATATATTGTGGGAGCCGCAGATTGGCGGCATATTTATGTCTACAATAAGCATTACTGCAGGGTTGATGGTAACCTGCTTATCAGAAGTACACAGCCGACGTCAGAACGAGGCCTGTGTTTTTCGGCTATTATACTACAGCCTGATAATGTGCAATTGGCGGGGAATGCCAAGTTGCACCTATGTGTCAAAGTGATTAAGGTATCTGACGCGTTTAGTCAGTAATCGCAGGGCGACGCCACGAACTGTCCTTATTGAAGAACATTGTATTGACCATGCACGAATATTCAAATGTTTACCAGCTTGCTGAATGCCTAATGTATACCTATCGATTTCCGGTCAGCATGACCTTGTTTACAATGACTGTTCCTGTTGATACCATGTGTGTTCTCGTCAATAAATGTTTTGAAACGTGTCTGCAGTGTCCAAGCATCCTTGACTACTGCATGTGAGTGTATGGGTTGCAGGGTCTACATACATACGAGCCTAAACACATTCGCGCCTTCATTCGCACCCACACTCAGTTCATCATCCGCTCGCACTACACACCTAACAACATGTATACTGTCTTGGGCCAGTGATCACCTCAACAAGAGAAAAGTACAGTTACAGGGACTAATACTATAATCTCTCTGTTGGACAAATCAGAATATATAAACACACAGACAGTGTTCCATTCTCGCCGAGTAGTGTATTTCTGACGTAACCCAGACAAGTTAGTTATTTGAATGGAAAAAAATGAGAGAGGGAGGGGAAAAGATGGCCGACTTTTGGAAAAGTTGAAATTGACGATTAACAGTGACAAAACTGAAAATCTAAACGACAAATAATATAGCCATAAAAATCATATATAAAGATAGCTTAGGATCCCCTAAGCAATAATATATTTAAATATATATATAGCAGTCTAATTATTAGCCAAGATATTGAAATAATACTATATGTCTACGAACGCTAAGACGGACGGACTGTTGTTTTTGCTCATTTATCCATTACGTTAGTGGGGACGTTAATTTAAAAAAGAGGCATTAGATTGATTCAAATCCGATTGGTTGATAGAAGAGTATAGGAAGGAGGATATTGGTTAGGCAAAAAAGCTAAATATATTTGAAGACTCACTCCTAGAAGTTTGGAGTTTGGCTTTTGTTTTTTTAAATTTTGAATTAAAAAAGCTAGACCCTCGCTGATTGGGCCGGTCTGATAATATTGGCAAAAGCAAGCAAAGGCTTGTCGCCAGTTGATACAGAAGTTTTTGAAAGCAAGCTGCGTTGAGAACAGCAGTGCCTAGAGTGAAATAATAATTCTTGGCAGTCTGGACCAGGGGCAAAGCTAAACTTACCTTAATGCTAATGCCAGTCAACGTATGTTTGTGATATTTCTTTGAATTGTGGTAAGAATGACTTTATTAATCTTATTATTACAACCAAATTTGGTGTATGAGATACTGCTTGTTTTGGAAAGGCGGTGCGACTAAGTACAAAGGTCCCCAGCAGACTTATGCAGTAAAAATTGACATGAGTTGTATAACTTAAAATGATTTCCACAGTTACCAGTGGGAAGGCTAACCCACACAATTCTATGGGAGAGAATCATTGTTGCAGTTTCAGAGGCGTTGTAGCCATTAGGGAAAAGAACAGGAGCACTGGTATGAGTTGTTATCTCAGAAGAAAATGGTTGACATGGGGTGGTCAGAGAGATCTGACCCTTTTCTTTTATTGAATTATGCCATGTATTGATTGTGGAAAAATATTGTAGATATGTTGTACAGAATCATAACCTTGTTTCAGGGTTTTTTGTTCTGGTGCTACTGTAGTACCAGGACCCTGGTGATTTTACTAGAGAGAGAGAGAGAGAGAGAGAGAGAGAGAGAGAGAAGTGAAACTTTTCGGTAAAGTCTGAGTAATTGGGATTGTGGTATGGGAAGATAGGAACCCATAACTATAGGGTGGAAAACGCCATACTCAGAAGAGAGTTTCGTTCTATTCTTTTACCATAGTTTTTGGTGGTACCAGCAGAAAGTACTATCTCTGGAACAAGAAGGGAACATTGACTTAAGCTTTAAGACGAAAGACTCACGTGGTAGACTCTCCTTGACGTTTCAGTGAAACGAGCTACCACCGACAACCTTGATCAGAGACGAGCTTGATTAGAGTGAAAAAAACCAACCCATAAGAAGGAGCAGAACCGGTCATTGACAGCTAAGTTCAAATCGATGCTGCCACTTGAACGTCTTGTAACATCTCACATTCCCTGAAGACTGTGATGATAACTTTCTTGATCCATAGCTATTCAAATTATTTTCCAACTGTTAAAAACTAAAAAGATTATTACATTTTGTTATTTGTATTGTTACAAATTTAACTTCGATATAATCCTTTTAAAGTGACTGCATGTTTGTCTCAGTAAAATTACTACACACACTCTAAACAGAGTAAATAATAGAATTCCACTGAGTAAATCAGGGGTGGGGGCTTAAACGAGCTGAAAGTAATAAGTGCTTAAATCCGTCACAAAAGCGTCGGCAGAATTACAGAGTTAACATACTCAGCCAAAACAGTATTGTTCTCGCCTATTCTGAATATCTTGTGAAGACTCCCTTTGTAATAGAAGTGTTATCACCCGTCTATCTACATCTCTGCCAAGAGTAATCTTGCGCGAAGGTAGAACCTTTGAAGCCCATATTAGATACTCTTGAGTTTTGGCCACTGTTGGACCACTACTGCAAAGCAGGGGAGGCAATACCGTCACAGTACCTAATATTACACAGTATTATTGTTGGGGATCTATGAGCAGGTTAAAAAAAAGGCATCTTTTCTTATCTACTATGTCGTAAAGGGCGGCTAGGCACTTCTTTGTGTTAAAGAAATTGGTAGACAGACCGCTACTGAAAGAGCGCATTGTGTGATTTTTTGGAGCAGGCTTCCTGAGAGGTCATTTCCAAGGAAGGCCTTATGCTTCAAAAGCAGAAAAGAGGCATTAGTTAATCAATTAATTCCTTCCTTCCTTTATTCATTTATTCCTTTATTCAGATTTAATGTATTTTTCCTATTTGTTTCCTGTCTAGTATGCTTCCTTGAAATAGAAATGAAAGAATTGCATTTCGTCTAAATTATATCAACATTATTAATCATTATCATCATCGCAATCGTCAAAATTATCATTATCATCATTTTCACTTTAAGGAGCTAGTGAAAGAGATTAGTGGCGTAGACAGTGAGAAGATGAGAGTTGAAACCCCCTAAGACAGAGGCAAAGGAAGACACAAAGGGACCTATAATAGGATGGTCATATCATGTTTAACAGAAGGAGAACATTTTCTGACATTTTGACGTAAAATTTAGGACAATACAAGCCAAGAAGTAGAACAACAACAACAACATATTAATATCAATGTTTTAATACATGATTGTGATGACTAGTAAGGGTTAGAAAAAATTTAAATAAAGTGTTATTTAAAATGTACGTTTTGAAATAATTTTAACGTCAGAAATTAACTTTCCTCACGTTAATCTGTATTGGTAAAATTAATAATATTATTATTTATTATTGTTGCTATTAATATTATTGATTCCTTATTTTGCGGACATTGTCTTCTATAACAATTAAGTATTTCGTTTAAAATAATCATGTAATTGAGAGCAGAATACTTTTAAAACAATTATAATGCGAACGCAAAATTGCGTTGATGGAATCCACAGAGAAACTGTTTCTGTATTTTGTCTAGTGACTTTCTATCACTGCAATAAGACTTTCCACGCGTGTGTTGTGACCAAGTGCCGCAAAGAAATATTGTGCGATCGTTAGAATTCAGAATGAAATTCAGTATTTACTGATTGTTTAAAAAATTTGATTCATTTCTCATGTTTAAGAAACTGCATAAATCCTTCATCATTAGTGTTACTTTCAACAAATGTTGTCGGATTGTTAAGTTGATCCCAACATTTGCATCGTCAAATGCAGCATCTTTATCAGTTAAATATTGACCAGAAGCCCGCACATCTTCCCAAACTGGTACTTCTTGTAAGGTCATTCGTGAAAAATATGTGAAATCTTCTAATACTTTCATCGATATCTCTAAGCCCTCTAAGCAACTGATGTATTGGCATTTGTTATCATCATAAAACGTATCAGACAATCTGGCAAGTCCGCCTCTTCGTTTTTGAGCAAGGGTAATCGGAATCTTCAAAGGACTCTGACACAAGCGCTGCTTTAAGAATGTCTATCACAGATTTAACACAGTTTATAACAACTAGACGATATTTCTTTCAATTAGTTCAATATTTGCTTGTTAAAGTACTCCTTAAAGAATTTACTTGTATACGATAGATCTAATCTAAGTCATGTTCAATCTCCGAAAAAAGCCAGACAAAATGCACTTTTGAAAAAAGAAGCCTGGACGCTCAATCTTGAAGTTAAAAAAGGATAAATCCGGGGGATAGAGGAAAGATGGTCACCCTAACCTATAGGCACTGGATGTCAGAACGAGATAGACAAGGACTGGCAGAGAGAGAGAGAGAGAGAGAGAGAGAGAGAGAGAGAGAGAGAGAGAGACATGGAAACAGAGAGTTAAGGAGTGGCAGAAAGATAGACACAGACTGGATGATACATAATGACAGATAGAGACAGAGACACATAAACTAGGACAGGAAGACAGAGGTGCATACAAGAGAAACATAAAAGCAGACGCATAAAAACAGGAAAACGCTAAAATACTTGAAAGACAGTGTGAAATATAAAAGCAACAATGAAATAACCCCACAAATGTAAATAGAAAGACCAAAAAAAACAAACAAACAAACAAAAAAGAAACTATCATCTATAGTAAGGAGTATGCCTGGCCAGTTGGTACAGGGATATCTAATTACAAAATCAGAATATTCAACTAGCAAAAAGAATGCTACATTTTTGAGGCAAGCCATATTTGTTTGTTGCATACAATACTTTTTCATTATATGGAATGCTGCTTTAGCCTAGGCTAGTCTACCCTTAACCCCTGAGACGCATCTTCCATCGGATGTTATTAACGTGTCTAGGTATTTGAGGTCGAACACAACATTAAAATCCTTGACCTAAATAATAAGTGGATGAGAAAAGCAAGGATAGTAAGGAAACATACAACGAAGAGATTTCAAAGCTGTCATGATAGTTACGAACTTATTTAAGATATCGTCGGTTGTCCAGCTTAAGATATCCTAAAACGTTCTTAAGAAAATACACCCCGTTACTAGTACAGATAGACTGTGTTTGCATTTACATTTCCACTGATTGAAAAGTGTTCACAATATAAATTGAATATGTTTTCATTTACATTTACACTGATTGAAAAGTTTAAAATCTTTCATTAATTTTAAGGTGATCTTTTTTATAAAGACATTTACACTAGTTTGAAAATGTAACTATTATACTTAGAATGTACATCATTTCTTTCATCTTTCCCTCCCTGCTCCATATGGAACTTGGGACTACCTATGCTTTTAGTTCTCTGTAAGAAGCTAGCAATAAAGCAGTCACCAGCCCTTGCAGTGGTGGTTCATGAAAACATCATTCCTTCCATACGGTGATGCTGCCAGCCTCAAATGACTTGGACATCCCCTAGCGATTTTCCCATTTTAATATTCACATGGTAATACAGTCATGCACCGCTTAACATCCACGATACTTTCTGTGAAATAGGACGTTATGCGATTTGGACGTTGTGCGAACACCATACTTTATACTTAGCAAAGTTATATGGCATACTGTAGTGTACCTGTATTGACTGTCATGAAATATTCTAATCCACATATATAAATTATCAGGTAAATGTAAAGCCTAACAAATAATTTAATAAAAGGAAAGAAGAATGGTAAAGAACAGTGCTGTCACAATGACTGTACTCGAAATCCCCCTTGTGTTCTCCTGCGTCTGCAAATTGTAACGTTTCACGTTGATAGTAAAAGCCTACTGCTTTAATACCCGCCTTCTACGATAAAACATGTACTCCATTTCTAAGAAAAACCTTGAAATTCGCAAGTTGACCTAGATTTAAAATTCCATTCATGTCTTTTTCTACACTATGTTACCAAAAACAAAAGACAGATGGACTAAAAGATATAACGAAAGGGAGAGGCAGAAAGCAGGGACACAGGCAATACTAACACGAGTCGCGCGATACACAATTACTACCATCACGCGTGTAAGGCCACAAGCACTGGTTTTTTTTTCAAATCGTCAGTGATAAAAACACTACCCATACCAGAGTTAGGTTTTAAAATCCTGAAAAACGCTTATTGGGAATTATGACATTATACTGGTTTACGTTTGAAAACATTACCGTACCCAGACAACACCTCGTATTCGGAGTAAACAGGAGGTAGAAGAAAGTGCATATTTTGAACGCAGCCACTTAGCTCTATTAAATATATATATATATTTGGGTTCCTTAGGACTTGCTGACAAATAATATGTTAAACGTTACGCAAATAGTCTAGGAATTAACAAATTATAGCCAAAAGAAAATAGTGAGGGTGTCAGACAACACCAAATTCAGAATCGCTCATTGACAGATTTTCACCCCACCATTGTACGGGAAATATCAAACCTCGTTGTGGCAGACACCATCTTTCCACATAAGAATATCCACAAGATAACATGGAATTCACCTGATGGCAGAACTAAGAACCAGATAGATCACTTCTGCATAAGCGCTAAATTTCGCTCATCAGTTCAAGACGTCAGAGCATACAGAGGTGCAGAGATCGGAAGCGATCATAACCTCTGCATAGCTAAAATGAGAATTAAACTGAAGAAGTTATACCAACCGAATAAAAATAGAAGAATAGATGTACACAGACTGCAATCAAATGATATAAAGAAGGAATATAATGTCAAAATGAACAACTATTTCGATGCTTTAGGCAAAATTGACAACGATATCACCACCAAGACAATCGATACTAAATGGGAACAACTGAGAACAGCAATGACAGAAGCAGCTGTAGCGACCACCGGATACCTAGTACATAAAAAGAAAAAATGGATGAGAGAAGATACTTGGGATAAAATACAAGAAAGGAAAACAGCAAAACTTAAACTACTAGCGGCAAGTACACATAATGCAGTTGAATCTTGCAAACTAACTTATAACTTGTTAAATAAAGAAGTGAAGACAAAAACTCGAAGAGATAAAAGACATTTCATCAATGAACTGGCCGTAGAAGCTGAAAATGCTGCAAGAACTGGTAATAGTAGGTGCCTTTATCAAATTACAAAACAACTATGTCACCAGCCTACTGCTATGGAAACACCTGTTAAAGGTAAATTAGGGAATTCAATACCAACAGAAAAAGAACAAATGAAGAGATGGGCTGAGCACTTCATGGAGGTGCTAAACAGACCACCACCAACAGTAACACCTGATTTTAATAATGAAACATCCACAACCACTTTGCCAATAACTTGCGATGAATTCACGCTGGACGAGATCAAACAAGCCGTTAAAAGATTAAAAAATTTTAAAGCTGCTGGAGTTGACGAAATTTCAGGGGAAATGATTAAAGCAGTTAATGACAACAACCTCTTGAGAATTTTAGATATTATAAATGAAGTATGGAGAGAAGAACAACCACCACAACAATGGAAAGACAGTATTATTGTAAAGTTACCGAAGAAAGGTGATCTATCAGACTGTAATAACTGGCGTGGTATATCTCTATTATCAGTACCTGGAAAATTATTATGTTGCATGATGTTAGAAAGACTTAAATTGCATGCTGACGAAAAGATCAGAGAAGAACAAGCGGGTTTCAGGCCGAAACGATCATGTATTGATCAAATATTCACACTAAGAACAATTATAGAAGAATCAGTGGAAAGGCAATCGCCACTTATTATCACCTTCGTCGATTTTCAAAAAGCCTTTGATAGTCTACACCGCCCATCATTGTGGAAGATACTTACAATCTATGGTTTTCCAACAAAATATGTGAATATAATCAAAGCGCTATATGACAATGCAAGATGTTGTGTTAGAACAAATAAAGGGAATACAGAATGGTTTACAGTAGAAACAGGGGTGAAACAAGGCTGTATTATGTCACCACTACTTTTTGGAATAGCTATTGATTGGGTTATGAGAAACTATACCCACAATGAACAATTGGGTATAAAATGGACAAATGGAAAATTCCTGGGGGACCTGGATTTCGCAGATGATGTAGCATTCTTAAGTTCAACACCAAGACAATCCAAGAAGCAATAAATAATTTGTGTCATCTCTCGGTTAAAATTGGTCTCCAAATAAATGCCTCTAAAACTAAAGCTATGAACTTTTCTAACGAGACCTTTGATATCATCTTGAACGGGGAAAAACTACAGAAAGTTGAAAGTTTCAATTATTTAGGCAGTAAAATGACTCAGGATGGTGACACAACAAGAGAAATCCATACTAGAATTGCTTTGGCAGCTAGCGCCTTCAATAGATTATCTAACATTTGGAAATTACGATCATTGAATATACATACCAAGCTTCGTCTGTTTAATTCAAATGTTATCTCAGTGTTAACATACGGCTGTGAGAGTTGGAAAATAACAAAATCATTGGAGAACAAGCTGAATACATTCGAGAACAAATGTCTTAGAAAACTCATGAACATCAGTTGGAAAGAATTCAAGACTAATCGACAAATAAGAGAAGACTCTAGGCAGAAATATGTCTCCGACTATATAAGGAAAAGACGATGGTCATATATCGGTCATGTCCTACGAATGCAAAACAACAGAATACCACTACAGGCGCTCACTTGGGTTCCTGAGGGTAAGCGGAAAAAAGGAAGACCAAAAGAAACACTCAGAAGAACAATAATAAGAGAAGGAAGAACGTTGGGCCTAAATAATGTGCAAGAGCTAAGAGGAGTGGCGTCACAACGATCAACCTGGAGAGCACTGGTTTCTGCCTTATGCGCCGTGTTTGGCGCTTAAAGAATTTATTATTATTATTATTATATAAGGAAAAGACGATGGTCATATATCGGTCATGTCCTACGAATGCAAAACAACAGAATACCACTACAGGCGCTCACTTGGGTTCCTGAGGGTAAGAGGAAAAAAGGAAGACCAAAAGAAACACTCAGAAGAACAATAATAAGAGAAGGAAGAGCGTTGGGCCTAAATAATGTGCAAGAGCTAAGAGGAGTGGCGTCACAACGAACAACCTGGAGAGCACTGGTTTCTGCCTTATGCGCCGTGTTTGGTGCTTAAAGAATTTATTATTATTATTATTGTACGGGAAATAGGCTGACATGTTACCTCCTATTTGATTGGAGCGCAACAAATGTAAGGCTAAACACGATTAGTCGGGCTATAAATACTATCTTTCGTTGTCAAGGGAAACGTGAGAAGGGGTACTTTTTTGAAAAGATGTGTAGACATGGCTTGATTGGTTAGAGCTGCGAATATACTCAATTCAGGGCGTCTGTTCCGGGCCACATCTTGTAATAAACAACGTCACTGTGTAATATTTCCATGAATTGTGGTAAGCTTGAAATATTTGACATCGTTTAATGAAAATTGAATGTAAATTGATACTTATGTCTGTATATATGTGTGGTTCAGTAGCGAACATGAGGTAAAGCCTATAGTGCTCCAGCCTGAACAGAAGGTGTCGGAGGAAAGTAAAACTACATGGAATTGCCAAGCAGTACACTGACACCTAGATTATTGACTAGAAAGAAATAATGCTGGAATTGCAGAGGCGTAGTGACAGTTAAGGAGGAATATACTGGTGTAAAGTATTTCAGATGAAGCTGACAGTTGGCCTAACGCTCTGAACTCAGTGTTTGTTTTGTATTGTGATCAGTGTAGAAATAGAGTATAAATTAGTTCTGAAGTAGGAGGTACAACCTTCTTGTTTCAGGGACCGTGGTCTTAAAGTTATTGAGCAGCACCTGGTCAGAGCTTTGCTGAATCCAGAGGCGGACAGCATACTCCTTGGTCCATATAACAACCAGTGAGGTGGCTCCAGAACTCATTAAAGTAATCGAGCAGAGGAGTCTTTTACTGCAGTCATCACGAAAGTTAAGAAAGTGTGGCCATGGAGCTCAACATTATGTACCCCCATCTTAAACTGACATTGTAAAATAAAATTAAGAGGGGAATTTAATTGTTTTAATGCCAGGAACTGAGAACATCTCTAATACTAGTTCCAACAGAAACAAACTATTGAAGTCATGATGACAAATACCAACAGAGCTTGAAAAAACAAAACAAAACCAGTATTACCTCATATTACTACTACACAACTGACACACATAGGATATTATTAATAATATATGTCATTACAAGATTCATATTGATAAATTCTGTACATATAACTTGTAATTAAAATTGATTGTGATTCCTGGTTCACTTTGTATTTGAATCAGGACGCATCTACATTAATGACAGCACTGAATACATATTGATATTTGAAAATTTATCAGTGACTCATTTAAGATATTCTCATAGAGTGTTATCTGTATGTGAGTGTCACAGTGTTGTCAAGTGTGGTGGAATAAATTAAATTGTTTATCTGTCTGTTGTTGTTGTGACTTACACTTCATCATATACATACCCTAGACATTCAACGTAGTCATCACTATATTCCAGAATAATTCTGACTGAGGTATAAATATGTGGCAGCAAGTAAGGTTATCTGTAAAACACTACACCTATTAGATACAGATACCTTCACAGCTGATCTCAGTCAGTACACTAAGTCCCCTATAGATATTTATAAAATCCCACTTTACCACATATATTGGGGTCTCGCTCTCGGGATTTTGAATCTCTCCCTATTAAAAATATTGGGGGGTAATTCACCTCAGGGAATAATAAGAATTAAAAGGTATCCTTGGGTGAAAATAAATAAGGTTGAGCTCACAGTGCCTGTGTTGTCCTGAGTTAATTAGTCATAGATAAAATTGTTTAGTTAAATATTTTAGACATTTATCTGTTAGACAATGGCCGACCTGGCAAAATTTCGATCTGCTGCTGTACAGACTGCGAAAGAGTTAGGAATGGACGGGCAAATTATGATTGCTTATGTCACTGCTGAATGTGACAAATATATTGAACGGGAAGAAAGAAGATTAGAAAAAGAGGCCGAAAGAAAATTAGAGGCTGAAAAAGAGATTAAGAGGTTGCAGATTGAGGCTGAGGCTAAGAGGTTGCAGATTGAGGCTGACAAAGAGGCTAAAGCATTGGAAGCCGAGGAAAGAAGACAGGCTGCAGAAAGAGAAGCAGAAGAAAGAAGATTGACTGCAGAGAGGGAAGCAGAAAAAGAGGAGAAGAGATTACAAAGGGAACATGAGTTACGATTAAGGGAGTTTGAGTTTCAAGGCCATGCTCCTGAAAATGGTGCCAGTCCCTTTACCTCTGATGCCACTGCTAGCCAAGGAGCCTCAACCTCAGCTATGAATTTTCATTTAGATCATTTTGTTGAGAAAGACGATGATATTGAGAGCTTTTTAAATAGATACGAACTATTAGCTACCACATATGGGTTAGAGAGAGAAAGGTGGAGCTTAAAGTTATCTCAAGGACTTCGTGGGGCAGCTTATGAAGTTTTTGCTAAAATGAGCAGAGGTGATCAGGAAAATTATGACATGCTAAAGCAGGCTCTTTTGTTAAGATATGAAAAGAACGCAGAATTTTATAGGAAAAAATTTAGGAATGCTAAACTACTGTCAGGTGAAACCTATCACCAGTTCTCTGCAAAAATAGAGACATACTTGGAGAAATGGACTTCTCTGGGGAAAACCCAAGATCTTAAGGAAATGGTCCTTATAGAACAATTAAGAGAGTCCATGGCTCCAGACATGAGAAAGTTTCTTATGGAACAAGGTGCAGAGAGGCTGGGGAGTTGCTAAATGTTGCTGAAAGGTATCAAGCAGCTCAGGCAGAGGTATCCGGTAACAAAAAGAAACAGTTGGAAAATTTTAGGGCACCACAGGACTTTAATAAATTTGATCCTAGAGATCAAAACAAAGGTAAGCACCAGTTTGATAGGCCACGGTATGACAATAAAAATAAAACCCCACAATTCGATGAAAGGAAATATGATGAAAGAAAATCTTTCAACCAAGGGAAAAGGTGGTGTAAAAATTGTCAGATGGACAATCATGACACTGACCGTTGCAGAAGGAAACTTGTGTATATGGCCACCCTTCAGGTCAGGTCGACCTCAAGAAAGGAGGAGGATATTATGTTGGATACCACTCCAGAAGAGATGAGGAAGGCACAGGCTGGGGATAAAACACTCAAGCCTTGTTTCAGGAAATTGTCAACTTGTCATACAACTCCAGGCAAGGGAGATTTTTACATGAAAAACAAGTTGATGTATAGGAAGACTGGAGCTAGATCCAAAGGTCAGGGACAGCTGGTACTTCCTAAAAGATACAGGACAGAATTAATAAGGAGCCTACATGTGAAACCAGATGGGGACCATGAGAAAATAGGTACCATCATCCAAAAGGTGGCTCACAATTATTATTGGCCCAAGGCAAGGTGGGACATTGAGAATTTTGTAGAAAGGTGTAGCATAGCACATGAGGGAACACCCACAAGTGGGAACATTGATCAGGACCTGGACGTGCCACGGGGCAAAAGTAGGCCTGAAAATAAGAAGAGAAATAAATTTGATAAAGTGGACCAAAGGGAATGGGAAGCCCCTTTTCACGGACAAGCTTCACTTAACTGTTTTACAATGGCCACTATGCGGAGAGTGCAAAAAGATGTCTTACCCCAGGATAAGCCGAAAATCCCTCAATCGGACTTAAACAAACTGGAGGAAGAGGATGTAGAGAGGAAATCTCTCATCAAGAATTTTAAGTGGGGAGACAGCCCCAAGAAAAGAATTGGTAGCGGTCGTTTTGTGACTGATAATTCTGGGAAGAAAAATCATCACTACAGAGCTTCGAGTGGAAGAGACCATACCGGTGCATGGACAAATAGGTCCACAAAATTAAAGGTCCATATGTAACGCTGTTAAGAACGTGGACTGATGAAAAGGCAGAGGAAAATATTACATCTTCATACCAATATGTGAATGAGCTGACCACTCGTTTAAAAACTGGCTGGAAACTTGCCAAGGAAAATTTGAAACAAGCCAGGAAGAAACATGCTGCCTATTATAACAGGAAAGCTAAAGACAGAAATTTGGCTGTGGGAGAGAAGGTACTGCTTCTTCTCCCCGGTAGTCAGAATAAGTTACAAATTGGATGGCAAGGTCCATATACAGTTCTAGAGAAGGTGTCTAGAACAGATTATAAGATAGATAAGAAGGGGAAAGAAAAAATCTATCATGTGAATCTCCTGAAGAAATATTTGGAAAGAGAAAATCAGGAAGAGACACACTTGTTGACTTTGTCTATCGCCATGGAGATGAAAAAGGAACCACTTTCATCATTTGAATATCCATTACACCCCTGTGAGACAGCGGCACAGGTGAAAATCAGTACACATTTAACGAAAACTCAGAAAGAGAGAGTGCAACAGGTTTTAGAGAATCATGCAGAGGTGTTAACAGACCGACCTGGGCATACAAACTTATTGGAATATGATATGAAACTGATAGACCCCACACCTGTCTGTATGAAACCATATTCGATTCCGTTTGCTAAGGAGAAAGCTTTGAAGGAAGAGATAGACTATCTGTTGAAGGAAGGAATTATTTCACACAGTGAATCCTCGTATAGTTCCGGTGTTGTACTCTTAAGGAAGCCCTCTGGAAAACATAGACTCTGTATAGATTACAGGAGACTGAATGCTATTACAGAAGGACAGGTGGATCCATTGCCGGATACAAATCAGTTGTTTGCCAGGCTAAATAAAGCTAAATATTTCTCAAAAGTGGATCTGAGTAAAGGATACTATCAGATTCCAGTAAAACCTGAGATCAGACAAAATTGTTGGATGTAAACATTTCGGAGGAACGTAATGAATCCCTGAATTGCCTCTTTGATTGAGGATATTCCGAAGGTTTCATACAGGCTAATAAGAAGTTTATGGGATCCACTACGAAAACTCTGCTATCACCAGGTATGTTATCTCCTCATAACGTACATTTTGAGGAAAATCTAATGTTCTCTGGACATGTCATTGCGCAGACTCAGAGAAGAGAAATGGTGAATAAGGGTTATGAAGCAGCATTAAGACAAGCAGTCACACTTGCGGCTGTTCAGTAACATAACCGAAAAATATTATTGGTTGTAGAGGTCTGAGGCAGATTTCATGAGTAGTGCTTACTCTGAATGGACCCAACTACATAAAACCAGGATAGCACAACAGCAGAGTAAAGTCAAGTTGACTTACATTTATCTATGTGTATATGGAATAAAGGACTGACATAAGATGTCTGTTTTAAGAGGGGAGATGTCGTGAAATATTCTAATCCACATATATAAATTATCAGGTAAATGTAAAGCCTAACAAATAATTTAATAAAAGGAAAGAAGAATGGTAAAGAACAGTGCTGTCACAATGACTGTACTCGAAATCCCCCTTGTGTTCTCCTGCGTCTGCAAATTGTAACGTTTCACGTTGATAGTAAAAGCCTACTGCTTTAATACCCGCCTTCTACGATAAAACATGTACTCCATTTCTAAGAAAAACCTTGAAATACGCAAGTTGACCTAGATTTAAAATTCCATTCATGTCTTTTTCTACACTATGTTACCAAAAACAAAAGACAGATGGACTAAAAGATATAACGAAAGGGAGAGGCAGAAAGCAGGGACACAGGCAATACTAACACGAGTCGCGCGATACACAATTACTACCATCACGCGTGTAAGGCCACAAGCACTGGTTTTTTTTTCAAATCGTCAGTGATAAAAACACTACCCATACCAGAGTTAGGTTTTAAAATCCTGAAAAACGCTTATTGGGAATTATGACATTATATTGGTTTACGTTTGAAAACATTACCGTACCCAGACAACACCTCGTATTCGGAGTAAACAGGAGGTAGAAGAAAGTGCATATTTTGAACGCAGCCACTTAGCTCTATTAAATATATATATTTGGGTTCCTTAGGACTTGCTGACAAATAATATGTTAAACGTTACGCAAATAGTCTAGGAATTAACAAATTATAGCCAAAAGAAAATAGTGAGGGTGTCAGACAACACCAAATTCAGAATCGCTCAGTGACAGATTTTCACCCCACCATTGTACGGGAAATAGGCTGACATGTTACCTCCTATTTGATTGGAGCGCAACAAATGTAAGGCTAAACACGATTAGTCGGGCTATAAATACTATCTTTCGTTGTCAAGGGAAACGTGAGAAGGGGTACTTTTTTGAAAAGATGTGTAGACATGGCTTGATTGGTTAGAGCTGCGAATATACTCAATTCAGGGCGTCTGTTCCGGGCCACATCTTGTAATAAACCTACTAAGAAACAGTGCGTTGAGCACCAGGGTATATTTTTTCTAAATAAAAGCCTGGGACATCGGCAGATCGAAGTTGTGCTATATTCATTGTCATTCAACGTCACTGTGTAATATTTCCATGAATTGTGGTAAGCTTGAAATATTTGACATCTTTTAATGAAAATTGAATGTAAATTGATACTTATGTCTGTATATATGTGTGGTTCAGTAGCGAACATGAGGTAAAGCCTATAGTGCTCCAGCCTGAACAGAAGGTGTCGGAGGAAAGTAAAACTACATGGAATTGCCAAGCAGTACACTGACACCTAGATTATTGACTAGAAAGAAATAATGCTGGAATTGCAGAGGCGTAGTGACAATTAAGGAGGAATATACTGGTGTAAAGTATTTCAGATGAAGCTGAAAGTTGGCCTAACGCTCTGAACTCAGTGTTTGTTTTGTATTGTGATCAGTGTAGAAATAGAGTATAAATTAGTTCTGAAGTAGGAGGTACAACCTTCTTGTTTCAGGGACCGTGGTCTTAAAGTTATTGAGCAGCACCTGGTCAGAGCTTTGCTGAATCCAGAGGCGGACAGCATACTCCTTGGTCCATATAACAACCAGTGAGGTGGCTCCAGAACTCATTAAAGTAATCGAGCAGAGGAGTCTTTTACTGCAGTCATCACGAAAGTTAAGAAAGTGTGGCCATGGAGCTCAACATTATGTACCCCCATCTTAAACTGACATTGTAAAATAAAATTAAGAGGGGAATTTAATTGTTTTAATGCCAGGAACTGAGAACATCTCTAATACTAGTTCCAACAGAAACAAACTATTGAAGTCATGATGACAAATACCAACAGAGCTTGAAAAAACAAAACAAAACCAGTATTACCTCATATTACTACTACACAACTGACACACATAGGATATTATTAATAATATATGTCATTACAAGATTCATATTGATAAATTCTGTACATATAACTTGTAATTAAAATTGATTGTGATTCCTGGTTCACTTTGTATTTGAATCAGGACACATCTACATTAATGACAGCACTGAATACATATTGATATTTGAAAATTTATCAGTGACTCATTTAAGATATTCTTGTAGAGTGTTTTATGTATGTGAAGGTAACACTGTCCATATTAAAGATTTGCTGGGGCAAATAACCTTCCTCTACAATTAGTTTATCTAGGGTTTCGACAAAGTCTTCTGCTGCCTTAGCATCAGGACCCGCAGACTCACCACTCACTTTTACATTATGCAGCGAAAAACGCTGTTTGAAGCGCTTGAACCACACAGAACTAGCACTAAACTCGATATTGTAGTCTGGTCCTGCTTTTTCTTTAAGCATTTCGAACAAGCTTCGTGCCTTATCAGTGATCGTCATCGTGCTGAGAGAGATTCGCTTCTGTGTTTGGTCCTCTAGCCAGGCCATTAGCAATGTTTTCATATCTGATATAGGTCCCTCTCGCATTTTCGTAAGCTTTGTAGCTTTCAGTAGAGCCGAACCTTTAACAGCTTGGAGAATTTTTTCTTTGTTCTTAAGGATCGTCGTGACTGTCGAGTGCGACATGCCCAAATCACGAGCTATAGCATTCACTGGTTTTCCACCTTCGTGATGTTTAATTACCTTTTGTTTCACTTCCAAATCGATACTTTTCCTTTGTCTCTTGCTGCTGGTATCACTAGAACTGGTTTTGCTGCGTCTGGGAGCCATGATGCACTTCACGATAATGTATTTTCGAAAGTTCACATTAAAATAACGATAGTAAGTACAGTACAGTACAAACATAGGCCAGTTACATAGGCGTTTATTATGACTGTACTATAGGTTATATATGTATTGTACCATTATACGCCTGGCATTGCAATCGCTTTGTACTGTATAAAGGAGACATGAGATACACGTGTTGCGTGTGGGAAGCTGTTGCTTTCGCTACTCCCGGTTACGTCCGCTTCGTCCTGTTCTCCGATCGGGATTTCTGAACTCTATTATAGCCTTATGGGACCACGGACGTATATGCGGTCGGACGTTGTCAGAACGGACGTTATGCGGCGCATGACTATATATACATATTGGTTCACATGTTAGTAATGAAAAATATAGAATTTAAAATGACAAATTACGCCAATCCTGGCTCACAGACCTTTTGCTCAGATGAATGAAGTTAAGGCACTTGATTAGGCCTCTTACACGTGTTCTTGGGGGTCGTTACTTTTATAAGATAATTCCCTCTATGACTCCGTGTGTTCAGTTTCCTCAGTCAATGGCTTTCCTTATTAAATTGATAGAGTTTTCCTGTGCTATTTTGTAAGTCCTTATGAATACTCAAATAAAAGGTGTCCGGTCTAATAAGATGGAATCCGGATTCTAACTAATGGCAAGTCTGGTGTCTTTGGCAAGCAATTTTCGCAGTGAAATAACACTGAAACGTTTCAGGTTATATGCCTGTCCCACCCCCGCATCTGTTTGTAATGCAGCTGCTCAGGGCTCCAATCATTTTAAACAAAAATGTTGGGTGGGGTAATTTCAAAATTTTCCGACATGGAATAATTTTGCGCGTGATGTAAAGGTCCCGTCCCCATTTATGGTATAAAAACATCCGATTACCTGGCATGCAAACTCATCAACACATCTGTAAACTCATACGACAATGTGTTTCAGATGTAACAAATTATTACTATCTAAAGTAATCTTGTCATAACAAGTCAGACATGAAGCGATTAGGTCATCCTTGTCTGTCCAAAATGTGTCACCCAGACAAGTAACCTCTTATCTGTCGCGTATCCTGGCTTTATTATCAATTAGACAAATACGCAGTCGATTTTCGTGTTAATCGGTAGCGGCCAAGGCTGGGTACACGAGAATATGCCTGTCGTTTCAATATTGTGTAGAAAAGTGGAAAAGGACTGTAAAATGTCACTGCTGTGTTAATTGATACCAGGCATGCTCCAGTCTACCCAGCGGTACTGTAAATGGGTAACTCACTCTAGTCCTGAGTTAGGGAAGGCAAAGGCAGCTGTAAGAAGTAGTTTCCCTCTGCGGCTCCAGGAGGAGCAGGCCCTTAACTTGGTCAATTCAACCGACGCAGGATGGTGTAAATATGGAGTGAGAGTGTAGAGTGTTATAAACGCGAATGATGGAATGTCCGTATCTTGACCAATCTAAAGCACTCATTCACTCATGTCTATAAGGCACCAATGCAGACTGCTGGAATCTCTTCATACAGTTTATTCAGACGCACATACTGGGACAGAATGAATAGATCATAAGTACATGTTGACACATCAATCTTCAGGCATGAATAGTAGATCCCATGTCATGGAACATTCAAATATAATGGGTGGTACAAAACAGCATTCAATGTTGTTATACATTATGGCCGCATCCCCTATCTGACTGAACGCGTCAGTAAAGGCGGATCGGTAAACAAATGAAGAGTTCGATGGACGAACCTTCTTCCCCTTGCTAAGTTCTTAGGTTGCTTATGTTCAATGTTTATATCATACTGTGAAACCACGATAAGGGGTTTTCATCTAAATGAGATCTCCATGCCACTGTCCGAATAGTAAGATACACGACCCGTTCTCTGGACAGTGATCTATAATGATGACAGGAATACAAAAAAATGGCCTCCTTCCCTGAGCTTTCGCTCACTCGCCCAGCAGAAGAATAATCATCAGCCAAAGTTGATTCAAAACTTGAATAAGTATAACTTTCTAGAGTTACCATACAGTCCCTTTGTCAGAAGGTTACTTCATGAAGACATAAGCGCTGATGGAACCTGTCATCTACAACAATATCTAGATAAACGACCAACGATGCACGAAAATACGTTGCTTCATCTAGGTCTAACCATAAGGAGATCGTCAAAAGGGAGTGGATTTACCTTGAGTCCGAATAGTACATAATACAGTACATGAGGAGAGTCTCTAACACTATAATCTTGTAAAAACACAATCTCCTACTGAAGAAATCACTTCATAAATCATTTTCCACTCTAGAAAGGACCAACCCTGGAAATGCGTGACCAGCCATTGTAGGCGGCAATATCGGAACTCATCACGACTCGCCAAGACAACCAATACCTCCGCTAGAGCGGCATAAAGAATATAGTCCTGCCTACCCATACAAAATATACAATATAGGACTGAATCTACTTGCACTAATAATATGTAATACATATGAATTCAGGCCATGAACATTCTAAGAACGATCAATCTATTTTCTGGCTATGACAAATGATGAATGCCAAAATATAGGTATTCTTACGCCCGATCAATATCAAGGGAGATTATCCATATAATCAAACGTATAAATCAAACATGGATTATCTGGCTTTACAAAAGAAAGCATTTTCGTACCCAATTAAATACAACAATATATTTTCCATATTAAATAGACATATCGTACATTTGTAATCTGTGCATTCAAAAATATGTTTGCAACAATTGCATCACCTGTCTACTATCTTCAGCTGGGATGGCCAGGTAAACAGACGAGGCAAAATATCTCTGAGAGGGGTATAAGAAGGAAAATCCAAAATATATGCTACAGTGCAGAGAAAGAAAAAGGGTGCCGGTCACTGAAAAACGTAAATAATCAATACAACAAATGTCCAGTATACGGCCGTAGTGAACAAGAGAGCGACAAGAGAACGACCAAATAGTCATTTTATGACAGACCCAAGCATGGAGTGGGCCCCGGAAAAAGCGGTAGGAAGAGACCCTGGTGTTTATATATATATATATATATATATATATATATATATATATATATATATATATATATATATATATATATATATATATATATATATATATATATATATATATATATGTACGCTTTTCGTATCCATTGTTAATTACATTTAAACATCATGGCATGATCCCTTCCATGGCAGAAGACCACCCGACTCGTGTCATTGTATGTATCACCCGTCAATCAGCAGGTGTGGCATGTTTTACCAATGTTTAGCCCACAGAGTTGGGGAAGCCCTCTGGTGGGTTTGTTAAAAAAAAAAAGCTCTGGAACTCACCCCCAAATACAAAGCGGTAAAGAATGAAAACTCAAATTCTTGGGGATCGAAACAAACAAAATAAACATCATAGCACATCGTAATTTCTCATCGCCCCCTATAGGGTGATTTCCTCGGGGCGTCCGAAGATTAATTTCTGCCTATTTTCTAGTTAACCCTGGGAAACAATCATATGCCGGTCATCCCTAACATTTTAGTTACGCCACTGGAGGACGGGACAAAAATGAGCTAGAAAAGGAAGATCAGAAAAAGGAAACCAACATTTAGGCGAAAACAGGAATACATTTTAAATTTTTTGGGAAAAGCCTTTGGAAGGTTAAACAAAATAAAGAAACGCTTGGCTTTATAGGGAACGTGGAACTTCTGAAGGTTGAAGATCTGGACAACAAAAATGTTCGACCAGATAGAAGATGTTTACTCTTTCTAATTAGTGCAAACATCGTGAGCAGTGATGACCTCGTGGGACGTGAACAATGCCGGAAATGTAGAAGGAAAGGCATGTCCAACTGCTGCGCTGGCCGGATTTGGAACATGGACATTTTGTGAGGGATCTTCTGCTTAGTTGGAGACAGAAGTGAACGCCGTGTTTTGGATTTTTTTTTTTTTTTTTTTTAAATAGTTTTTCCACAGGAAATCACGTTATGAAAGACGGACAGCTATAATTGGGGAAATGTTATGTGTATTGTGTGGTAGTGAATGTCAAGATGGTCTAGATTTTATTCCCGCGGGTTTATGGGTTACATATACAGTGGAATCTCATTTTGCTCGATTATGCTTAACACGTTGTCCAGCATAGCACGATGATTGTCGGGAAGTCCCTGCCCCTTGTCTTTTAAATTTCTATGTAAGAATATCGTTTATCCGTTTACCCTTGTTTAGCTCGCTCAAATTTCATGTCTAAGTAAAGCCCGTGATTTTTGTGATCCTCGGAAGCCGAACTGAATCCAACGGACACCGAGCAACCGGCTAGCGATTAGACTGCACTGAAGGGACGAGATACTGTTTTGGGAATTTACTTACTTAGTCGTTCCCCTTCTACCGTGAGGTGTAGAGGTTAGGAAATTTAACTATCCTTATTCAAATCTGTTACAAGAACTTAATTGTGGTTTTGTACTATCCACGTAAAGTGCACGAAGAACAGGTTATTCATTTCACATGTCACGTTTTCATGATTCAGATAATACAATCTGACAAATTCAGAATTCTGAAAGGCTGAAAATCCTACAAGAACAGAATGGCAAACTCTCACATGGAATGTCTGGATTTTGCACCGATGCTGAATATTGCTCCCTTCAAAAACAGTAACCGGAAGAAAACGGAACACGCTTTCGAGGACAGAATAAGTGGCAACAGAAAAATTGTGCAGTAAAGGAAACTTCCAGAGCTCAAGAAATGTAGCTGAAGTTGTTTAAGCAGGCGCGTGCGCATAGAACACACCATTTGGAGGTTGATTAGTGTCATCAGAGCCAACCGACTTGATTCAAAAGATGGAGCCGCATATAAATAATCATGGAAAGAATCCAAGCGGGTAGCACTGGTCAGGAGGTCTAGGCGTGAGGTCAGGAGGTCTAGTCGTGAATTCGTTGAAGGTATGAGCTCCATAGGGAGCTGAAACGTAATTATAGATAGATAGATAGATAGATTCATAGATAGATAGATTCATAGATAGATAGATAGATAGATTCATAGATAGATAGATAGATAGATAGATAGATAGATTCATAGATAGATAGATAGATAGATAGATAGATAGATTCATAGATAGATAGATAGATAGATAGATAGATAGATAGATAGATAGATAGATAGATAGATAGATAGATAGATGGTTTGGTGGAACGAACGAACGAACGTACGAACGAGAGAACGAACTTTATTTTCAAAGGGTTTAGAATTGGGCACGCAGGCCCGTCTAACATTATGTGGATAGGTAGGGAGGTAGGTAGGTAAGGAGGTAGTTGGACTAACAGACAGACATATAGATAGATAGTTTTCAAATGGAGTATATTAATTTCGTTTAATAATGCGATATTTCCAGCTCTGCCTGGTAGCAGCCTCATCCTACCCCTGCCCTGACGTTGCATTGCTCGTGGCTTACAAAAAAGACAGCTTCAAGCTTTGATTGAAATCACTTGACAACTAACGTACACAGACATCCTCAAGACAGCTATTATGGCTGGGAATTAGTTTTGACATTCCTGCATGTCATCTTAAATTCTAAACTCCAAGAAATATTGAGTCCGT
The DNA here is from genome assembly GCA_024509875.1 of Oreohelix idahoensis. Classification (NCBI taxonomy): domain Eukaryota; kingdom Metazoa; phylum Mollusca; class Gastropoda; order Stylommatophora; family Oreohelicidae; genus Oreohelix; species Oreohelix idahoensis. The sequence goes on from JAMPIV010012760.1 coordinate 24,150, forward strand.
AGACAGTTTACACTGCCTCTAACAACTTATTTCCCGTTTCAAATAAACACGATATTGGTTCAAGTACTCAACAGTCGCTGGTTTTATTTTTTGTGTCTTTTTGTGGTTCTGACAGAAAGACACACGGATTTCTTGTAGGATTCCACTTTTGAAAAATTACATTGGACGTGAAGAGGGAACCAATGGTTTTAGCACCACGTGTGGTACACCGCTAACATCTTGTCAGCGAAAAGATGAGCTGAATTGATGTAATTTACAAACTACTATCATTTTTATTTAAATAGTCTTTAAGGTGCGAGAATGCGGAACTGTTTATTTAGGTTGTGAGTGTATTCTTTTTAGGGCCGGCTCTAGGGGTTCAGTAGCCCCGAACCAAATATTTATTTGTCGTTCCCTGGCCCTACTACACACATATATATATATATATATATATATATATATATATATATATATATATATATATATATATATATATATATATATATATATATATATAGAGAGAGAGAGAGAGAGAGAGAGAGTAAGATAGAGACAGAAAATGATTTTTCACACCTACGATTGTGTTTCTCTGGGACAACTTTGGTGCCTCAGAGCCTTGGCGCCCCTCAGACCTTAGTCCCACTGATTTTCCACTAGAGCCAGACCTGATTCTTTTCATGCTCTTTTTTGTTGAAGATTGAAAAATCATTTATAAATGTGACGTTTTGCTCACCTGTACGTTTATTATTGAACAGACAAAGTAAAAAAAAAAAGGAGAAAAAGACAACAACAAAAATATTAAGAACAGTTATATAGAAATACAAGAACAGGTACAAAATTGACGGGCTGCTAAGGTTTCCTCAGGTCAAAACAGGAACGGAACGACAAAATTGGATAATATCAAAAAATATGTGTGGTAAATGAGGTTTCTGGTGTTATTAATTAAGGGTAAACAGAGTGAGGTCAAGCTGTGTAAGTTCCCTGAGTCTAATTCTTGATGATGATTCTCAGAGTCCCTATCCGCCACCTCTCAGATCTCAATCTGTGTAAAATAGGCTCTGTGATGTTGTGTGGCTGAGTGTGTCTAGGGTAATGTATTTAATATAAGGACGAAAAAAAAAATGTAAACAGAACTGTAACTCAATAATATTAAAGTGAGTGAGACTTTTGTTAAAGTTTAGGTAATTATTTTACAATTTAATCTCCCTGTACCTCATTTTTTTTGGACAGGGATTGTCAAACTCAATAAATTTGTTTATATACACTATTTAAAATAAATAACTGGAACTCTGTCCAAGTATCTTGTTTCTATGAATAAAGATCACTGTAAGAATTCCACCCACTGATCTGTCTATCTGCTTGTACGTATCACTGTTAATATGTTGGACAGATTGTCTTCGTCATCATCTCACGGTGAGTTTATTATTTATTATTATGCTTATGGTTGTGGTGGAATATTTGATGTTACACTCTCAGTGCCGGTCTAACGGACTTAACTTATAAAATGGTGACAATTGTTGGCCCTTGGGTTCTCATATGCATTCAACTGGCTTTAGAGCTTTTTTTTTTTTTTTCTTTTTTTTTCTGTACGCCCGCTAATACTCGAGGCGAAATCTCAGGTTATTATTTATGTCTAACCTGACATTGATTTTACGTGAGTATCCCTTTATTTCTTGTACAGAGACAGGTGTCCCTCGCCATTCAGGCAAATACTCGCCGATTTCGGAGGTACCCATTGCAGCTGGGTCGGCTCAGGAGCCGCCAGTCCCTGGTCGACAACACTGCTTCAAATGTCCTCGCCAGGTCTCGAGTTAATCCAGTCCAAATCCCGGTCGACGAAAAATTCTCAAATGCCGTCGCCCGGGTTTGATCCTGTATCACCCGGTCGCCAGAGCGGTGTTGTAACCACTACGCTAGCGCTGCTCCCGCTTTAGAGCTTAAGAAATAGGGTAGCTGTGGCAACAAGGCTGAGCGTTTCTCCCAAACTTTCTGCCCTCACCCGGTTTCCTGCCACCAATAGGTATGCTGGTATATGACCCTCAAACAAGAATATCACATATCATAAGCGTGACTTTGGCAGTTAATGGGTTCTACCACTGCTTTAAGTGTCCAGACGGTGAAAGCTTTGGTCACACAGGCTCTCCCGCTGATGTCAGCTTTAGATAGTTTTAATTTCAAATGGCGGTTGTTGCCAGTGAAATGTTAATTTTATTGCCCCAAGCTACTCTACGCCTTGACCAATCAGAACGCGTGTCAAGAAAGTTCTAACTTTTCTCACGCAACCAAATTGAGCAGTTGATAAGTGTGTTTATTCGTCTGTCTCAATTTTTATTTATACAATATCTTTGTTATTAATGGGTCAATTTTTAATATTAAAAGTGATTATTAAAAGGACAACTGTCCTCTATGTTCCTATATAGGTTTCCTTTACCCATTTATCCCCGTTTTCATCTTGGTAATTTTTTTCTAATTTATAGTGCTCTGTTCACTGAACTAAAATATTAATAAAATAATTTTCTAAGGCCAGATAATTTATTATAAGGGAAAATTTTATGATATATATTAACCAATATTAGCGCTACCCTTCAAGACATCCCTGTTATTTATAAAGAAATAAATTATCTAAGTTTCTTTTCAAACGCACAAGTTAGGCTTGATTTCTATTGTAATCCACCTTCTCTCTCCCCTATAAAACGAGGTAATAAGTTGGTTCGTTGCCAAGCTTTACGGCTTTCGTCATAAATATTGGGAAGGGTCGAGCGTGTGTGTTAGGGGGGAAGGGGGGGGGGGAATGGTATTTTTACACCTGGCGTTAGAAAATTCAAATTCTTTATTTTAAATATTAGCGGTTTGATTTGACGATGGCCTTGAGACCAAGGTCAAATATGGAATTTATTTATAGATTTTTAACTGTAATAGTGGAAAATTCAAATTACTTTGTCCAATTTTTAGCGGCAAGTTTGACCTTGCCCTTGGCAATTTTTCAAATATAGTAGTAGTGATTTATAGGTTGTGAATTTACGTTACTAGATTTTTGAATCGGGGAAATTTGGGCGGGGTGTTACACGGAGTTACTTTACTACGCTATGGACCGCTTCATATTTTAGACAAGGCTGTGTCTTGTTTTAATGAACGTGTCCCTGTTCAAACACGTTCAAGGTCATTCGGTTATATTAGAAACAGCACCTTTTTGGTTTCATCCCCCCTCCCCTTTTTTTATTCTTGAAGATAAGATTGTATGTACAAGTATTACTGCACAATATGACTTATCTAGAATGAACGTTCAAAGTAAATGGAACAGTTCTGAAACAAGTCAATACAGGGTGTCCATAAAAGATTGTACCCTTTTCAAAAACTTTATTCTCGGCCCCATGATGTGGTAGATTATAAACTTAGGCATGTTAATAAAATCAGATACAATATAGTAAATACATAATTCACACAAAAAGATACGTTCCAGGTACTCGTGCGAAATACAAAAGAAGACTAGACAACAGGAAAACAACAGAAGTGGTAAGTTTACCAGAGAATCGAACCCAGGATCTTTCGAACGACAACAGCGCCTAGCTACGGAAGCGAATCGCACTATCTTCTCTACCAACTAGGCACCACAAAAGTAATGCTTCGTAGACAGGGGTCATTAGCGCGATTTTCTACACGTTTCACCGGATATGTACCAAGGAGTGATCCAGCCTAATTAATGACTGTTACGGTATATGTTATTAACGCCGTCTGCTAAAGGTTAGCAGACGTGCAATTGTAAAGGTTAAGACATTTAATATATTGCGATAGATGTTTCAATTATTGAACGCTCCATACACGATCGATTATGACGTGTCTAGCGTTGTTTGGGTCACAGTCGGTAACTAGGAGACGCTACCCTTTGTTACTTGACCATCAAGCTGAATAGCTGCGTTTTTTCTAGCCTTCCAAATTAATGGCATGATATAGCCATTTATATGTGTATTTATGCAGGACCAGGGTCAGTCCTAGAACTCTACGAGAGAGGAAACTTATGGAGGTTAGTGATTAACTAAATCCTTGGAAGGAGAAAGATAATCGTCTACTTTATACGAAGTAATTAGACTCACAGTCTCACTGTCGGCAGGTAGCCATTCTATCTGCGCGTGCATATAGCTGTGATGTTCTGACGACAATTACTGCATTGTATCCTTAAACGGACATTGACACGTAAAACAGCAGTCTACGCTATTGATTGATTGATGCATGTACCTCATGTGTGAATTGAACTGTTTATGTATGTGTGTAATCCATATTAAATTGTGAAGGACTCGAACCGGAGGCATTATTCGTTGAATCACGTTACACCATTCAACCTTATGAATTACGTATTTTATGTCAAGTTGCTGAGTTAATAAGATGAACAGTTGTTTACATCTTGATGCCAAGTTCAGGCATTACGACAAACCGAAGGTGAGGTTCACCCCATTCGCGTAAGAACATTAGCACGATCAGAATTCAGGCAACACAACCAGTAACCCCACACGAAAGTCTTTCAACAAAACTGGCGGCCAGTGTGGGGATCGACAGAAGAGAAAAAATTTTTTCTGTGTTCCACACGCCTCCACGATATTTACGTTTGAATGAAAATCACATGACCATTACGAAGCTGACGTGACGCACGTGATCATGAATAGCAACATGACGTCACTGTTGCATTGTCGCCGTGAAGAAGACATCTTTTCAACGCCTTTCTAGTTCGCTTCAAATTTATCAAGATGCACAAGATGGACTACCGTTGCCTGCCCATCAGGAGCAGACAGTCAAAGGCACAGGCCTAGCCGTCGACGACAACGAGCATCAAGTGAAGCAGCAAATAAAGATAAGTTTAGCTCAATAACTATTGTCGTTAACGTGACAGTGCTAACTGAGTCCATGCCTTCTGCCTACATAGGCATGTTTTTACCTATGTTTAATGTACTTTTTGTTGTTTTAAGGTGTTGTTAACTAGTGGGCGGTAGGGAGGATGAACCGAAATTAGATTCTGTGGCTCTCACGATGCCTGAATTGATTTCGGTCGTTTCTTAGGGCAGTTAAACGATCGCACTTTTTGGGAGCTCCATCGAAGATTCTGCCGAATGGACTGCCTGTCCAAATCTGCTGTCGTTTGACGATTGTGTTAACTGTACCGTTCCGTAGATAACTGGTGTATTTTATTTGTACTAAGTTCACATTTTTATTCAGTTTTGTATCATGTTCGTTAACTATTTCGTCCAGTCTACTCTTACTATAATTTATTTGATGATTGTTAAATGTTCGTCCGTTATGAGTCCTGTGATGTCATCATTTTTTGCAGTCATTTTTTTTGTGTACTTTGCATATTCAGTTGACCTCGGGTCAATCTTTGACCCTTCGTTTTCCGTGTGACACTTCCGCTTGTTTTATTTAGTTCATAAATTCATTTTTAATTGTGAAAATGTCTTGTTTGCGTCTTGACATTGTTTGTACCCTTTAGTTGCATCATTGTTTTGTTTGTACTCATGATATATATTAAATACTACATTAATAATATGACATTATATTCAATAATACACTTGTAATTTAATTTAATTAATTTTTTTCTGACATTTAAGGTTAATATGGGACATTGCATAATTATGCAGTGATAGTCCAAGAAATTAGCACTACAATTTATAAGAGATGCCTAGGGCATAATAATAATAATAATATATATATATATATATATATATTGACCAAATAAAATAATCTTATAGTCTACCTTTGAGGTGACAGACCCATTGTATATTATTTAATATACTTTTCTGGTACTAAGAGAGTGACTTAGTACATTGAACAATATAATTACTAGGAATCATACCCAACATTATTGGATATTAAGATTAATTGTGTGATGTAATTACATTATAGTTAACAGATATCATAACTATTTATGATATAGTTAGTACTTAGATACAATATTGTTACAAAATATTGTCTATTAGTTGAACTTAGACATAAGAGTTCAGTACTATTGTGATTATTTATATTGAATATTCCTAAGTTGAGTAAGTATAATAATTACTCTGAAGCTACTATTGACTATTTTAATCAGTAATTATCAATAATTACTTACAGATAAAAGTCAAAATGCTTACTATAGACCATTTCGTTAAAATTGGTAAAGAATATGGTTATAAATCCCAAGAACTTCGTCAGTTTGCTGAGGCAGAACTGGAAAAACATAAAGCAGAAATGGAGGAACAAAAGGCTGCATTAAAGAAAGAGGAAGCAGAACGTGAGATGAAGCAAATTGCCAAGGAAAATAGATTAAGAGAAATTGCTCAACAGGAAGAAGAGAATAAATTGAAACGAGAGGAAATTATTTTACAACAAGAAATGGAATTGGCGCGTATTAAATTGGAGACAGCAAGATTACAAGCACAAAGTGCTGATGCAAACCAGAATAATAACGCACAAAATGGATCGTCATCCAGCCAAACTAAACATTTCTACAACTTTAAATTACCCACTTTCAACTTAAACGTGGACGACCTTTCATCGTTCCTGTCACGTTTTGAACAGACTTGCAAAACAAATCATTTGCCCGAAGAGTCATGGGTACTCAAGTTAAATGAATTCTTGGTTGGAGAACCATTGACGGCTTCTCAAAATGCTGACCCATCAATAGCAAATAACTACGGTGCTATTAAGTCCTTGCTTTTACGAAGGTTTCACCTGGACGAGGAACACTGTAGGTTGAAATTTAAGGGAATTTTACCTGAATCTCCAAAAGATTTTGCAGGATTCATTGCGAACATACGCAATACATTTAATAGATGGGTTGAACTGGCAGAAGTCAACAAATCGTACGACAAATTAGTTGATTTGCTACTACGGGATAAGGTATTATCTTCGGTTAGCCAGCCATTCTTTGCATATTTGCAGGAGCGTAAACCAGGTACTATTGACGAGTTGGAAAAAATTTCTTTAAACTACTGTTCGGCACATCCGAATGCAACCATTTCTAACTCCTCATTAAGAGAACCTCTACCTGTGGCGTCTAATATGGCCTACAATCATAATAACAAACAAAGACATCACAGTGTAGACAGAAGTAGGTTCCAAAGAAATCACAATGTTAACTTTCAGAAGGGACATAATAATGATTTCAACAATAAAAATGAGTTCAACAGAGGTAGATCACGAGATAGAAATTATTCACCTCAAACAAACTACCACAATAGTCAACATAACACTAATTATAATCGATCACATACCCCGAAAAATAACAATAACTGGAATGGTAATAATCATGGCTCGAGACATCGAGATAATAGTTACTATAGAGGACGACGAGATAATTCTAACAATTATACTCGGAATCGATCTCATTCTCGGGGATCATCTCATTACAACCATAATACAGGGGCGGCAGTTACAAATAATACTACCCCTATAGCTCAGGTCCCACTTGACAATAATACAACACAGTCTTCTGCTGCATGTTTTGCTATTAATTATAATGTGGCAAATAGTTGCCAACAATGCAATCTTATTTTTCAGAAGGCGAAAGAAACAGTGCTTAACTGCGGACATATTACACCAGAGGTAGGTCTTGCAGTCAACGATGGAACAGGCTTACTAATTTTTAACAGGGGAATCGTTAATGGATCCGTCGTCTCAGTGCTGAGAGATTCAGGATCCACGACGATTGGTGTACGTCAGTCGCTGGTACATCCTAGCTGTGCGACAGGAGAATACGTCCGCTGCATGACATTTGGTGGAACTATTGAGTTTTACCCCACAGCTATTGTTCATATTAGAACACCCTTTTTCACAGGGAATGTAAAAGTATGTATGCTAAAAAAGCCTATTGCTGATCTGATGGTTGGTCGTATACACGGCAGTAAAGATTGTACTCCAGATGAGATCATAGAATGGGAGAAACATAACCTATGCACTGGAAACGCCGTGACGACTAGAGCGCAGACTCAACTCATGGAGAAAGTTGGTGATAATAAAATGGATGTAGACAACCAAGAGGAATTTGTAGTCAATTCACCTATTGACAGGGAAACATTTGCAACCAAACAAAAAGAGGATAAATCTTTAAAAAAAATTTTTTAAGCTGGTTGATAAAGTTGACAATCTATCCTCAGGTAATAATAACAAACATTGGTTTGTTATTAAAAATGACCTATTGATTAGATGTTTTAATGACAAATCACAAATGAAACAACAAGTTATGGTCCCGTATACTTTTAGACGGTACATTCTTCAACATGCGCATGACTCACAGTGTGCTGGACATATGGGATATACTCGAACACGATCTCGAGTACTGTCTTCATTCTTTGGCCAGGAGTGTCAAGAGATATTTCGCAGTATGTACGTTCCTGTACTACATGCCAAGAAGTGAAAGCACGTGGAGCTTTTCACACGGCGCCTATTCAGGCTTGCGATATCTCAGTAAGACCGTTTGACAAGATGGCCATAGATATTATTGGTCCATTGCTACCATCGGCCAGAGGACATAGATTCGTCCTTACGTGCATTGATTTGTGCACACGATGGCCAGAAGCTATCCCATTAAAGACCACCACTACCACAGATGTAGCTGATGCACTACATCTCATCTTTTCTAGAATAGGGTTTCCTAGAAAACTTTTATCAGACCATGGGTCACAGTTCATATCTGACACCATGAAGGAAGTCATGAAAACCTGGAACATTGATAGGAATTTAAGTAGTATTTATCATCCTATGAGTAATGGTGCAGTTGAAAGACTTAACCGTACACTTAAACAACTACTACATAAGGTTACTGTTAAGCACCCTCATGACTGGGACAGAGCACTCCCAGCTGTTCTATTTGCTTATCGGGAGGTACCGCATGAACAAACTGGCTTCTCTCCCTTTGAATTAGTTTTTGGTGCTCCCCCAAGAGGTCCTATGGGACTAATAAAAGACTTATTAATTGACGCGGAGATGACTCAGGACACTCAGTCATCTTACGAGTATGTGATTAATCTTCGGAAGAACATTATTGAGTCTTGCCAGTTGGCAACAGCTTCTTCTGAGGCTGCAAAAGCTAAGGCTCGATCTCTACAAAATAGGTCTCGACGATTACGCCAATTATTCCCAGGCGATGAGGCTTATGTGTTACTTCCTCACAACAACAATAAATTATTGATATCTTGGAATGGTCCTTACAAAGTCATTGATAAAATTTCCGACGTTGATTACGTCTTAGATATCAAGGGACACAAAAAGATATTTCATATTAACATGCTCAAGCAATTTCATACACGTCCTGAACACTTACAGTCAATTTTTCATGAACTAGATGACAACACAGTATCTACTTGTTATTATTCTAACTTATCCGTCATCCAGGAAGAAGAATCTTCTTTTCCTGAGGTACAGTTACCGTTACCGGTACCAGTAGTTCAACCTACTGAATCTTGGCGGGATGTAACCATCTCTTCAACGGTTACACCGCAACAGCGTCTACAGATTGCTAATCTCTTACAATCTTATCCAGATGTGTTGACCGACGTCCCGGGTCGCACATCGGCTATCAGTCATGACATTACTCTCAATGACGATACACCTATTCGTGTACATCCCTATTCGGTTCCTTTACATTTCCTTGCTAAAACTACTAAGGAACTTGAACAGATGTTGTCTCTGGGAATCATTGAGACTAGTAATTCGCCATTCTCTTCTCCATTAGTGATTGTCCGGAAGAAGGACAATAACATCAGACTATGTGTTGACTATAGAAAATTAAATGCTAAAACTATAGTTGACAGCGAACCACATCCACTTATCGACGACTTACTGCCACGTCTATCCAACGCAACTATATTTAGTAAGATAGACTTAACTAAAGGTTATTGGCAGATACCACTGACCGAAAAGGCTAAGTACTACACCGCATTTTCCACTCCACAAGGTCTATACCAGTGGAATGTGATGCCTTTTGGGCTTGTTAATGCGCCAGCTACCTTCATTCGCCTGATGCGACAAATTTTATCAGGTAGATTAGACGTTATTACGTATATTGACGACATATGCTTGTTTAGTTCGTCGTTTGAGGAACATGTTTCGGGACTTAGATATGTTTTCGACACTCTAAGGAATTATCATCTAACTGCTAAACCTACAAAGGTGCAGATCGCGTGTAATGAGATAACCTTTTTGGGACATATCATTGGAGCGGGATATATCCGAACGTTACCTAGTACGGTCTCCAAAATTCTAAACATAGCAGTTCCTCAGACGAAGAAACAGGTCAGGAGTTTGTTAGGACTTGTTCAATATTACAGTAGATTCATACCAAACTTGTCATCCATCACGGCTGTATTGTCTTCATTGTTAAAAAAAGACATGCCGGTGAAGGTGACATGGACTGGTATATGCAATGAAACTTTCAACAAAATTATAAATTTGTTTTCGCATGAACCAATTTTAAGACTTCCCGATGCTTCCAAAAGATTTTTCTTACGAACAGATGCTAGTAACTACGGCATCGGTGCATGCCTGCTCCAGAACCATGATGGCGTTCTACATCCTACATTATATATTTCAAGAAAGCTAAAGCCGGCAGAAACAAAGTATTCCACAGTGGACAAGGAACTTTTGTCAGTTATATGGGCAATCACAAAACTGGAAAAGTTCTTGCTTGGTGCTCCATTCACCATTCAGACTGACCAGCGTGCTGTAGCATCTTTGCGTAGATCAAACCACAAAAGTCCAAAACTCGCCAGATACGCGATCATCCTGCAGCCATTTGAATTCTCCATTGAACATATTCCTGGCACTGAAAACATTGTGGCGGATGCGTTGTCACGTTTCACGTAATCCTATTGACGACGAATAATCAACATTGACATTCCTAAACTACGTCAATCATCACTACATTGGATAGAACGAAGTATCAACTATAAGGGAACTAACCTTGACTTCAATTTAATAATTATAAACACTATATGCATCACAGAATTGAACTAAAGACAATCAAGGTATACATATTGACATTGAAACTTCGTCTAACGTCCATACACAATATATGAATATTCGTTCAACAATCATGGAACAATATCTGACGACAAGTCGAACTTATTATCCTATGTGCACTTAATTCTTGGATCCTAGGATAATTGACATTTCTGTCCGACGTAAATGCTTCAACACTTTGTCTAAAAGAATTCATCAGGATCAGGACTACGGATGGATCATCATATCCTATACTAATTAATTAGTTAACTTAACTTCTTAATTGAATTAATATCAATAAAATGAAATGTGAGAAAAAAATGAAATGAAAAACAAAAAAAAAGAGAACGAAATATAAAAAAAGAAATTATGAAAAGAGAAAATAAATCTCACACAAGTATTAGATTAATATTTTTTTTTAATGTACCTATACGTTATTTAGTTAGTTAAATTAGATAGTTATTATTCACTAACACTTAACACACACAATTAAGTTAAACTTATATTCGAATTTCTTTCTATTTCTTCTCACTTATTTGTCTTTTCTTCTCTCATAACATCGTGTTACATTAGAATCTTAATAATTTAACTCTTAGTTTAATTAATTAATTTAATTTTAATTAGTCAAATTAATTCCTATATGACATACTAATACGACAGACCTTACTTTAATTTAATTCTATCATTCACTATTGACATTACACATTTTATTTAGTTGATATAATAATATGCATAATATTGATATATAATATGATTAATGTTAGATGACTATGACAAATAGTTAGTTGACATGACCGCGACACGGTTCTACTCAGAACATCGTCGGCCATATGTCACAATTGTGTTAAATTTTTTGAAAAATTGTTAAGTCGGATAGATCTTGAAAAAAAAATCTATCGATTTTTTTTTCCCCGGTGTACAGGGAATTGTTACGGTATATGTTATTAACGCCGTCTGCTAAAGGTTAGCAGACGTGCAATTGTAAAGGTTAAGACATTTAATATATTGCGATAGATGTTTCAATTATTGAACGCTCCATACACGATCGATTATGACGTGTCTAGCGTTGTTTGGGTCACAGTCGGTAACTAGGAGACGCTACCCTTTGTTACTTGACCGTCAAGCTGAATAGCTGCGTTTTTCTAGCCTTCCAAATTAATGGCATGATATAGCCATTTATATGTGTATTTATGCAGGACCAGGGTCAGTCCTAGAACTCTACGAGAGAGGAAACTTATGGAGGTTAGTGATTAACTAAATCCTTGGAAGGAGAAAGATAATCGTCTACTTTATACGAAGTAATTAGACTCACAGTCTCACTGTCGGCAGGTAGCCATTCTATCTGCGCGTGCATATAGCTGTGATGTTCTGACGACAATTACTGCATTGTATCCTTAAACGGACATTGACACGTAAAACAGCAGTCTACGCTATTGATTGATTGATGCATGTACCTCATGTGTGAATTGAACTGTTTATGTATGTGTGTAATCCATATTAAATTGTGAAGGACTCGAACCGGAGGCATTATTCGTTGAATCACGTTACACCATTCAACCTTATGAATTACGTATTTTATGTCAAGTTGCTGAGTTAATAAGATGAACAGTTGTTTACATCTTGATGCCAAGTTCAGGCATTACGACAAACCGAAGGTGAGGTTCACCCCATTCGCGTAAGAACATTAGCACGATCAGAATTCAGGCAACACAACCAGTAACCCCACACGAAAGTCCTTCAACAAAACTGGCGGCCGATTGCGGGGATCGACAGAAGAGAAAAAAATTTTTTTCTGTGTTCCACACGCCTCCACGATATTTACGTTTGAATGAAAATCACATGACCATTACGAAGCTGACGTGACGCACGTGATCATGAATAGCAACATGACGTCACTGTTGCATTGTCGCCGTGAAGAAGACATCTTTTCAACGCCTTTCTAGTTCGCTTCAAATTTATCAAGATGCACAAGATGGACTACCGTTGCCTGCCCATCAGGAGCAGACAGTCAAAGGCACAGGCCTAGCCGTCGACGACAACGAGCATCAAGTGAAGCAGCAAATAAAGATAAGTTTAGCTCAATAACTATTGTCGTTAACGTGACAGTGCTAACTGAGTCCATGCCTTCTGCCTACATAGGCATGTTTTTACCTATGTTTAATGTACTTTTTGTTGTTTTAAGGTGTTGTTAACTAGTGGGCGGTAGGGAGGATGAACCGAAATTAGATTCTGTGGCTCTCACGATGCCTGAATTGATTTCGGTCGTTTCTTAGGGCAGTTAAACGATCGCACTTTTTGGGAGCTCCATCGAAGATTCTGCCGAATGGACTGCCTGTCCAAATCTGCTGTCGTTTGACGATTGTGTTAGCTGTACCGTTCCGTAGATAACTGGTGTATTTTATTTGTACTAAGTTCACATTTTTATTCAGTTTTTGTATCATGTTCGTTAACTATTTCGTCCAGTCTACTCTTACTATCATTTATTTGATGATTGTTAAATGTTCGTCCGTTATGAGTCCTGTGATGTCATCATTTTTTGCAGTCATTTTTTTTTGTGTACTTTGCATATTCAGTTGACCTCGGGTCAATCTTTGACCCTTCGTTTTCCGTGTGACACTTCCGCTTGTTTTATTTAGTTCATAAATTCATTTTTAATTGTGAAAATGTCTTGTTTGCGTCTTGACATTGTTTGTACCCTTTAGTTGCATCATTGTTTTGTTTGTACTCATGATATATATTAAATACTACATTAATAATATGACATTATATTCAATAATACACTTGTAATTTAATTTAATTAATTTTTTCTGACATTTAAGGTTAATATGGGACATTGCATAATTATGCAGTGATAGTCCAAGAAATTAGCACTACAATTTATAAGAGATGCCTAGGGCATAATAATAATAATAATAATAATAATATATATATTGACCAAATAAAATAATCTTATAGTCTACCTTTGAGGTGACAGACCCATTGTATATTATTTAATATACTTTTCTGGTACTAAGAGAGTGACTTAGTACATTGAACAATATAATTACTAGGAATCATACCCAACATTATTGGATATTAAGATTAATTGTGTGATGTAATTACATTATAGTTAACAGATATCATAACTATTTATGATATAGTTAGTACTTAGATACAATATTGTTACAAAATATTGTCTATTAGTTGAACTTAGACATAAGAGTTCAGTACTATTGTGATTATTTATATTGAATATTCCTAAGTTGAGTAAGTATAATAATTACTCTGAAGCTACTATTGACTATTTTAATCAGTAATTATCAATAATTACTTACAGATAAAAGTCAAAATGCTTACTATAGACCATTTCGTTAAAATTGGTAAAGAATATGGTTATAAATCCCAAGAACTTCGTCAGTTTGCTGAGGCAGAACTGGAAAAACATAAAGCAGAAATGGAGGAACAAAAGGCTGCATTAAAGAAAGAGGAAGCAGAACGTGAGATGAAGCAAATTGCCAAGGAAAATAGATTAAGAGAAATTGCTCAACAGGAAGAAGAGAATAAATTGAAACGAGAGGAAATTATTTTACAACAAGAAATGGAATTGGCGCGTATTAAATTGGAGACAGCAAGATTACAAGCACAAAGTGCTGATGCAAACCAGAATAATAACGCACAAAATGGATCGTCATCCAGCCAAACTAAACATTTCTACAACTTTAAATTACCCACTTTCAACTTAAACGTGGACGACCTTTCATCGTTCCTGTCACGTTTTGAACAGACTTGCAAAACAAATCATTTGCCCGAAGAGTCATGGGTACTCAAGTTAAATGAATTCTTGGTTGGAGAACCATTGACGGCTTCTCAAAATGCTGACCCATCAATAGCAAATAACTACGGTGCTATTAAGTCCTTGCTTTTACGAAGGTTTCACCTGGACGAGGAACACTGTAGGTTGAAATTTAAGGGAATTTTACCTGAATCTCCAAAAGATTTTGCAGGATTCATTGCGAACATACGCAATACATTTAATAGATGGGTTGAACTGGCAGAAGTCAACAAATCGTACGACAAATTAGTTGATTTGCTACTACGGGATAAGGTATTATCTTCGGTTAGCCAGCCATTCTTTGCATATTTGCAGGAGCGTAAACCAGGTACTATTGACGAGTTGGAAAAAATTTCTTTAAACTACTGTTCGGCACATCCGAATGCAACCATTTCTAACTCCTCATTAAGAGAACCTCTACCTGTGGCGTCTAATATGGCCTACAATCATAATAACAAACAAAGACATCACAGTGTAGACAGAAGTAGGTTCCAAAGAAATCACAATGTTAACTTTCAGAAGGGACATAATAATGATTTCAACAATAAAAATGAGTTCAACAGAGGTAGATCACGAGATAGAAATTATTCACCTCAAACAAACTACCACAATAGTCAACATAACACTAATTATAATCGATCACATACCCCGAAAAATAACAATAACTGGAATGGTAATAATCATGGCTCGAGACATCGAGATAATAGTTTTTATAGAGGACGACGAGATAATTCTAACAATTATACTCGGAATCGATCTCATTCTCGGGGATCATCTCATTACAACCATAATACAGGGGCGGCAGTTACAAATAATACTACCCCTATAGCTCAGGTCCCACTTGACAATAATACAACACAGTCTTCTGCTGCATGTTTTGCTATTAATTATAATGTGGCAAATAGTTGCCAACAATGCAATCTTATTTTTCAGAAGGCGAAAGAAACAGTGCTTAACTGCGGACATATTACACCAGAGGTAGGTCTTGCAGTCAACGATGGAACAGGCTTACTAATTTTTAACAGGGGAATCGTTAATGGATCCGTCGTCTCAGTGCTGAGAGATTCAGGATCCACGACGATTGGTGTACGTCAGTCGCTGGTACATCCTAGCTGTGCGACAGGAGAATACGTCCGCTGCATGACATTTGGTGGAACTATTGAGTTTTACCCCACAGCTATTGTTCATATTAGAACACCCTTTTTCACAGGGAATGTAAAAGTATGTATGCTAAAAAAGCCTATTGCTGATCTGATGGTTGGTCGTATACACGGCAGTAAAGATTGTACTCCAGATGAGATCATAGAATGGGAGAAACATAACCTATGCACTGGAAACGCCGTGACGACTAGAGCGCAGACTCAACTCATGGAGAAAGTTGGTGATAATAAAATGGATGTAGACAACCAAGAGGAATTTGTAGTCAATTCACCTATTGACAGGGAAACATTTGCAACCAAACAAAAAGAGGATAAATCTTTAAAAAAAATTTTTAAGCTGGTTGATAAAGTTGACAATCTATCCTCAGGTAATAATAACAAACATTGGTTTGTTATTAAAAATGACCTATTGATTAGATGTTTTAATGACAAATCACAAATGAAACAACAAGTTATGGTCCCGTATACTTTTAGACGGTACATTCTTCAACATGCGCATGACTCACAGTGTGCTGGACATATGGGATATACTCGAACACGATCTCGAGTACTGTCTTCATTCTTTTGGCCAGGAGTGTCAAGAGATATTTCGCAGTATGTACGTTCCTGTACTACATGCCAAGAAGTGAAAGCACGTGGAGCTTTTCACACGGCGCCTATTCAGGCTTGCGATATCTCAGTAAGACCGTTTGACAAGATGGCCATAGATATTATTGGTCCATTGCTACCATCGGCCAGAGGACATAGATTCGTCCTTACGTGCATTGATTTGTGCACACGATGGCCAGAAGCTATCCCATTAAAGACCACCACTACCACAGATGTAGCTGATGCACTACATCTCATCTTTTCTAGAATAGGGTTTCCTAGAAAACTTTTATCAGACCATGGGTCACAGTTCATATCTGACACCATGAAGGAAGTCATGAAAACCTGGAACATTGATAGGAATTTAAGTAGTATTTATCATCCTATGAGTAATGGTGCAGTTGAAAGACTTAACCGTACACTTAAACAACTACTACATAAGGTTACTGTTAAGCACCCTCATGACTGGGACAGAGCACTCCCAGCTGTTCTATTTGCTTATCGGGAGGTACCCGCATGAACAAACTGGCTTCTCTCCCTTTGAATTAGTTTTTGGTGCTCCCCCAAGAGGTCCTATGGGACTAATAAAAGACTTATTAATTGACGCGGAGATGACTCAGGACACTCAGTCATCTTACGAGTATGTGATTAATCTTCGGAAGAACATTATTGAGTCTTGCCAGTTGGCAACAGCTTCTTCTGAGGCTGCAAAAGCTAAGGCTCGATCTCTACAAAATAGGTCTCGACGATTACGCCAATTATTCCCAGGCGATGAGGCTTATGTGTTACTTCCTCACAACAACAATAAATTATTGATATCTTGGAATGGTCCTTACAAAGTCATTGATAAAATTTCCGACGTTGATTACGTCTTAGATATCAAGGGACACAAAAAGATATTTCATATTAACATGCTCAAGCAATTTCATACACGTCCTGAACACTTACAGTCAATTTTTCATGAACTAGATGACAACACAGTATCTACTTGTTATTATTCTAACTTATCCGTCATCCAGGAAGAAGAATCTTCTTTTCCTGAGGTACAGTTACCGTTACCGGTACCAGTAGTTCAACCTACTGAATCTTGGCGGGATGTAACCATCTCTTCAACGGTTACACCGCAACAGCGTCTACAGATTGCTAATCTCTTACAATCTTATCCAGATGTGTTGACCGACGTCCCGGGTCGCACATCGGCTATCAGTCATGACATTACTCTCAATGACGATACACCTATTCGTGTACATCCCTATTCGGTTCCTTTACATTTCCTTGCTAAAACTACTAAGGAACTTGAACAGATGTTGTCTCTGGGAATCATTGAGACTAGTAATTCGCCATTCTCTTCTCCATTAGTGATTGTCCGGAAGAAGGACAATAACATCAGACTATGTGTTGACTATAGAAAATTAAATGCTAAGACTATAGTTGACAGCGAACCACATCCACTTATCGACGACTTACTGCCACGTCTATCCAACGCAACTATATTTAGTAAGATAGACTTAACTAAAGGTTATTGGCAGATACCACTGACCGAAAAGGCTAAGTACTACACCGCATTTTCCACTCCACAAGGTCTATACCAGTGGAATGTGATGCCTTTTGGGCTTGTTAATGCGCCAGCTACCTTCATTCGCCTGATGCGACAAATTTTATCAGGTAGATTAGACGTTATTACGTATATTGACGACATATGCTTGTTTAGTTCGTCGTCGTTTGAGGAACATGTTTCGGGACTTAGATATGTTTTCGACACTCTAAGGAATTATCATCTAACTGCTAAACCTACAAAGGTGCAGATCGCGTGTAATGAGATAACCTTTTTGGGACATATCATTGGAGCGGGATATATCCGAACGTTACCTAGTACGGTCTCCAAAATTCTAAACATAGCAGTTCCTCAGACGAAGAAACAGGTCAGGAGTTTGTTAGGACTTGTTCAATATTACAGTAGATTCATACCAAACTTGTCATCCATCACGGCTGTATTGTCTTCATTGTTAAAAAAAGACATGCCGGTGAAGGTGACATGGACTGGTATATGCAATGAAACTTTCAACAAAATTATAAATTTGTTTTCGCATGAACCAATTTTAAGACTTCCCGATGCTTCCAAAAGATTTTTCTTACGAACAGATGCTAGTAACTACGGCATCGGTGCATGCCTGCTCCAGAACCATGATGGCGTTCTACATCCTACATTATATATTTCAAGAAAGCTAAAGCCGGCAGAAACAAAGTATTCCACAGTGGACAAGGAACTTTTGTCAGTTATATGGGCAATCACAAAACTGGAAAAGTTCTTGCTTGGTGCTCCATTCACCATTCAGACTGACCAGCGTGCTGTAGCATCTTTGCGTAGATCAAACCACAAAAGTCCAAAACTCGCCAGATACGCGATCATCCTGCAGCCATTTGAATTCTCCATTGAACATATTCCTGGCACTGAAAACATTGTGGCGGATGCATTGTCACGTAATCCTATTGACGACGAATAATCAACATTGACATTCCTAAACTACGTCAATCATCACTACATTGGATAGAACGAAGTATCAACTATAAGGGAACTAACCTTGACTTCAATTTAATAATTATAAACACTATATGCATCACAGAATTGAACTAAAGACAATCAAGGTATACATATTGACATTGAAACTTCGTCTAACGTCCATACACAATATATGAATATTCGTTCAACAATCATGGAACAATATCTGACGACAAGTCGAACTTATTATCCTATGTGCACTTAATTCTTGGATCCTAGGATAATTGACATTTCTGTCCGACGTAAATGCTTCAACACTTTGTCTAAAAGAATTCATCAGGATCAGGACTACGGATGGATCATCATATCCTATACTAATTAATTAGTTAACTTAACTTCTTAATTGAATTAATATCAATAAAATGAAATGTGAGAAAAAAATGAAATGAAAAAAACAAAAAAAAAGAACGAAATATAAAAAGAAGAAATTATGAAAAGAGAAAATAAATCTCACACAAGTATTAGATTAATATTTTTTTTTAATGTACCTATACGTTATTTAGTTAGTTAAATTAGATAGTTATTATTCACTAACACTTAACACACACAATTAAGTTAAACTTATATTCGAATTTCTTTCTATTTCTTCTCACTTATTTGTCTTTTCTTCTCTCATAACATCGTGTTACATTAGAATCTTAATAATTTAACTCTTAGTTTAATTAATTAATTTAATTTTAATTAGTCAAATTAATTCCTATATGACATACTAATACGACAGACCTTACTTTAATTTAATTCTATCATTCACTATTGACATTACACATTTTATTTAGTTGATATAATAATATGCATAATATTGATATATAATATGATTAATGTTAGATGACTATGACAAATAGTTAGTTGACATGACCGCGACACGGTTCTACTCAGAACATCGTCGGCCATATGTCACAATTGTGTTAAATTTTTTGAAAAATTGTTAAGTCGGATAGATCTTGAAAAAAAATCTATCGATTTTTTTTTCCCCGGTGTACAGGGAATTGTTACGGTATATGTTATTAACGCCGTCTGCTAAAGGTTAGCAGACGTGCAATTGTAAAGGTTAAGACATTTAATATATTGCGATAGATGTTTCAATTATTGAACGCTCCATACACGATCGATTATGACGTGTCTAGCGTTGTTTGGGTCACAGTCGGTAACTAGGAGACGCTACCCTTTGTTACTTGACCGTCAAGCTGAATAGCTGCGTTGTTCTAGCCTTCCAAATTAATGGCATGATATAGCCATTTATATGTGTATTTATGCAGGACCAGGGTCAGTCCTAGAACTCTACGAGAGAGGAAACTTATGGAGGTTAGTGATTAACTAAATCCTTGGAAGGAGAAAGATAATCGTCTACTTTATACGAAGTAATTAGACTCACAGTCTCACTGTCGGCAGGTAGCCATTCTATCTGCGCGTGCATATAGCTGTGATGTTCTGACGACAATTACTGCATTGTATCCTTAAACGGACATTGACACGTAAAACAGCAGTCTACGCTATTGATTGATTGATGCATGTACCTCATGTGTGAATTGAACTGTTTATGTATGTGTGTAATCCATATTAAATTGTGAAGGACTCGAACCGGAGGCATTATTCGTTGAATCACGTTACACCATTCAACCTTATGAATTACGTATTTTATGTCAAGTTGCTGAGTTAATAAGATGAACAGTTGTTTACATCTTGATGCCAAGTTCAGGCATTACGACAAACCGAAGGTGAGGTTCACCCCATTCGCGTAAGAACATTAGCACGATCAGAATTCAGGCAACACAACCAGTAACCCCACACGAAAGTCCTTCAACAAAACTGGCGGCCGATTGCGGGGATCGACAGAAGAGAAAAAAATTTTTTCTGTGTTCCACACGCCTCCACGATATTTACGTTTGAATGAAAATCACATGACCATTACGAAGCTGACGTGACGCACGTGATCATGAATAGCAACATGACGTCACTGTTGCATTGTCGCCGTGAAGAAGACATCTTTTCAACGCCTTTCTAGTTCGCTTCAAATTTATCAAGATGCACAAGATGGACTACCGTTGCCTGCCCATCAGGAGCAGACAGTCAAAGGCACAGGCCT
Organism: Oreohelix idahoensis; assembly: GCA_024509875.1. Classification (NCBI taxonomy): domain Eukaryota; kingdom Metazoa; phylum Mollusca; class Gastropoda; order Stylommatophora; family Oreohelicidae; genus Oreohelix; species Oreohelix idahoensis. The sequence goes on from JAMPIV010012760.1 coordinate 45,293, forward strand.
AGCCGTCGACGACAACGAGCATCAAGTGAAGCAGCAAATAAAGATAAGTTTAGCTCAATAACTATTGTCGTTAACGTGACAGTGCTAACTGAGTCCATGCCTTCTGCCTACATAGGCATGTTTTTACCTATGTTTAATGTACTTTTTGTTGTTTTAAGGTGTTGTTAACTAGTGGGCGGTAGGGAGGATGAACCGAAATTAGATTCTGTGGCTCTCACGATGCCTGAATTGATTTCGGTCGTTTCTTAGGGCAGTTAAACGATCGCACTTTTTGGGAGCTCCATCGAAGATTCTGCCGAATGGACTGCCTGTCCAAATCTGCTGTCGTTTGACGATTGTGTTAGCTGTACCGTTCCGTAGATAACTGGTGTATTTTATTTGTACTAAGTTCACATTTTTATTCAGTTTTGTATCATGTTCGTTAACTATTTCGTCCAGTCTACTCTTACTATCATTTATTTGATGATTGTTAAATGTTCGTCCGTTATGAGTCCTGTGATGTCATCATTTTTTGCAGTCATTTTTTTTTTTGTGTACTTTGCATATTCAGTTGACCTCGGGTCAATCTTTGACCCTTCGTTTTCCGTGTGACACTTCCGCTTGTTTTATTTAGTTCATAAATTCATTTTTAATTGTGAAAATGTCTTGTTTGCGTCTTGACATTGTTTGTACCCTTTAGTTGCATCATTGTTTTGTTTGTACTCATGATATATATTAAATACTACATTAATAATATGACATTATATTCAATAATACACTTGTAATTTAATTTAATTAATTTTTTTTTTCTGACATTTAAGGTTAATATGGGACATTGCATAATTATGCAGTGATAGTCCAAGAAATTAGCACTACAATTTATAAGAGATGCCTAGGGCATAATAATAATAATAATAATATATATATATTGACCAAATAAAATAATCTTATAGTCTACCTTTGAGGTGACAGACCCATTGTATATTATTTAATATACTTTTCTGGTACTAAGAGAGTGACTTAGTACATTGAACAATATAATTACTAGGAATCATACCCAACATTATTGGATATTAAGATTAATTGTGTGATGTAATTACATTATAGTTAACAGATATCATAACTATTTATGATATAGTTAGTACTTAGATACAATATTGTTACAAAATATTGTCTATTAGTTGAACTTAGACATAAGAGTTCAGTACTATTGTGATTATTTATATTGAATATTCCTAAGTTGAGTAAGTATAATAATTACTCTGAAGCTACTATTGACTATTTTAATCAGTAATTATCAATAATTACTTACAGATAAAAGTCAAAATGCTTACTATAGACCATTTCGTTAAAATTGGTAAAGAATATGGTTATAAATCCCAAGAACTTCGTCGTCAGTTTGCTGAGGCAGAACTGGAAAAACATAAAGCAGAAATGGAGGAACAAAAGGCTGCATTAAAGAAAGAGGAAGCAGAACGTGAGATGAAGCAAATTGCCAAGGAAAATAGATTAAGAGAAATTGCTCAACAGGAAGAAGAGAATAAATTGAAACGAGAGGAAATTATTTTACAACAAGAAATGGAATTGGCGCGTATTAAATTGGAGACAGCAAGATTACAAGCACAAAGTGCTGATGCAAACCAGAATAATAACGCACAAAATGGATCGTCATCCAGCCAAACTAAACATTTCTACAACTTTAAATTACCCACTTTCAACTTAAACGTGGACGACCTTTCATCGTTCCTGTCACGTTTTGAACAGACTTGCAAAACAAATCATTTGCCCGAAGAGTCATGGGTACTCAAGTTAAATGAATTCTTGGTTGGAGAACCATTGACGGCTTCTCAAAATGCTGACCCATCAATAGCAAATAACTACGGTGCTATTAAGTCCTTGCTTTTACGAAGGTTTCACCTGGACGAGGAACACTGTAGGTTGAAATTTAAGGGAATTTTACCTGAATCTCCAAAAGATTTTGCAGGATTCATTGCGAACATACGCAATACATTTAATAGATGGGTTGAACTGGCAGAAGTCAACAAATCGTACGACAAATTAGTTGATTTGCTACTACGGGATAAGGTATTATCTTCGGTTAGCCAGCCATTCTTTGCATATTTGCAGGAGCGTAAACCAGGTACTATTGACGAGTTGGAAAAAATTTCTTTAAACTACTGTTCGGCACATCCGAATGCAACCATTTCTAACTCCTCATTAAGAGAACCTCTACCTGTGGCGTCTAATATGGCCTACAATCATAATAACAAACAAAGACATCACAGTGTAGACAGAAGTAGGTTCCAAAGAAATCACAATGTTAACTTTCAGAAGGGACATAATAATGATTTCAACAATAAAAATGAGTTCAACAGAGGTAGATCACGAGATAGAAATTATTCACCTCAAACAAACTACCACAATAGTCAACATAACACTAATTATAATCGATCACATACCCCGAAAAATAACAATAACTGGAATGGTAATAATCATGGCTCGAGACATCGAGATAATAGTTACTATAGAGGACGACGAGATAATTCTAACAATTATACTCGGAATCGATCTCATTCTCGGGGATCATCTCATTACAACCATAATACAGGGGCGGCAGTTACAAATAATACTACCCCTATAGCTCAGGTCCCACTTGACAATAATACAACACAGTCTTCTGCTGCATGTTTTGCTATTAATTATAATGTGGCAAATAGTTGCCAACAATGCAATCTTATTTTTCAGAAGGCGAAAGAAACAGTGCTTAACTGCGGACATATTACACCAGAGGTAGGTCTTGCAGTCAACGATGGAACAGGCTTACTAATTTTTAACAGGGGAATCGTTAATGGATCCGTCGTCTCAGTGCTGAGAGATTCAGGATCCACGACGATTGGTGTACGTCAGTCGCTGGTACATCCTAGCTGTGCGACAGGAGAATACGTCCGCTGCATGACATTTGGTGGAACTATTGAGTTTTACCCCACAGCTATTGTTCATATTAGAACACCCTTTTTCACAGGGAATGTAAAAGTATGTATGCTAAAAAAGCCTATTGCTGATCTGATGGTTGGTCGTATACACGGCAGTAAAGATTGTACTCCAGATGAGATCATAGAATGGGAGAAACATAACCTATGCACTGGAAACGCCGTGACGACTAGAGCGCAGACTCAACTCATGGAGAAAGTTGGTGATAATAAAATGGATGTAGACAACCAAGAGGAATTTGTAGTCAATTCACCTATTGACAGGGAAACATTTGCAACCAAACAAAAAGAGGATAAATCTTTAAAAAAAATTTTTTAAGCTGGTTGATAAAGTTGACAATCTATCCTCAGGTAATAATAACAAACATTGGTTTGTTATTAAAAATGACCTATTGATTAGATGTTTTAATGACAAATCACAAATGAAACAACAAGTTATGGTCCCGTATACTTTTAGACGGTACATTCTTCAACATGCGCATGACTCACAGTGTGCTGGACATATGGGATATACTCGAACACGATCTCGAGTACTGTCTTCATTCTTTTGGCCAGGAGTGTCAAGAGATATTTCGCAGTATGTACGTTCCTGTACTACATGCCAAGAAGTGAAAGCACGTGGAGCTTTTCACACGGCGCCTATTCAGGCTTGCGATATCTCAGTAAGACCGTTTGACAAGATGGCCATAGATATTATTGGTCCATTGCTACCATCGGCCAGAGGACATAGATTCGTCCTTACGTGCATTGATTTGTGCACACGATGGCCAGAAGCTATCCCATTAAAGACCACCACTACCACAGATGTAGCTGATGCACTACATCTCATCTTTTCTAGAATAGGGTTTCCTAGAAAACTTTTATCAGACCATGGGTCACAGTTCATATCTGACACCATGAAGGAAGTCATGAAAACCTGGAACATTGATAGGAATTTAAGTAGTATTTATCATCCTATGAGTAATGGTGCAGTTGAAAGACTTAACCGTACACTTAAACAACTACTACATAAGGTTACTGTTAAGCACCCTCATGACTGGGACAGAGCACTCCCAGCTGTTCTATTTGCTTATCGGGAGGTACCGCATGAACAAACTGGCTTCTCTCCCTTTGAATTAGTTTTTGGTGCTCCCCCAAGAGGTCCTATGGGACTAATAAAAGACTTATTAATTGACGCGGAGATGACTCAGGACACTCAGTCATCTTACGAGTATGTGATTAATCTTCGGAAGAACATTATTGAGTCTTGCCAGTTGGCAACAGCTTCTTCTGAGGCTGCAAAAGCTAAGGCTCGATCTCTACAAAATAGGTCTCGACGATTACGCCAATTATTCCCAGGCGATGAGGCTTATGTGTTACTTCCTCACAACAACAATAAATTATTGATATCTTGGAATGGTCCTTACAAAGTCATTGATAAAATTTCCGACGTTGATTACGTCTTAGATATCAAGGGACACAAAAAGATATTTCATATTAACATGCTCAAGCAATTTCATACACGTCCTGAACACTTACAGTCAATTTTTCATGAACTAGATGACAACACAGTATCTACTTGTTATTATTCTAACTTATCCGTCATCCAGGAAGAAGAATCTTCTTTTCCTGGTGGACAGTTACCGTTACCGGTACCAGTAGTTCAACCTACTGAATCTTGGCGGGATGTAACCATCTCTTCAACGGTTACACCGCAACAGCGTCTACAGATTGCTAATCTCTTACAATCTTATCCAGATGTGTTGACCGACGTCCCGGGTCGCACATCGGCTATCAGTCATGACATTACTCTCAATGACGATACACCTATTCGTGTACATCCCTATTCGGTTCCTTTACATTTCCTTGCTAAAACTACTAAGGAACTTGAACAGATGTTGTCTCTGGGAATCATTGAGACTAGTAATTCGCCATTCTCTTCTCCATTAGTGATTGTCCGGAAGAAGGACAATAACATCAGACTATGTGTTGACTATAGAAAATTAAATGCTAAGACTATAGTTGACAGCGAACCACATCCACTTATCGACGACTTACTGCCACGTCTATCCAACGCAACTATATTTAGTAAGATAGACTTAACTAAAGGTTATTGGCAGATACCACTGACCGAAAAGGCTAAGTACTACACCGCATTTTCCACTCCACAAGGTCTATACCAGTGGAATGTGATGCCTTTTGGGCTTGTTAATGCGCCAGCTACCTTCATTCGCCTGATGCGACAAATTTTATCAGGTAGATTAGACGTTATTACGTATATTGACGACATATGCTTGTTTAGTTCGTCGTTTGAGGAACATGTTTCGGGACTTAGATATGTTTTCGACACTCTAAGGAATTATCATCTAACTGCTAAACCTACAAAGGTGCAGATCGCGTGTAATGAGATAACCTTTTTGGGACATATCATTGGAGCGGGATATATCCGAACGTTACCTAGTACGGTCTCCAAAATTCTAAACATAGCAGTTCCTCAGACGAAGAAACAGGTCAGGAGTTTGTTAGGACTTGTTCAATATTACAGTAGATTCATACCAAACTTGTCATCCATCACGGCTGTATTGTCTTCATTGTTAAAAAAAGACATGCCGGTGAAGGTGACATGGACTGGTATATGCAATGAAACTTTCAACAAAATTATAAATTTGTTTTCGCATGAACCAATTTTAAGACTTCCCGATGCTTCCAAAAGATTTTTCTTACGAACAGATGCTAGTAACTACGGCATCGGTGCATGCCTGCTCCAGAACCATGATGGCGTTCTACATCCTACATTATATATTTCAAGAAAGCTAAAGCCGGCAGAAACAAAGTATTCCACAGTGGACAAGGAACTTTTGTCAGTTATATGGGCAATCACAAAACTGGAAAAGTTCTTGCTTGGTGCTCCATTCACCATTCAGACTGACCAGCGTGCTGTAGCATCTTTGCGTAGATCAAACCACAAAAGTCCAAAACTCGCCAGATACGCGATCATCCTGCAGCCATTTGAATTCTCCATTGAACATATTCCTGGCACTGAAAACATTGTGGCGGATGCGTTGTCACGTAATCCTATTGACGACGAATAATCAACATTGACATTCCTAAACTACGTCAATCATCACTACATTGGATAGAACGAAGTATCAACTATAAGGGAACTAACCTTGACTTCAATTTAATAATTATAAACACTATATGCATCACAGAATTGAACTAAAGACAATCAAGGTATACATATTGACATTGAAACTTCGTCTAACGTCCATACACAATATATGAATATTCGTTCAACAATCATGGAACAATATCTGACGACAAGTCGAACTTATTATCCTATGTGCACTTAATTCTTGGATCCTAGGATAATTGACATTTCTGTCCGACGTAAATGCTTCAACACTTTGTCTAAAAGAATTCATCAGGATCAGGACTACGGATGGATCATCATATCCTATACTAATTAATTAGTTAACTTAACTTCTTAATTGAATTAATATCAATAAAATGAAATGTGAGAAAAAAATGAAATGAAAAAAAAACAAAAAAAAAGAACGAAATATAAAAAGAAGAAATTATGAAAAGAGAAAATAAATCTCACACAAGTATTAGATTAATATTTTTTTAATGTACCTATACGTTATTTAGTTAGTTAAATTAGATAGTTATTATTCACTAACACTTAACACACACAATTAAGTTAAACTTATATTCGAATTTCTTTCTATTTCTTCTCACTTATTTGTCTTTTCTTCTCTCATAACATCGTGTTACATTAGAATCTTAATAATTTAACTCTTAGTTTAATTAATTAATTTAATTTTAATTAGTCAAATTAATTCCTATATGACATACTAATACGACAGACCTTACTTTAATTTAATTCTATCATTCACTATTGACATTACACATTTTTATTTAGTTGATATAATAATATGCATAATATTGATATATAATATGATTAATGTTAGATGACTATGACAAATAGTTAGTTGACATGACCGCGACACGGTTCTACTCAGAACATCGTCGGCCATATGTCACAATTGTGTTAAATTTTTTTGAAAAATTGTTAAGTCGGATAGATCTTGAAAAAAAATCTATCGATTTTTTTTTTCCCCGGTGTACAGGGAATTGTTACGGTATATGTTATTAACGCCGTCTGCTAAAGGTTAGCAGACGTGCAATTGTAAAGGTTAAGACATTTAATATATTGCGATAGATGTTTCAATTATTGAACGCTCCATACACGATCGATTATGACGTGTCTAGCGTTGTTTGGGTCACAGTCGGTAACTAGGAGACGCTACCCTTTGTTACTTGACCGTCAAGCTGAATAGCTGCGTTTTTTCTAGCCTTCCAAATTAATGGCATGATATAGCCATTTTATATGTGTATTTATGCAGGACCAGGGTCAGTCCTAGAACTCTACGAGAGAGGAAACTTATGGAGGTTAGTGATTAACTAAATCCTTGGAAGGAGAAAGATAATCGTCTACTTTATACGAAGTAATTAGACTCACAGTCTCACTGTCGGCAGGTAGCCATTCTATCTGCGCGTGCATATAGCTGTGATGTTCTGACGACAATTACTGCATTGTATCCTTAAACGGACATTGACACGTAAAACAGCAGTCTACGCTATTGATTGATTGATGCATGTACCTCATGTGTGAATTGAACTGTTTATGTATGTGTGTAATCCATATTAAATTGTGAAGGACTCGAACCGGAGGCATTATTCGTTGAATCACGTTACACCATTCAACCTTATGAATTACGTATTTTATGTCAAGTTGCTGAGTTAATAAGATGAACAGTTGTTTACATCTTGATGCCAAGTTCAGGCATTACGACAAACCGAAGGTGAGGTTCACCCCATTCGCGTAAGAACATTAGCACGATCAGAATTCAGGCAACACAACCAGTAACCCCACACGTTTCTAAGGAGAAGAAAATGGATGCTTTCTTTCTTTCTTTCTTTAATTGTTTAACTCTCATTTCTTTATCTCTCTCATGTCCTTTCTTAGTGTTTATCAATGGATGGCTTATTTTACCACGTAACAATGGTTCGTTTGAGAATAATTAACAATGGAAAATTCACAAAAGACTGTAATAGTCTTCGCTTTTGACAAAAGGCTGCCATCGACACACAAAATGTGTAGCAAACGATTATCTTTGTTGAATTAGGTCAGATCTACTTCATTTTTATCTACTTTTGTTTGTTTTGTGTGCACATGCCTGTGCGTGCATGTATATACCTGCTTTTGTCTATATGGGTAATGTTGTTGTTTCTTCTTCTTCTTCTTCTTCTTCTTCTTCGTACACTCTCAGACGTCCACTTGAATGTTCTCAAAGAAAGCAGTAGTCAGTTTGAGGCTATTTGAATCCCCGTAAAGCTATTCCACGAAAGGAGCTGGCGTCGGCCATATGCACTTTCTCTGTACCACATATCTTTGTTTAACTAGGGCTGCTGAGCTTTTAGCTCTTTAGCAGCCAATACCAAGTTGAAAGATCCTCGGTATTATCTACACTGTAGATCTAGGCTTTCCCTGTGGCTTTTCTGCCATTCTGAAAAGTGTTGAGTTCAAGTCGCGAGCTCCAGTTTCTCCAGCTTGGCTGATATTAAAAGGATTATCACATCTGGTCCCAAGCTAGGAGGAAGAAGCATGTTGGCATACTGTGCATTGCCCGCTATCCAAGAGGGCTCTCCAAATATACAGAGCTAAAATACTGTGCTCTGGTTCTGGACTTTCCGAAGGAATTGTTCAATCCTACACTGAGCCACGTCTCAGCTGCCCCTGCCTATCATGGGCCCATAGTAAGATCCTTCTGCATGTAGGTAACCAGGTAAAAGCCAGATCTATATGGGTAAGTGGCGGTAAGAAAATGTGTCAGAAATAGCAGAGGTAACAACTTTACCATGCAACGAAGCTCATTCATTTTATTTTTCTTCTGTCCATTTCCGCCGTTTAGCGTCATGGTGAGACACCTTTTTCTTTCTTGTTATCTACCCGCCTTCCTCTCATGCGACCCGTACTCCTGTAGCCAGGAAGTTCTGCTGTTGGGGATTCCTGAGGTGGTACTGATTTTCCTTCATTCTGACGAGGTGCTTGTGCAATTTTATGTTTTTACTTCCTGTATAGCCTAAGAAACAGTCTTAACCCACTAGTTAGTGAACAAAGCATTACAGGAAATAATTGATTCAATAGTGTTGGACAGTGAAAATAAAGGCCTTAGCAAAAATAGCATTTTGATAGAAGTAATGGCCATCTCAAAGAAAAGGCCTTCAGAACCCACTTTGGCGGGATTGTCAACCCTGCTGTACAGTGGTGGTACACTACTGGCCCAACTCCGAATAAAAGGATGAGGGTTTTAACAGGAATCAACCTTAGCTCAAGATTACTCTTAGCAGGGATGTTAATAGAAGAATTATGCTTCTATTCAAGGGAGCCTCACGGGAATTTTAGAGAATAGAAAACATAACAAGTGAAATCATGTAAGCCGTTATGAACTTATTATTCTCCGCCTATTTTGCGAGGAAAATTATTGACTAGTATTTTCTGGCCCCCCCCCCCCCCTTCCCCCCACCCCTTCCACCTCTGAAGGTGATTCAGCGACAATTAATTTTCTTGCTCTGTATATATAACAACAACAACACAAAAACTTAGTCCTAAGGATGTTAATAATAACAAAATCAATTATAGATTGTCACAGTAGAGATATTTGCCGAAATATATTTAGTTGGTTACGCCGTAGAGTGGCAACAGCGTAGAATAGAAAACCCGTTTGGCGAGTCGGGCCAGAACGGAAGAGGATGTAGATTTTTTGGCGCGATTGATTCTACGAGATGTCAGCCGACCTGTTCGGACGTTTGTTCCCTTTGTCAGCGGTTTTGCTGGGATTACATGAATGCCATTCTTGTTCATTGCTTGCCAATTGTTTCAGGTGTTCAGGATTATTGGTATATTACTAGAATGTGGATGTAACTTCTAGTGGTTTTTTCCTGGATAGTATTTACGTAGAATCTTGCAAGTATGTATTGCTTTGCGTCAGTTTTGGTCTTAGCCTGTGACCGATAGTCGTTGTGTGGTCGCTGGGTAGAGTATGTCGGTGACTATTTTTGCTATTAGGTTAAGCTGTTGATTACGGCAAGTAGTTTGGCATTTTCATTACATGGTGTATTGCATTTCGTGTGTATTGATAGCCGTGTATGGCTTCTGTGTGTGCACATTATTTATTAAAGGGATCATACCTGCTTTAGGTGTTACTGTATTACTCATGTCAGCTACGGTGTACTGTGGTCGTACCTTTGAGCCAGCGAGCTAAGAGTCTAGTGTGAGTGTGCCTTAAATCCATTGTACCAGTAGAGGGGTTTGTTCACACAGCACAAGTAGCCCGGTGTGCTCTGTGTGTGTGTGTGCTGTGTACCATTAGATACATATAACCTATTCTGACATAAATTTATATTTACAAATAATAAGTTTAATAATCAATTTCTGGTTAACAAGATTGAAATAAATAAAGTTATTTTTATAATGACAAAAAATCAATTAATTTTGATAATTTTATGGGTTCTTTGGTACTCAACTGGCCAGGTGTTGATGATGATTTGCAACTGATGTTGGGTTCCGTCACTGCTGGTTCCCAGAGGTACTTTGGACTGCTTTTTTCTCTTCCGGCGTCAAATATTGTGGCACTAACGCGTTCCTTCATGCAAGGCCAGGGTAATTACTAAGGTTGCAAGCGTCTCCAAGACCCGTCTGATGTAAGCGTCTAGCGTTGACTGCTGGTAACTTGTACTACAAACTGAAAAATGAATGCCTCTTTTTAAGTATTGGGTCTCCTGTTATAAACTTCAGGCGACCTTCAGTTCCATCCACCATTTCATCTTCCTCATAATTTTTCCACACACCACTTCTCTCTCTCTCTCGCTCTCTCTCTCTCTCTCTCTCTATATATATATATATATATATATATATATATATATATATATATATATATATACGTGGGGCGTTCAGAAAGTAATGCACCACATCGTTTTTCTCAGCTAATAATGAAGATAGAAGCATGAAATTTTGCACACTTCAAATATGGTATGTGCCAATTGTGTGCACTAAATTGCACCGCAACCGGCCAAATAATACGGCTGCCCTAAACCGTTGAAATGGAGCGTGTTAGCAACTTGCGTTATAAACAGCGAATTGTGATAGAATTTCTCGTTGAAGAGAAGGAAACTGTTGTGAATATTCACAAGCGTCTATGTGATGTGTATGGAAGTTTTGCAGTCGACAGGAGTACAGTCAGTCGCTGGGTTCAGAGAATCAAAGAATCAGGAAGTGGAGATACGGAGCTGCTTGATCGGCCGCGCTGTGGACGTCCTTCCACAGCCACCAACGCAGAAATGTTGAAATGCGCTGAGGGCATTATTCTTACTGATAGGCGAATCACTACTCAACAATTGGCTTTACAGCTGTCAGTCAGCATTGGTAGTGCAAATGCAGTTATAAAAACTCTCAGATTTTCTAAGGTTTGCGCAAGATGGGTTCCTCGAAGTCTCACAAATGACCACCGATTGCAAAGGAAAGCAATTTCTTCTGAATTGTTGGAGCGTTTCAAAGCTGATGGAGAGAACTTTTTGGCTAAGATCGTTACAGGTGACGAAACCTGGGCACATCATTTTGAACCTGAGACAAAAAGACAGTCAATGGAGTGGCATCAGCCGCAATCACCAAGAAGAAAGAAGTTTAAGACAATTCCTTCAGCTGGAAAGGTCATGATCACTGTCTTTTGGGACATTGAAGGTGTGATTCTTGTGGACGTTATGCCAAGAGGAGAGACAATCAATTCGCAAGCTTATATTAAGACATTGAAAAAACTCAATCAACGTTTTCGCAGAGTTCGGCCGCACAAGTATCCAGCAGACCTGCTTCTCCTTCACGACAATGCGCGCCCTCACACAAGTCTGGCAACAAGGGAAGCAATCACCAAATTGGGTTGGACTGTACTACCCCATCCACCCTATAGTCCCGATTTGGCACCCTCTGATTTTCATCTATTTGGTCCACTTAAAGATGCACTCCGTGGGACAAGGTTTGAAGATGATGAAGGAGTGATTCATGCAGCGAAGAAATGGCTACATGATCAAGACAAAATCTGGTACGGGCTAGGAATACATGCACTTGTTTCGCGCTGGCATAAAGCCGTACAAGTTGATGGGGATTATGTTGAATAATACCGATGTTTACATGACATATCCATGTATATTGTGTATAAATTTCATGCTTATTAAATAAACAGCTCCTGAGAAAAATTATTTGGTGCATTACTTTCTGAACGCCCCTCACATATCTATATATATATATATATATATATATATATATATATATATATATATATATATATATATATATATATATATATATATATATATATATATATATATATATATGCCTGAATGCAGAATATACAATGGTAAAATGTACATAATGCAACTTACCGCAATAAATTTTGGGTTACGAATTATATGGACATAAATAATACACAGAAATCGGCCTTAATATGTCGAGCACCTGTTTAAGATGCCTTAGACCTTTAGGTGAGTTATGTGTCTAACTGGGTGCATTTGAAATAAGAACATAAAACTAGAGACGCAAAGTGATGCATCTGGATTTCCTCCTGTCTAATTTTAGAATTCACTTCCAGTTATATGGCTGTCACGTGACCGATAATGTATTTTACCATCTTGTCCATAATTTGATTACTCCTTTAAATGTTCTGTTTTTCCTGGACATTTTGTATTTTCTTTTTCTTTCATTTTCTACCTTCGTGGCCAAACTTTCTCACCCTCTCAAACCCCACCCGAGGTTTGGTTACGTTCCGGCCTGTAGCGGTCAGCGAACGATAGTGTTACGTCAACACGCACCTGGTCCGGCCGAGCAGGGGAATTTCTCTGGTCGCTTTAAAGCCTTTGATCACGAGCGAAAGGGTCCCTGTGTTTGGCTTCCAGAACGCTGCTTCGGATCATAATATTATGCATCCTGGAAACAGGGGGAGACAAACCCGCGGTCAGTCTTTGGGTTTTTGCCCTTAGACAAGATAGAGCATAATATTATGCATTTCTCTACCTGGGGAACTTTCGCACGATTTCTGTTGTCTTACTCTAGATTACGTCTTTCGCCGAACTTCTGTAGAAATATGCAGGCCAGGTGTCCGGGGGGAGCGTCCTGTGTGATCTATAAGAGTAGACTGGTTTTAATAGACAAAGACATTCGTAAATATTCCTGGCCCGTAGATGACCATCATGAGATAAGGCAAACTTTAACACAATACTAGAATGTGATTGCCTATGTTCTAGTCATTTTCGGGGTGAGTTGACATATCTTATAATTATAATATATTAGATTCATGTTAGCTTTTATATATCTGTTAGGAAAGTGAATTTATTTCTGAGGACTTCTCCTAGTAATTTATTCAGTGATAAGGTAGCGCTGTCTACGGCCTATTAAGTGGTGCTTAAACTGTTACGGTTTATCATGGGTTAAATGTTAAACTTACAATAACAGATATTAGGCGTAGAATCAGTCCACGAATGCTTACCATTGGGTTAAGAGTCAGCAAAATTAACTGTCATTTCTGTAAGATAATGTCAGGTGTGGATTGTTCACTTTAAAACTGAATAGTGAGATGCAGGTAATAACTCTGGATTATAGGAGATAGTCACTTATTCCTTTTTGATAGATATTTCTAGTGGCAAGGGAGGATCATTTTATGCTTACTTGTGTGGCTAGGCACTAGTCTATAACTTTCACTGAAAGCAGTCACCAGGCATAGATATAATTATATCGTATGATCTAGCCACAGCTGTATTATTATAGCAAGAACATTGCATTTTCTTTGTACTCATTTTGTGGAATGCTAATATATTTTCCAAAGGGGACATATGATTTATTTGTGTAATGTCAAATGCTGTAATCTGTTTATGTAAATTCATTTAATGTTGTAAGATGAATAAGCATATTCTTTTAACTGTAACTACAGGTTAGGTTTCCTGTATGTTGAGATTGGGAGAAGAGGAGGAGATTTTGCTGTCAGAACATTTAATGACAGGAGACATGGTTAAAGACAGCCCTAAACTATCATAGCAATAACTACAATAAATTTAATCCCATAGTGGAGCGAAACTTTCTGTATAAAGTTAGTGTGATTTATTATTTGCTTGAAGTAAAAGTGTGTCTCTTTTTGGGTCTCAGTTTCAGGGAGACCGAATCGCTAGAGCAGACTCCAGTCAGGCGAAGAAAGTCATATACTCTTCGATCTAGAGGGTTTCTGAATACCGCTAGCGTAACGAATCGTCAACCCCGTTCCTGAATCAAAACCCCTTTTTGTCAACGCCAAGTTAAGCTCACGCAGTGCAACGGAGCCAACGCAAAATCTGGAATCGCCAAATGCAGTAGTAGTTCTCTACTCGCCTATTGGATTACCAGCCAGAGCATCGCGGCTTCCAGAATATCCAAAACCGCCCAGCATGTCTATAGCAGAATCTGATAGCACCAAGCCTTTGTGTGCCTAAACGGGGCACTCAGCCAAGCCACGGTCAAGCAAGCCCAACCAGGATTTACTGCCTAGTACGAAAGGTCAAAAGCGCCGGATAAGAGTGCTAGGGACTGCCTTGTCCTCAAGTAACTTCGTCTGGTGTATTTCTGGGTCTATGTGGAACTTCGCACGTATGAGCAGCCATCTATGGACAGAGTTCCAGCCCCCTCACGCAAGTAGCGGTCACCAACGTTTAGCACCAACAAAGAAAGTTTTGTAGGCTAGTCCCTCACGAAGGATCTACAAGTAATACACTTTCTGGAGCTAGCATTTGGTCCCACGACCGCGGACAGGCTGTCGTTCAGTTCGGTTATTTGGCCAGCAAGAAAGATAGACAGAGTTCCAGCCCCCCTCACGCCATTAGAGGTCACCAACGTTTAGCACCAACAAGGAAAGTTTTGTAGGCTAGTCCCTCACGAAGGATCTACATGTAATACACTTTCTGGAGCTAGCTTTTGGTCCCACGACCGCGGACAGGCTGTCGTTCAGTTTGTTTATTCGATCAGCAGGAGATAAATAGAGTCTTCCAGACCACCTCGCGCAATTAGGGAGGAATCACCAATGATAGCGCCTATACAGTGATTTTATTCAGGTTAATTCCATCACCCATGGAGGATATGTACGAAAAAACCACTTACTGGAGCTATTTCATATGGTCCCCGAAAACGGACGGACTGACACTCGATTTATTTATCTCTTGGTGTTCTACAGGTTTTATGAATGGTGATCTCTGTGTGGTTGTTGGTGTATATGATTATTTATGACTATTGATGATTATTTGATTATTGATGTAATTTTTGCTGTGTATGATGATATGCATTAATTCCATGCTTTTCTTCTTTAATAAAGTTTACACATTTATTAATGCGCTGTTCCCGACCCTTTCATCCATAATTAACTTGTTTAGCTCTTTACTATAATCTCTAGGTATGATAAGAGAAAAGAGTGAGAGCAGGAGATGCTTAGACAGACATAAGTGAGTTGAGGCCTGGAGAGAGAGATCCTTTGATAAATCTTCTTCCAGGTTGTCTCAAGTCCATCTCCTATTTACACCTTTCTGTGTGTGTAATCTATAACTCTGCCAGTCCACTATCCCTTGTCGATTTCACTACTATTGTCCAACTCGACAATTACTCTACCACTTTAACTCAACCACGACAATGGCCTGTCCTATATTGGGATCCTAATATTCTGCGTTCGTGGCTGTCTATGACTTCTCCTTGACAAAAATGAAAGTCACTACTTAATTCTAAAATGCTGTAGGTTATACGAAAAAATTTCGCTTCCAAGCACATGTTTCGTCGTTGAGGAAAGATCCAATCAGAAGAAATTCAGTTTCGCATTCCAGGACGAAACCAACCGCATGTAAGCATGTCTGCTTGGTAGGGATTTCCTCCACCCTCATGTAGAACCTTACTATGTGACAACACAAGATATTCTCCTTACATGTTATTTTAAATCTCATTTGCGTACTTCATGACCATATACGGTCTTGCATCTTTCGTGTTGCCTGTCATGTTTACTCAATTCACTGCCTTGCCGATCTATCACTGCTAATCTCTTCCAAGATGTTACTTTCTCAAAGTTGTTTATAACAACAAAGTCATCTACCGGAAATGTTATATCATTTTTTGTATTCCACTCCTCTCCATCTGGTCATGTCTGTAAGTTAACACATTAGCTTCGAATACCATCTCTTATCATATTGGAAAACCCGAGCAACATGGTTTTGTAACAATTTTTTCCGGCCACGTTCACTGTTCACGATTCAAACGTTCGTTATCTACATTCTCCGACACACAATAGGATTTCGTCGCCACTCCTCAGCCGGAGCAAAAGAGATATGTATCACTAATCCATCTAGTGTTGACGATTAATCAAACAAACGCGCCGACGTGAACCGATCAAGCGGTTAGGTAACCCGGGATGGTTGATACGATAGGACAAGATAACCTGAACCGATGCAAGTGTTAACAACAATACTGGAAGAATGAGTGTCACAGACGAAGTCAGCTGGCCCTGAATCGTTGTAGCACGACCCTTTGTAGCGACCCCTTCGTTAGCACCAGAGCCCCCGAATATTTTGGTAACTCTTCATCAAACGGGAATTTATTTCACCTGGACTCATTAGCTATGCAACCGTTCCACGCAGATGGCCAACACGTTGGCTGATTAATATGTGGACAGTTTATCTACCGTTCATTCTGGTCATCGCATTGATTTAAGGAAAGATTAAATCACGCTATCAGGATCAAACAGACACGGAAGTGGTTTCAGGAACGTTGAGCGGGAGAGATCAAAGCAGTAGTGGTCCCTGAAACGAACGGGGAAGTTTCTTGCCGGCATTTTCCGCACCTCCATGTTAAGCGCTAAACCGACCGCAGACGGAGCGAACGGGGGAAGATGTCGGATGCAACGAACGGGGAAACGGGAAACCAGGGGACGGCATCTCTCTTTAGTCTGTCGGTCAGATCCCCGAAAGTCTCCTGAGATCAAAAAAAAGTGTCAACTTTCTCATGCCTCCCTCATCTTTAATTCCATTTTAAATATATACAGACCACTAGAAAGCCAGGCTATCATTCAGTGCCAGAGATTTTAGATTCACTAGCTATCGTAGAAATTTTGCTAGATTTCCATCTGAATTGGTGGCTACCATTGGAGTGTATAATCTATTGGTTAAAGTGATCAGTGGTCTAGTGCTTTCATTTTATTTCACTGGATTTTGTGTTTATTTAATCTATTTAATTAAACTCATCCCAAAAGTTCCAGTGGTAAATTTAATGATATATCTATTATAACATTTCCAAAAATAATAGATGCTTAAATGTTAAAGTAACTTTTAAAGTCGCGAAGGAATTTATAATTAATAAATTTAGTTAAGTCCTATATATATATATATATATATTATATTATATATATATATATATATATATATATATATATATATATATATATATATATATATATATGTATTTTAACCATTAGACTCGTGACGTGTTTTCTTAAATACATAATTAAATATGCGAGTGTATATATAATATAGCCTTAACGGTAAATGTATCGCGCGTTAAGAATATTATTTGATTTTTGAAGTATGATTATGATTGTCATGGGTTTTATATCTTTTTCTCTAGAATGATCACCTCTGCGATCCCAGCATTCTTAATAAATCATACAGAGAGTTTCCATACTCGGTTCTTAAACTTCCAGCCAATTTGATGAGACATTTGTTTAAATTTAATCTTGAGGCGGTCTGGTGCGGCCTAGCTGTCATAACTACATGAAAGAAAGCCTACTCAAGAACATTTTAAAATATCATCATCAAATTTAAATTTCAATCTGTGAGATAAACTGGAAGATGAACAGTGCCAGTAGCAATAATTTATGTACGGCTCTAAATGTGAGAGAATACCGATTTACCTGACTGTGACCGAGCCTAGTTTTTCCTCACTGGATTAAAAACTTTACCGGGCAGTGGCTATCATCACGCACTGAAGGATTATACCATCACCTCATTTTTCACCCTATGTCGATCTGCGTCAGTGCCATCCCATAGACTCTTTTCTTTATAATAAAACATAAGAACTCTTAGAACTTCAAGTCCGGCGATAAGCGAGAATATTTGCTCTCAGTGAAACCTCGCATTATCTGGGGCGGGACATACAAGGACTAGACAGTTTCACATGTAAAGAGTTTAATTACTGTGTATATCATGCTATGGATTGTCTGATGCTGCAATCGGTAAGTGTGTGGTGTATATGAGTGTGGATCCTCACAGCGTGTATGAATGACAGGAGATTTATTTTAGCAAAAACCATTTGTTAACTTGCCTACCGGGTAATACGTTTTTCTGTATACCCGGCATTGTTCCTTTAAGTGGGATAATTTGTTAACTCTGTTTCATCCCCCCCCCCTTTTTTTTTCTTTGCTTAGAAAAGGGAAGACACAATTGGGATAACAGTATTTTAGTCTACCACCATACCTAATATTGTAACACCTCTTTCAGAGTAATTAACTTCATTGTTAGGTTACATTACCTATGTTCCTGATAACTATCTATCTTGGGACTGGGTTTACCTTTGTCTAATAAGCGGGAAGGGCTTAGTCGATACCAATCTTCTTTACCCCATCCTCACCTTGTTAATTGTAATTTTCGGTACTTAGGATAATTTTTATGTAACCTGTTGGATGTTGTGATTGAGTTTAATGCTAATAAACAGCATAAACATACATAGTACTGTGTTGGACTACCAAGGCCCAAATCCCTCATATTTGTTTAAGATAGTTGTATCCACGTCGTCTGTGTGTCTGAAGCACCAAATCGGTGTGAGCGCAGATGTGTGTCTGCAAAACTGGCAAATAATTGTTTGACCAGGAGAGTGGAAGAGAAGATTGAGAGAAACGATTTGTCGTAAATAAGTCTGTCTTTACTCTCCTCCAGCACTCTGTGGAGCATCATATTTACTCGCTAACCTTTTCCTATCACTGAGCCTTTCATCATCATTCTACACTCTAAACCGGACTACTATTTCTAAGACTCTTTCTCTCAAAATAAATTTACGACAATGAGCACGTAGAAGGAATTGTCGAGTAACACTGCCGGAGAGGATTGAAGGCAAGACAAAGAGGACGAAAGATTTTCGTTACACCTACCATCAGGTATATGGGACAGTTCTGATATGAGAATAGATTCAAATACAGTACCCAGGAGTGGTAATAACATCAGATGATAGTTGCATCTCAGAGATGAAGAGTAGAAGACAAAAGCAGTGCTGTATAAAATGAAAAGTAATATATTAAAATCGATGTCAAGGAAAGTAAGAAAGATAATTCTTCAGTCTTGTGTAGAGCCAATCTTAACATATGGCAGTGAGTCATGGACATTTAGTAAACAAGCAGAAAAAGCCATTTACAGAAGAATGGACGGATAACAAGAGTCATGGGGATGCTCTGAGAGAAGCCAGTGGGCAAAGACAACTTATTACTCACATCTGAAGGAAACTATCCACTTTCTGTGTGCATGGTAGGAGAGAAGATGTAAGCTGGAAAATATTGCGACACCAGGACGACAAATACGGAAGATACTGAACAGTTTGACATTTTGGAGTGGAAAGGAGTCAACAACAGAATAAATATACAATACCAGAGACAGGAATTAGTGGAGAGACATGATCACAAACGCTACCAGGCATGGTACTTGAAGAAGATGTAAGTGGTACATGGTGTTATTTCCATCAGCCAAATTTCTATTCTGACCTCATCATGAGCATGCCATTGCATTGTGCAATCTTCACATGGGACCAGCCGCAGTGGTGACTGTATGCTCCGTAAGGAGCACAAAGCAAATGATGAATTTCCTAACCTACTCGTTTCTCATTCTCCATTATATTTTATTTACCAGCTCTTTGCTATTAGTGTCAAACATGGCCCTGACCCAAGTACATGAGAGGAAATCACATCCTGTGAGATGAGATGTTGAAGAAACGCCATTAACGTTACCAGGACTATCAACATGAGAAATGATGACGTCAGGCGAAATGTAAGAACTACATCATGCTTTAAGAATATAGGGAGACAGACAAATTAATTGGTTTGTCCATCTCATGACAATGGAGCCCGATAAACTACCACTACAGAAGATCCAGTTTCAGAACACGGGGAAGACCAAGAGATAGATGGATAGACGTCACATAAATCCTACAACAACCCGGGCACACAGCAGTCAGCGCGACCACCTTGGCTCAAGAACACATACTTGAGCTCCCCACTACGCTTCACGACAACAGTGAAAGGACAAAGCAAAATAAAAGTATTTTATTATTCCCTGAGAAGATGATTCTTAGAAGCTTGTTTTCTTTGACTCGTTTGACAAAGGCTTCGATAACATGGATGATGAGCGGTTGAATTTTTTACTGAACTTCATTACGTCTGTTTTAGACGTCCTCATGATCTTCATAATGTTTCTGTCACATGATAAACGAAATGAATAAAAATCCCATGGCAGAAGAATAAAATAATGAATACACGTTGACAAGAAAGCGAGGAGGGAGACACTGGATGAAAAAAAAACTTTGGAGATTGAGATTATTAAATGTTGTTCTCATGTTTTTGTTGCCCTGAGAATAACTTGGCACGGGACAGTTATTCATTCGGAGCCCTCCAGGGAAATATACGTTCAGCATGACAGATTTATAAATATTAACTTTCGGGAATCGTATGTGATAGAGAGTAATGTCTTAAATCAACCGAACCAAACCTGATCAGGAATGATTATATTATCATCATTACTGTTTCCTTTTTGGCATCAGGTCCCCATCACGGGTGGTCCCCATTGAAGAGACCTATTACAAAGCATTCATCGCTCTTGTAGTAGACAGTTTCTATAGCAGTGTATTTGACAAGATGAGTTAGCCAGTGGCGTGAACAACCTTATATTAGTCGCCCCTTACTGATGGGGCAGTAGTCCTATAACACAGGACAACAGCCAAAATGTATCTGAGACAAAAGGATCTAACTTTAACTAATGTGGACATGCTGATCACGAATATGAACTTAAAAATCGCGAATTAGCTCTAGTTTTCAAGATCGAGGGTGGGGGGGGGGGGTATGGGGGGGGGGGGGGTTGTCAGTAGGCTGGTGGCTTCACCTTCCTGACGCGAATGACCCAGTCCTTCTCTTTACTAAAGCCCTGGCGCGTGATTCCCCACAAGACGGATAGCCTTGAGCGCCAATTGAATGACGCAATCTGTAGCAGTCATTGCAACCACATTTCCTCCTTATCATCATTTGTGTTGTGGATTCTGTGAGTGCAGACGTGTCGTTCAAGATGCCTCGTGAATGTGTGAACAGTGCGGATTATTTATGCTATATTTGCGGACAAATAACTTTGCTATTCCAAAAGCGACCCATTACACCGATGATAAAGAAAGTTTACAGCCTTTATTTTGGTTGTGAGATCGGTGACCAGGACCGGTATTGGGCCCCATGCAAATGTTGCCAATCCTGTACAACGAATCTGCGCTGCAGGTTGAACCGAAAAGGACGATCGATGCGTTTTGCAGTTCAAATGGTGTGGAGGGGACCGACAAACCCTCTTAATGATTGTTACTTTTGCATGTGTCTGTGTTTCATGCTCGGCAGAAAAATCTGCTTCCATATTTCAAAATGACAGATAACCTCATTGCTTGCGTTGATATAGCGGGTCTGATGGCAGCACTACACATCAACTACAAAGCCGACGATTGGAGGCTGTTCATTGATTCGTCCTAGTTGAGCTTAAAAGCTGTGCTGCTCCATAATGGTAACGTTTTGGCATATGTTCTACTCGGGTATGCAGTCCACAAGGAAACGTACAACAACATGAAACAACTGTTACACACCATCAACTGTGACAAGTATAGGTGGCAGATTTGTGGTGACCTGAAGGTCATTGCCATCTTGATGAGGCTACAGCAGGGTTATAGTTTTGCTGTTTCCTCTGTCTGTGAGACAGCCGTGCCAGGACTTCCCACTACAAGAAAGAATATTGGCGCCAACGACAATCACTTGAACCGGGGAAAAAGAATGTACTTAAAGAACCACTTGTAGAATCCCACAAGACCTTGCTCCCTCCTCTCCACATCAAACTTGGACTAATGAAGAATTTTGTAAATGCCATGGATCTAAATGGGGCAGAATTTTTATATCTTCGTGATAAATTTCCAAGACTTAGTGAGGCCAAAATCAAGGAAGGTTTATTTGTCGGTCCACAGATACGTCAGCTCTTCCGAGATCAGCGTTTGGATGATATCCTCACAGGGGATGAAAAGTTAGCTTGGAATGCTTTCCAGCAAGTGGCCACAAACTTTCTAGGAATCAATAGGCTGACAATTAACAGGAGCTTGTAGAAACCCTCTTGCAGCGCTACAAGAGACTAGGGTGCAACATGTCTTTGAAATTACACTTTTTACACTCTCATCTGGATTTCTTCCCTGCTAACTGCGGTGCTGTAAGTGACGAGCATGGGGAACGATTTCATCAGGACATTACTACCCTCGAAAAAAAGTACCAAGGGAAATGAAATGCAGCAATGCTAGCAGACTATTGTTGGACCCTTGTGAGAGATGCTCCAGAAACTCATTACAAGCGACAGGCGAAAAGGCGTCGCTGTGAATCATTTCCGCTATGAGCATTATTATCATGTGGTATGTATATGCAAATGTATAAAACTTGTTTTATAGATATTTAAAAAAAACTAGAGCTAATCTGGTGTTTTAACGGCCATTTTCATATTCAGCAGTCCAAACAACATAAAGGTAACTTGGTTTAATCTCAGATACACACAAAAATTCAACATTTGTTGCCCAGTGTTATTTTTTTGTGGGCCTCAGAGACCCCGAGAGGTACACAGAGCATTATGACAAATGCTGTAAAGTTACGTCCCTCTAATGTACTATCTACTGTTGACAACATGAACTTGATGGTTAACCACAGAAGTTTATGTCAGCAGTGGTCGGTGTAACGCCAGTAAACGTTTAGCCACAACAGTGCTGTGTATCAGAGTTTACATATGTTGGGTAGAAAGTGTAGTATCATAGAAATACCAAGTCTTCCTGTCAGGTGCCATCACTCCAGTTTCTTTCAACATCTTCCTCATCATTTACACTTATGTCTACCTCTGCCTCTCTTTCCCTGTAGATTTAAGAACAACGACTGCCTTGTAATGCTATCAACAGGTTTCCTCAGTGTGTGTCCTATCAACCGCCAAGGTCTTCTTCTCATCTCTAGCTCCACTGGCACTTGTCTGGTTCTTGTCATTAGTTGCACATTGGTGTTTTTGTCAAACCATTTCAATCCTTCTATTCTACCCAGGCATCCCTTCATGAAAGTATGTAGCTTATTGACAGCTGTTTTTGTGGTTCTCCATGTTTCAGAGTCATGAAACTTTTGATATGGTTGAACAAGTCATTTGAGTTGAAAATTCTTATTTTTGTGTTGGACTTTATTTCTCTTGATCTCCATATGTTTTTCAATGCAATGAAAGCTCTTCTTGCTTTTTGTATTCTTATTTTTATTTCACAGTTTGTCCATCCAACTTTGGTCTATGTTGCTGCCAAAATAAGATTCTACATCTTGTTATCACTTTTCGAACTTATTATGATTATCTTTGTCTTTTCCCTGTGTATTTTCAGACCTACTTGTTGTGACTTCTCATCGAGTATTTTCATTTTGTCTTGCATCTGATTATGATTATGGGACAGAAGAACCAAGTCTTCTGCAAAAATCTAGATCAGCGGTTACCAAAGTGTGGTTCACGTACCCCGGGGGGGTCCCCGAGACCCTTTCAGATCAAATCTATTTTCATAAGAAACCTAAGATGTTTTTGGACATTTAAAAATATTTTTATTTAACGTTTTGCCTCGTTATGGGGAGGCTCACTTATTTCAACCTAGACACATGGTCCGTCCGTTAAATTAGGGCGCATGTTCAAATATAAAGACCGTGTGGTCTGGAATTGTAGTTAAATACTTTCACTATCATTCTCTCGCTGTATAATCCACATAAATATAAGCTTAATAATTTTTAAGGGTGTAAAGGGGTCCTGAGACCAAACGGTTTGAGAAACGCTGATCTAGATAATTAAGCTGGTTAGTCAGATTCAACTAAATTTCATTTCTGGTGTGTGACGTCAATATTTTCATAACCCATAACCAAATCTATAGCTAGTAAGAAAATAAATGGAGGCAAGAGGCATCCCTATCACACTCCAGTTCTAATCCCAAACTGTTCTATGAGTTGTCCTTATGTGAAGATTTACATACAAACATATATACATGCATACATCAATATGCAGTTTGAAAAACATTTCGGCTGAAGAGAATTCAAAATGTATAACACGTTCACGAAAACATGTCAAAGAAATTATGAACAACTAGTCTCACACTTTTATAATCTTTCCCCGCGTTTTAAGTTGCAGACAGAAAAATGAGAAAATAATATCCATGACATATGCCCAATAGTAACCGTTGTAGTAAGTCTGAAGACACTTCACAAGATGGCGAGAGAGATAAACGTGGCTGAGATACATCTTTGATTTTCTATTTTTTGCTCAAAATAAGACGAAGAGACAAAGTACGTGTGGCTGAATGAGGACGAAAGAGAGATAAGCATCACTAACAAGTTTCTTTCGATTGTTAAAAATGAGTTCCCCACAAGATGTCCCCGAGATAAATATCGTTGAGCTATGTTCCTCGTTTATTCCGCGAGCTGCAAGCTGAGAAATGATGTATACACTTTCGTGATGTCAGTTGTTGGGTGTTTGTTGTTTCTTTTGTTTTCGAAAGATGAGATTAAATCGTTGTGTTCCAGACAGTTTTTTTAGGTTTCCCCCAGACGTTGGAATGAATACCAATTTCGTCTACTTTTACATATGATGTTTAAAGACAAAGAGTACACATATATATAAGAATGAGAGAAAACATTGAGAAAACCTATTAGTATAAAGAAAGCCACAAAGCTTCTAAATGACGGAACAGCGGCTATCCAGACGACATTCCAGCAGAAGCCATCAAAACAGATATTGACACGGCTACATAGATATTAAACAAATTACTAAGGAAAGTCTGGGAGAGAGAAGAAATACCAGAAGAATGGAGAGACAAATGTCTGGTTAAGTTGCCAAAGAAGGCAGATTTCCAAGCATGCACAAATTACACAGGAATAATTTTACTATCAATGCCAGGAAAAATAAAAATAGATTAAACTAGAACATTGACTATTTGTAGATGAGGAAGCAGGTTTTAGGGGTAAAACAGATCCTGCAGGTATGACGTAGCCACACTGAGAATAATACTGGAGCAAAGAATAGAGTTGAACCCATCTCTTTAATTTGAATTTGTGGACTATGAAAAGGCATTTGACAGTGTGGATAGAAAATCACTTTGGAGATTAATCAGGCATTACTGAGTCCCCTGAAGATCATTAACTTCATAAAGGAATCTTATGACATGCAGAAAGGACAACTTACAGAACCATTTGGAATCAGAGCTGTGATGAGACAGGGATACTTCATGTCACCATTTCTCTTCCTACTGGCTGTCACGTGAAAGATAATTTATTTTACCATCTTGTCCATAATTTGATTACTCCTTTAAATGTTCTGTTTTCCGAGACATTTTGTATTTTCGTTTCTCTCATATTCTACCTTCATTTTTCACCTTCTCAAAACCTCCCCGAGGTTTTTGTTTACGTTTGGCCTTAGTACTAAATTCCTCAACGGCCAGCGTAGAGGTAACGTAATGTTATCTAGCCGCACCTGGTCTGACCAAAGGAATATCTCTTACGTTTAAAGCCTTTGATCACGAGTGAAAGGGTCCCTGTGTTTGGCTTCCAGAACGCTGCTTCGGATCATAATATTATGCATCCTGGAAACAGGGGGAGACAAAATCTCGGTCAGTCTTTGGGTTTTCGCCCCTTAGACAAGATAGAGCATAATGTTATGCATTTCTCTACCTGGGGAACTTTCGCACGATTTCTTTTGTCTTACTCTAGATTACGTCTTTTCGCCGAACTTCTGTAGAAATATGCAGTCCGGGGGGAGCGTCCCTTGTGATCTATAAGAGTAGACTGGTTTTAATAGACAAAGACATTCGTGAAATTTCCTGGCCCGAGATAGACCATTATGGAAATAAGTCAAACATTAACACAGAACTAAATGTTTTTTCGTCTATTTCTTGGCATTTTTCGGGGTGAGTTGACATATCTTATAAATATGATATATTCATGTTAGCTTTTATATATATCTGTTAGGGAAGTGAATTTATTTCTGAGGACTTCTCCTAGTAATTTATTCAGTGATAAGGTAGCGCTGTCTACGGCCTATTAAGTGGTGCTTAAACTGTTACGGTTTATCATGGGTTAAATGTTAAACTTACAATAACAGATATTAGGCGTAGAATCAGTCCACGAATGCTTACCATTGGGTTAAGAGTCAGCAAAATTAACTGTCATTTCTGTAAGATAATGTCAGGTGTGGATTGTTCACTTTAAAACTGAATAGTGAGATGCAGGTAATAACTCTGGATTATAGGAGATAGTCACTTATTCCTTTTGATAGATATTTCTAGTGGCAAGGGTGGACCATTTTATGCTTACTTGTGTGGCTAGGCACTAGTCTATAACTTTCACGGAAAGCAGTCACCAGGCATAGATATAATTATATCGTATGATCTAGCCACAACTGTATTATTATTATAGCAAGAACATTGCATTTTCTTTGTACTCATTTTGTGGAAATGCTAATATATTTCCCAAAGGGGACATACGATTTATTTGTGTAATGTCAAATGCCGTAATCTGTTTATGTAAATTCATTTAATGTTGTAAGATGAATAAGCATATTCATTTAACTGTAACTACAGGTTAGGTTTCCTGTATGTTGAGATTGGGAGAAGAGGAGTAGATTTTGCTGTCAGAACAGTTACTGACAGGTACCTGGGTGTGCAAAAGATATTAAGCCTATGCGGGCGCGTGTTGATAATTGATATTTTTAAGGAACAGGAGACATGGTTAAAGACAGCCCTAAACTATCATAGCAATAACTACAATAAATCTAATCCCATAGTGGAGCGAAACTTTCTGTATAAAGTTAGTGTGATTTTAGCGTTGCTTGAAGTTAAAAGGTGTCTCTTTTGGGTCTCAGTTTCAGGGAGACCGACTCGCGAGAGCAGATTCCAGTCAGGCGAAGAACGAAATATTCTCTTCGATCTAGAGGGTTCTGAATACCGCTAGCGTCACGAATCGTCAACCCCGTTCCTGAATCAAAACCCCTTTTTGTCAACGCCAAGTTAAGCTCACGCAGTGCAACGGAGCCAACGCTAAATCTGGAATCGCCAAACGCAGTAGTAGTTCTCTACTCGCCTATTGGATTACCAGCCAGAGCATTGCGGCTTCCAGAATATCAAACCCGCCCAGCATGCCTATAGCAGAATTCCATCTCACCCGCCTTTTTTGTGCCTAAACGGGGCACTCAGCAAACCACAGCCAAACCAGTTTAAACAGGATTTACAGCCAAGCGGAGCCTTGCGCCGGATAAGCGCGCCTGGGTCTCTTTGTCCTCAAGTGACTTCTTCTAGTGTATTTCCTGGATACTTAAAACCTCGCACGTCAGCAGGAGATAAACAGCGTCCCCCTTCCCAACTCGCGCCAGTAGGGGGGTCACCAACGATAGCGCCTATACAGTGATGTTATTCAGGTTAATTCCATCACCGATGGAGGATATATACGAAAACACCACTTACTGGAGTTACTTCAGCTGGTCCCCGAAAACCGAAGGACTGTCACTCGATTATTTATCTCTTTATGTTCTACAGGTTTTATGAATGGTGATCTGTGTGTGTGGTTGTTGGTGTATATGATTATTTGATGAATATTTGATTATTGATGTAATTTTATGTTGTTGTGATGATATGCATTATTTTCATGCTTTTCTTCTTTAATAAATTTTACACATTTATTAATACGCTGTTCACGACCTTTCCATCCATATTTGTATTTTTAGCTCTTTACTATAATCTCTATGTATGATAAGAGAAAAGAGAGAGACCAGGAGGTGCTTAGACAGACATAAGTGAGTTGAGGCTTGGAGAGAGAGATCATTTTGGTAAATCTTCTTCCAGGTTGTCTCAAGTCCATCTCCTATTTACACCTTTCTGTGTGTGTAATCTATAACTCTGTCAGTCCACTATCCCTTGTCGATTTCACTACTGTTGTCCAACTCGACAAATACTCTCCACTCTAACTCAACCACGACAAATGGGGGCTCGTCCGGGATTCTAGAACCCATCTAGTACGACATTTAATATGTGCTCGATCCGAGGATGAATCTCTCACAAGATTCTATTCTGATTCTTAGAGTTTAGTGTTCGGCAGATTATAGGAATTTCTTTCCCCTAGACATATCGAACTATTTCTTTTGGGTGGAAGTCGGAACAGCGTTTTTTCTCCACAGCAATCATAAATATTAAGTTACATTTATTGTTCATGCTACACATGAGACAGCTGGTAAAGGTTGATGGTATCACTGCTGAGTTTTTGGTTGACAAATCTGACGACTATTGTTGTAAAAGTCAGAAAATTTTTTTTTTTTAAGGGTTAATATTTTTTTCAGGAGTAGCTCTTTAATCTGAGATAAGAAGCTACAGATAGTCAGTTACTAGCTTGCATTTGTACCAAGGGAGGGTGTTGATTCGGACGATAGTAACCAATCCTCTCAATAGCTTAGTACTGACAGAACTGGGGTGAAGTGATAGTAAGTTTTACATCACTTACATTTTTGGAGTTTTTGGGGGTTTTGCTTGTCGCAATCAGAGTAGCTACAAACTTTCTTGTTTTTTTTAAGTTCCCAGGCTAGCCTAGATTTTATTGATTATTAAGTAAATCAGCATCTAGTGGACTAGGTAACTAAGATCTCTAGGTTCTATTCTTCTATAGTGTTTGCTCACCCTGATATAATGGCCGATCTAGATAAAGTGCATAGGATTGCCCTCGAGGTAGCTAAGTACATGGAGTACAAGGATAGCGAAATCCAGCCCTTTCTAGAATTTGCAGTAAGCCTGCAGGATCAATACGAGGTAGACAATTGGTTTGACAGCCGTTTAATCTTGGCATGGTCCTGTAAACAAACTGGGGAGAGTGAAGCATTCACCCGACAGTATGTAGAAGAAGTGATAGAAGATGAGAAGCAAAGGGAAAAGCAAAGACAAGAACGGGACAAGAAATTGGAAATGGAGCAACAAGAACGGGACAAGCAATGGGAAAAAGAGCGCCAAGAAAGGGACAGAGAAAGCCAAGAAAGGAGCAGGCTACACCAAATCAGAATGAATGAACTGGATAGCCAAATTCGGAGGGTGGAAACAGATACTAAATGTAGTCACTCTACTTCCCCTTCTACTGTGCCCTTAACGGTCAACGCCCCTGCAAACCTTGCGCCCATGAAAGAAAACTTGCCTGCTAAAACCGAACCCCAACTCCAGAAAATTGACTTTCCTTTGGACTTGGATCCGAAGCCCAAACAAGGAAAGAATTTACGTCGGGACAGCAGACCTAAAGCCACGGGAAAAATTACGCAACGTTCCCAGGCATGGAAACTGCTCAAAGGTGAGAGAGGTGCTAACAAGCATTGTAATACGGATTGTTCCCGTCTGGCAAGCGGCGAACCCCGAGCCTCTCACGCTCCAGACCGAGCAGCACCTAACCGACACGTGACGTCGAGAAAAGGGAGCCACACCCTATCACGTTATACTTCGCAAGATTCCCGGCCGGACAGCGAAAAACCATATGCAGAGGCGTATCCCTCCAACTCAACGATCGTAGAAAGGAGGCGCCGCTCCTCTTATCACCCTGAGCTTAAAAGGTGCAAGAATAAGTCGCCTGCTAAAAGGGTTAAACTTTCCAAACCGTTCCAAGGAACTTTGGAAAAACACACCGAGAGTTTTCTCTCGGGCACTTCGCGATCAAACGGGATCTCAAACCGTCCAGTCTTTTGCATGCAGTCTGTTGGGCCTGTCAACCAGGAAGTGGATCTAGCATTGCAGGACAAAGTTCAACTGACGCCAGTAACTTCCTCAGGGGAGGGCAAAGTTGACGTTTATGGTGGACACAGGGTTCCAGGCGAAGGGATCCCTGGTATTCCATTTGAGTCTCTCACACTTCTCAGGGCAGAAGACAGTGAGAAAAGCTGCCTTACTACTGTACAAGGAGCCATTGTTGAGAGCCTTGGCTCACGTCATGCTAGTAATGGTAAAGCGACTCAACAAACTCTGTAACTCGCAGATATTACCTATCTGTCTTCACGGATAGAAGCTACGGAGATCTGTTATGATTTAGTAGAACCCCAGAATGCGATCGATTACTCTCTGCTTCAGGCATCTGAGTTCTCTCATTCAAATCGCATTATTCCAGTGGTCTCAACCCCACTGATGGACAGCAAAGTAGTCGCCTCCGCCAGGCCATTACAGAACAACTTGATCATTTCCGTTGACCAAGCCAGAGTTGTGACTGGCAAGGCAAGGAAAGCTCCAGACCCGCCTTTAGACGGCACAGGTCTGAAGATTGATCAATGCTCCCGCCGAAACAGCGGAGTAGGTGTGGAGAGGCAGAAGAAAAATGCTAGCATTTCTTCGGCCAACGAACGGCTTTATTTACCAACTAGGGTTACACGCGCGCGAAAAGTCCCTATAGACTGCAGCTATACAGGGTTATTCAAGTTCGCGACAGGTAAACCCATAACGGAAATTAAACAGCCCGAGTCCAGCAACGATTACACTGCACATAACAGGCGGATTACCTATGCAGTGGCCAGTGAGTTCAGGCGGGGCCGAAACTCACAACAGGTGCGGATAATTTTCCGGACCATGGACAGACAAAGCAAATTGGGGAAGGAAGGTCATGTTCACACGGAAACAGATTATGTCAGTGTTCAGTGGCCTCGCAAAATCCCATTCGCTGAACGTCTATTAGACAGAGGGAAGAAAAGAAACGAACTCGGAGCTAGTCATACAGACAGACAGAAATTGGAAACGTATTTGGTTTTATGAGTATAGGATGTTCCAATGACAGGTAACTAAAGACGATGGAAAAGATAAATTACTGTCATTTTTGTCCGTATTCCTCGAACTTTGAAAGGGGGGGCACTTGTCACGTGAAAGATAATTTATTTTACCATCTTGTCCATAATTTGATTACTCCTTTAAATGTTCTGTTTTCCGAGACATTTTGTATTTTCGTTTCTCTCATATTCTACCTTCATTTTTCACCTTCTCAAACCCTCCCCGAGGTTTTGTTTACGTTTGGCCTTAGTACTAAATTCCTCAACGGCCAGCGTAGAGGTAACGTAATGTTATCTAGCCGCACCTGGTCTGACCAAAGGAATATCTCTTACGTTTAAAGCCTTTGATCACGAGTGAAAGGGTCCCTGTGTTTGGCTTCCAGAACGCTGCTTCGGATCATAATATTATGCATCCTGGAAACAGGGGGAGACAAAATCGCGGTCAGTCTTTGGGTTTTCGCCCCTTAGACAAGATAGAGCATAATGTTATGCATTTCTCTACCTGGGGAACTTTCGCACGATTTCTTTTGTCTTACTCTAGATTACGTCTTTCGCCGAACTTCTGTAGAAATATGCAGTCCGGGGGGAGCGTCCCTTGTGATCTATAAGAGTAGACTGGTTTTAATAGACAAAGACATTCGTGAAATTTCCTGGCCCGAGATAGACCATTATGGAAATAAGGCAAACATTAACACAGAACTAAATGTTTTTTCGTCTATTTCTTGGCATTTTTCGGGGTGAGTTGACATATCTTATAAATATGATATATTCATGTTAGCTTTTATATATATCTGTTAGGGAAGTGAATTTATTTCTGAGGACTTCTCCTAGTAATTTATTCAGTGATAAGGTAGCGCTGTCTACGGCCTATTAAGTGGTGCTTAAACTGTTACGGTTTATCATGGGTTAAATGTTAAACTTACAATAACAGATATTAGGCGTAGAATCAGTCCACGAATGCTTACCATTGGGTTAAGAGTCAGCAAAATTAACTGTCATTTCTGTAAGATAATGTCAGGTGTGGATTGTTCACTTTAAAACTGAATAGTGAGATGCAGGTAATAACTCTGGATTATAGGAGATAGTCACTTATTCCTTTTGATAGATATTTCTAGTGGCAAGGGTGGACCATTTTATGCTTACTTGTGTGGCTAGGCACTAGTCTATAACTTTCACGGAAAGCAGTCACCAGGCATAGATATAATTATATCGTATGATCTAGCCACAACTGTATTATTATAGCAAGAACATTGCATTTTCTTTGTACTCATTTTGTGGAAATGCTAATATATTTCCCAAAGGGGACATACGATTTA
Source organism: Oreohelix idahoensis (assembly GCA_024509875.1). NCBI lineage: Eukaryota > Metazoa > Mollusca > Gastropoda > Stylommatophora > Oreohelicidae > Oreohelix > Oreohelix idahoensis. The sequence continues at coordinate 77,739 of JAMPIV010012760.1, forward strand.
TTTGTGTAATGTCAAATGCCGTAATCTGTTTATGTAAATTCATTTAATGTTGTAAGATGAATAAGCATATTCATTTAACTGTAACTACAGGTTAGGTTTCCTGTATGTTGAGATTGGGAGAAGAGGAGTAGATTTTGCTGTCAGAACAGTTACTGACAGGTACCTGGGTGTGCAAAAGATATTAAGCCTATGCGGGCGCGTGTTGATAATTGATATTTTTAAGGAACAGGAGACATGGTTAAAGACAGCCCTAAACTATCATAGCAATAACTACAATAATCCCATTGTGGAGCGAAACTTTCTGTATAAAGTTAGTGTGATTTTAGCGTTGCTTGAAGTTAAAAGGTGTCTCTTTTGGGTCTCAGTTTCAGGGAGACCGACTCGCGAGAGCAGATTCCAGTCAGGCAAAGAACGAAATATTCTCTTCGATCTAGAGGGTTCTGAATACCGCTAGCGTCACGAATCGTCAACCCCGTTCCTGAATCAAAACCCCTTTTTGTCAACGCCAAGTTAAGCTCACGCAGTGCAACGGAGCCAACGCTAAATCTGGAATCGCCAAACGCAGTAGTAGTTCTCTACTCGCCTATTGGATTACCAGCCAGAGCATTGCGGCTTTCAGAATATCAAACCCGCCCAGCATGCCTATAGCAGAATTCCATCTCACCCGCCTTTTTTGTGCCTAAACGGGGCACTCGGCAAACCACAGCCAAACCAGTTTAAACAGGATTTACAGCCAAGCGGAGCCTTGCGCCGGATAAGCGCGCCTGGGTCTCTTTGTCCTCAAGTGACTTCTTCTGGTGTATTTCCTGGATACTTAAAACCTCGCACGTCAGCAGGAGATAAACAGCGTCCCCCGGCCCAACTCGCGCCAGTAGGGGGGGGGGGGTCACCAACGATAGCGCCTATACAGTGATGTTATTCAGGTTAATTCCATCACCGATGGAGGATATATACGAAAACACCACTTACTGGAGTTACTTCAGCTGGTCCCCGAAAACCGAAGGACTGTCACTCGATTATTTATCTCTTTGTGTTCTACAGGTTTTATGAATGGTGATCTGTGTGTGTGGTTGTTGGTGTATATGATTATTTGATGAATATTTGATTATTGATGTAATTTTATGTTGTTGTGATGATATGCATTATTTTCATGCTTTTCTTCTTTAATAATTTTTACACATTTATTAGCACGGCGTTCTCAACCTTTCCATCCATATTTGTATTTTTAGCTCTTTACTATAATCTCTATGTATGATAAGAGAAAAGAGAGAGAGCAGGAGGTGCTTAGACAGACATAAGTGAGTTGAGGCTTGGAGAGAGAGATCATTTTGGTAAATCTTCTTCCAGGTTGTCTCAAGTCCATCTCCTATTTACACCTTTCTGTGTGTGTAATCTATAACTCTGTCAGTCCACTATCCCTTGTCGATTTCACTACTGTTGTCCAACTCGACAAATACTCTCCACTCTAACTCAACCACGACACTGGCTATAGATTGTGTTATGCAACGTCGACTTCAGCGAACATAAGTTGAATCCAGTGGACTTTGAACTAAAAATCTTGGAAATATAGATTTTGTCGACGTCCTGGCTCGCCTGTCCCATAAACGTAGTCAGATGTAAGACAAGATGAAAAGACATGATGAGCAATTACAGCTAGTCGGTCTGAAAATAAGCATGGAGAAAAAAATAAGGAAATAATCAGTCAATGCAGGAAACTATACCAGTATTGTATTGGCCAAGAGAAGCAGAGAGAGATACCGACAACCGACGGAGACGAGAACTGGATACAGAAACGAAACTGATGAGGGAGATATGGAAAGGTAATGAGCAGATGGCACGTGCCAGGAGCATATGTATGTTGAAGGCCTATGCTCTATGGGGAACAGAAGCATATAGACTGATTGGTATGGAATCAAATATCTTGTAATGTATTTAAACAAGCTGAAAGTTGGCTGAAGAACATATATAATTATTAAGCTTTATATGCAACAAATAAGTTTGGTAATGATAAGAAACTCTATACGCAGCATTACAAGAGGAGGTAATCTGATGGTTAGAATTATTTCCCCATCATACAAGTGTTTGGGCCATTTTATCTCCTCTACACTCAAAGATGGCGTCCGATTGGCAGAGTTATTTAAGCGCAACCATCTCGCGGGAAAGGTATCGGGTTCGAAACACGGTAACGTCATGTTCCAGTCTACCCGGCTGTAAATGCGTTTATCTTCGTTACCCCTGTAAAAACTCTCTGGTTTCTCGAGT
>JAMPIV010012760.1:92500-215241 GCA_024509875.1 Oreohelix idahoensis
ATAAGAAGAGAGAAAAAGAAAAAGAAAAAAAAGAAGAAAGAAGAAGAAGAGAAAAAAAAAAGAAAAGAAAGAAAAAAGAAAACAGAAGAGAAGAAAGAGATGGAAGAAAAGAAAAGAAAAAAAAAAGAAAGAGAAAAGAAAGAAGTAAAAAAAAGAAGAAAGAAAGAAAAAAAAGAAAGAAAAAAGAAGAAGAGAAAGAGAAGAAGAGAGAAGAAAGAAAAAAAGAAAAAAAAAAAAAGAAAGAGAGAAAGAAAAGAAAAGAAGAGAAGAAAAGAAGAAAAACTAAGAAGAAGATGAAAAAAAAAGAAAGAAAAAAGAAAGAAAAAGAAAAAGAAGAAGAGAGAAAGAATAAAGAGAAAAAAAGAAGAAGAAGAAAAGAAAAAAAGAAGAAGAAAAAAAAGAAGTTAAGAAAAAGAAAAAGAAGAAAAGAGAAAAGAAAAGAGAAGGAAAAGAAAAGAAAAGAAAAAAAAAAAGAAAGAACTGGAGAAAAGAAAAAGAAGAAAGAAAGAAAAAAAAAAAAAAGAAGAAAGAAGAAAGGAGAAAATAAAAAAAAAGAAAAGAAAAAAAGAGAAAAAAGAAGAAGATGAGAAAAGAAAGGAAAGGAAAAAAGAGAAGAAAAAGTCGAGAAGAGGTGGACCCAGAGAGAGAAAAAAAAGAGAGAAAGAGAGAAGAAAGAAGAAGAGAAGAAGAAAGAAGAAAGAAGGGGAAAAGAAGAAGAAGAAAGAAAGAAGAAAAAAAGAGAAGAAAGAGAAAGAAAAGAAAAAAAGAAAAGAAAGAAAAGAAGAAAAAAAAAAAAAAGAAAAAGAAAAAAAAGAAAAAAAAAGAAGAAAAAAAAAAAAAAAAAAAAGAAAAAAGAAAGAAAAAAAAATAAAAAAAAAGAAAGGAAGAAAGAAAAAAAAAAAAAAAGAAAGAAAGAAAGAAAGAAAAAAAAAAAAAAAGAAGAAAAAAAAGAAAGAAATAGGAAAGAAGAAGAGAAAGAAGAAGAAAGAAGAAAAGAAAAAGAAAAAGAAAAAGAAAGAAGAAGAAAGTAAAAAAGAAGAGAAAGAAGAAAAAAAAAAAATGTAAAAGAAAAAAAGAGAAGAAAAAGAAAAGGAAGCAAAGAAGAAAAGAAGAAGATAAAGAAAGAAGAAGAAGAAGAAAAGAAAAGAGGAAGAAGAAATAAAAAGAAGAAGAAAAGAAGAAAGAAAGAAGAGAAGAAGAAAAAGAAAGAAAAAAAAAAAAGAAAAAAAGAAAAAGAAAGAAAAAAAGAAAAAAGAAAAAAAGAAAGAAGAAGAAGAGAAGAAAAAGAAAAGAAAAAGAGGAGAAGAGATGTTGACAGGAAATGAAGAAAAAAGATAAGAAAGAGAAAAATGAAAAAGAAAGGAAAAAGAAGAAGAAAAATGAATAAAAAAGAAAGAAGAAGGCTTTTTAGGTAGAAAGTGAAAAGAAGAGAAAATAAGAGTAAAAAAAGAGAGGCTAGACTCTTTTTGAGAAAGTCGAAGGTTTGGGAGAAAAAGTAAAGAAAAAGAAGAAGAGAAGAAGAAAAAGACTGAGAAAACAAGAGAGTAGGACGGGAAGAAAGAGAAAGAGAAGAAGAAGAAAGAAGAGAAAAAGAGAAAAGAAGAGAAGAAGAAGAGAAGGGAAGTATTTTGAGAAGAAAGAAAGAAGTGAGAAAGAAAGAAAAAGAAGAAAAGAAAGCGAAAGAAGAGAGAAGAAAAATGAAGGAAAGAAGAAAGAAGAGAAGAAAAAGGGAAGAAAAGAGAAGAAAAAAGAAAGAAATCTAGAGAAAAAAAAAAAGAAAAGAAGAAAAAGAAAAGTGTAGCGTCTAAGAAGTGTTTTAGAAAGAAGCTAAAAAAGAGAAAGAAAAAAGAAAAAGAAAAAGAAGAGATGGGAGAAAGAAAAGAAAAAAAGAAGAAGAAGAAAGAAGAAAGAGAGAAAGAAGTTAGAATGAAGTATTGAAAGCGTGTAGAAAGAAAGAAAGAAGAGAAAGATAGAGAAGAAGAAGAAGTAAAACAGAAAAAGAGAGTTTTTGAGAAAGAGGAAAAAAATTAGAGAAGAGAAGAAGAGAAGAGAAGAGAGAAAGAAAGAAAAGAAAGAAGAAGAGAAGAAGGGAAGAGAAGAGAGAAGAAAGATGAAGAGAGAGATAGAGAGAGAGAGAGAGAGAGAGAAAGAGAGAGAGAGAAAGAAAGCGACAGAGATAGAAATATATATATATATATATATATATATATATATATATATATATATATATATATATATATATATATATATATATAGAGAGAGAGAGAGAGAGAGAGAGAGAGAGAGAGAGGTAGAAAGACAAGCAGACAGTAATGCAGACAGAGCTAGACAGACCGGAATGAAGGCAGAAAGCTAGAAAGACAGACACAGAGAAAGACAGACACAGAGAAAGACAGACACAGAGAAAGACAGACACAGAGAAAGACAGACACAGAGAAAGAAAGACAGGCACAGAGAAAGAAAGACAGACAGATACATGGAAAAACAAATAACTAGGGGAACCCGAGGCCTGTAAACAGTAAATAAATAAACAAACAACACACAAAGGTCACGTGTTATCAGGCACTCAGTGAGAAATAAAGAAGTAGAAGACCAGACAACAGAAAAACAACAGAAGTGATAGGCTTACCAGGATCGAACCAGGACCTTCCGAACTGCACCCACCGCCTAGCCACGGGAGCGAATCGCTACTTTATAGATGGGTGGATGGATGGACAGACAGACAGACAGACGGACGGACGGAAGGAAGGAAGGATGGATGGATGGATGGATGGATAGATAGATAGATAGATAGATAGATAGATAGATAGATAGATAGATAGATAGACAGATAGACAGACAGACAGATAGATAGATAGATAGATAGATAGATAGATAGATAGATAGATAGATAGATAGATAGATAGATAGATAGATAGATAGATAGATAGATAGATAGATAGATAGATTCGTTAAAACTTGAATAACCCGCGAAGTAAACAGTATGAAAGAGAGCAAAATCTCCCGTATGTCCTTGTGGGTAATGAAAAAAAAAAAATTACGTTCTGAGACATGATAGTAATCACGGACCTTGCATTCTCTGTCGTGTTTGTCCCGATCGAAGATGCTTCCAGACAAAAACGTTCGAGATAAACAGCAGTCGCTAGATGGTGCTGTCTCTTCTCCTGCTGTGACTATTTATGTGTCTGACATTTTGTTATGATATAAGAGGTGTTTATTATTAATTAAGCGCTCTTATGTCATGCGCCGCATGCAAACAACGCTAAGACGATGTTGCTGTAAGGGTGCGGAAATGGGGATATAAACCCAGTGATAGTTAGATAGGCTGATAAACTAGTCGATATAAAGAGAGAGAGAAAGAGGGACATACACGTGGACATACAGATGGTGATATAGATAGACAGTCAGGCACACTGAAGGGCAGACACACGGATAGACAGGCGTATATATATATATATATATATATATATATATATATATATATATATATATATATATATATATATATATATATATATATATATATATATATATATATATATATATATATATATTAGGACTAGGATTTGTTAACGATTAATTAAAAAAAAAGTTAATCGATTTGTGACAGTACGGACTGTTACGTCGGATTAACACTAAGGTGCTGCCACTTAATTATAGTTAGGGTAAGAATACTTAGCAAGATTAAACACTAAGTATTTGAGCGTGTCTAGTTAGCGTAATAACACTAGTGATGCGTGATGCCATATGATGATGGATGGCATCCGCATGTCTGGTTTTGTGTAGTGTGTAGATGTGTTCAGTCAAAACAATGTTCATGCAACAATAACAGGGCAATCCACATAGGACGTCAGTAAACTCACGACGTATAAAGTCAATGAGTCTTGAAACAGCCGTTGACGTTTTTCTTCATTATTTATTGTGGACGCCACAGTGACAAAATGGTTACGCAAATGTGTAGGCACATCAAACAGTCATTATCACAGCAACATTCAATACAGCAATAAACGGTAGACAGCATTACAATGATGAGTCAGATGCATGTTATATTTCATAGTGCTGTAAATGTAGTCAGGTGGAAAACTCCATCCTTTTCTATAACAGCCAGGAGATAACCAGATGTATGAGATCAGTTCACTCTCCTTAGTTTGACTTCAGCAAGACAGACTCGTCTGCCGAAGTATAAATAATGTCCTCAAAAATATCCTCTAGATAATAAAGGTTTTCTAAACCTAGTTCATTTAACAAAGTAGCAAGTAATGGTCCTCGGTACATGCATCAACCGATGCAGTACAATGCAGCGACATGTGAGCTGGGAAAGAAACATCTCGTGACGACGACTTTCGGAGACAGGCTATGAATCGAAATCGCTCACGACCCAAAATCGATAGAGTTAATGAAAAAGCCAATTTACCTTGCTTTCATGAAATACACAGAAATATCACGCCTCCCGACATGTGGGAAACACTAGAGGTATTATCTCGAATAAACGAAATATCCATTAAGAGGACTACACATCCCTGACAGAACAAAAATAGCGGAGATCCCCTCTTCAACGAGGCATCTCTTTCGCCATTCCAAATCGCTCACTCCCACTAGTGGTGGGCGGAAACCGATCGACAAACAACAAGACAAGTCATGCGCAGTCCAGCGCAAAAATGACCACAGCTCAAAAGTTAACTGCATTCGATACCAACGCGAGAAGACAAATGCTTACCGAGAAAAGTGACTATAAATTACAAGCAGTTGTTGCCCTTGCGTTATAAAACAGATATTGAAATAAAACGATGTTGCGAGAATTTATCACGCAACATATCACCACCTCCTCCCGATAAAAAAAAAATATGTGGAACATTTTTTTTTTTCAATATCAAAGAGCAAGCGATAAGCGGCTCAAAACGCACGAATTATGCGCTGATAATTAACTAAATTGCCAAACAATAGGCTAATTATAGAGTGTCTGGTGAGGATATACCTCAACAGAAAAATAAATATGTCTCAAAAAATATTCACATCGGGGAGGTGTCACCAACACACATCACGTTAGCATGTAAACACAATATACGTATGCAAGTTACTATAATCATCATTAAACAGCATACTCTAATATTGTCTTTAAAAATGGATGTACAAATCTGATAGGAAAATTTAAATAGTACATTCTTTGACATGTAATGACATAAGTACATAGTAAAGTTAAACTACATGACGATCCAGGACATATGCTCTGGTATTCCGAGGGTAAGTACACAATCTAGAACTCGTAAGGTAAGTCCTCAGCTCAACAATGACATTCTGAGAAAGTACAAGCTATATAATGCTAATTAATAACTAATATGCTTCATAAGGTACAATACATTATTAATAATTGTGGCTGTTTAGTAAACTAACGGCCCTTATATTAACTACTCAGTCCTCCTCTATCATTTTAAAAAACGAACAGAAGAAGATGACAACAAAGCACGATAGTGTGTACATATAAAGTAAGTACAGATGTGCTAATCTATTGTAGAAATATAGGTGTGTTATGACTCTGTAATATATAGAAATATAGGACAGAAGTATTAGTTGGAGTCATGTGGGCATCTAGACAAAATGTCAGCCATCACATTATCCGCACCACGGATAGCTCGTACCGTGAAGTGAAAAGGTTGAAGAGCTATAGCATATCGAGTGGATCTCAAACTCTTCAAATTCTTAGTCTGAATAGCTGTAAGAGCTTTCTGATCAGTCTCTAGAATGAAATGTGCGCCCAGGAGGAATCTTTGTAGCTTTAGAATTGACCAAACCATCGCTAACAACTCACGGTCTAAAACCGAGTAGTTCCTCTCTGCCGCATTTAGTTTTCTAGAAATGTACATAACAGGATGCAGAGTATTTGCATATTCTTGCATCAGTGCTGCTCCAATCCCAGTGGATGAAGCATCACTCCGAAGAACAAAAGTCCTATCAAGAGTAGGTAATCTTAAGATGGGAGGAGAAGAAAATATATTCTTGATTTGGTCTAGTGAAGATTGGCATTCTTCAGACCAACGGACCAGATTAGGCGAACCTTTCTTCAACAATGTTGAGAGAGGTGCCATGATCGAAGATAAATTTGGAATAAAATCTCCCATAAAAATTGAATTAAACCTAAGAGACTCCTAACTTGTTTCTTCGTTTTTAGGAACAGAGATGTTCAGTATTTTGGAAGTATTGTGGTCTTCTGTCTTCAAGAGACCATGACCAACACGATGACCCAGGAAAGAGATTTCACCAAAACCAACAAAAGCTTTAGAAGGTTTTGCTGTCAAATTATTCTCACGTAGAGTGGACAGTAAGTCATATAACCCTAAATAGTGATCTTCCCAGGTATCACTGAAGAGACAGATGTCATCTAAGTATGCGATGACATCCGAACGATGTGACAGAATTCGACGCATCATGCGAACGAAAGTGGCAGGGGCGTTCACGAGACCAAAAGGCATAACATTCCATTGAAATAGACCCCTAGGTGTAGAAAAAGCAGTAAGAGGTTTGGCATGCTCTGCTAAAGGCACTTGCCAATAACCTTTAGACAAGTCAAGTTTAGTGAAAAATCTAGAATTAGAAAGTCTAATCAGTAGATCTTCTAATAAAGGCATCGGTTCAGCGTCGAACTTTGTGACCTGATTCAATTTGCGATAATCAACGCAAATTCGTATGTTCTTATCCTTCTTCCGGACAATAACCATGGAAGAAGAATATGGTGAAGTCGATGGTTCAATTATATTAAATTGAATCATTTCATCCAATTCCTTTTCCACTTGCGACTGAAAGTGTATAGGAATAGGATACGGCCTAACCCTAATTGGATTATTGTCGGTAAGAATTATGTCATGTTCTATGACATCTGTGTGTCCAGGAATGTCAGTGAGAACATCCTGAAATGTTTGTAACATCGACAAGACTTGTCGATGTTCGTCACCAGAAAGATTAGGAGAAACAGAAACGTTTTTCCAAGATTCCGTGGAATGTAATGGAACCACTGGAAGGGGAAGGTTGACATCAGAGAAGGTAGCTTCCTCATCCTGAATGACAGACAGGGATGAATAATGACCGTGAGGTGCAGGAGCATCATCCGTTGCCTGGAAAATAGGCAGCAAATAGTCCGGACGTTCGTGAAATTCCGAAAGCATGTTTATGTGGAAAGTTTTATGCTTTCCATCAATATCGACCACATAGTCAACATCGGAAATCCGAGAGACTATTGCATACGGACCTTTCCATGCAATAAGAAGTCTATTTTCCCTACTGGGGAGTAGGACGAATGCTTTGTCACCTGGACAAAGTTGTCGTAGACATCTATTCTTGTTAGCAAACTGCCTTGCCTTCTCTTTAGCAATTTCTGATGAAGCAGTTGCTAGCTTACATGCCTCAATGATCTTTTGTCTAAGAGCAATGACATACTCATATGAGGATTGAGTTTCATCGCTAATATCATCGGCAGTGATGAGATCGTGTAATAAAGACATAGGGCCGCGTGGACGCGCGCCAAAGACAAGTTCGAAGGGAGAAAATCCTGTGTGTTCATTAGGGACTTCTCTATAGGCAAAGAGAGCCGCGGGTAAAACCCTGTCCCAATCTTGAGGATGATCTTCAGTTATCTTACCAAGCAAAGTCTTGAGCGTTCTATTCAGACGCTCAACTAACCCATTAGACATAGGATGGTAGATACTACTGAGAGATCGTTCAATATGTAAGGTAGACATTACCTGTGACATAGTGTCAGATATGAGTTGAGCGCCATGGTCTGACAATATTTCTCTGGGGAACCCCAAGCGAGAAAATATCAACCAAAGAGCATCTGCGATATCTGTAGTAGATATGCTCTTAAGAGGAATAGCCTCTGGCCAACGTGTGCACATATCGACACATGTAAGGATAAACTGATGTCCTCTGGCCGACTTGACCTTAAAAGGGCCAATAATATCTATGGCCATTTTCTGAAACGGCCGAATAGGAATGTCAGCAACCTGGATAGGCGCAGCATGTCGTGGTCCTCTAGATTTGACCTCCTGACATACCTTGCATGATCGGCAGTAAATACGAATGTCCTTATTGACAAAAGGCCAAAAGAAAGCCGCAAGGACTCTCGACTTCGTACGGGCAAAACCCATATGTCCAGCACATTGCGAGTCATGAGCATGTTGCAATATTTGGACTCTCATGCTCTTGGGAACAAGAATTTGCGAATGTGCCGACGTAGTCGAATCTTGTACCATACGTACAAGTACGCCGTTTCTCATTGCAATCCAAGATTTTCTATTTGTATCCTGATTCGGATCACCTTTCTTCGCAAGAACGAAGAATTTTTTTAAAGAAGGATCTTCTTCTTGCAATTTTATGAAAGAGTCACGAGTGATTACTAAGTGACTATCTTGGCTATCAACTTCATTATCACTATTCAGTGAAGTTTCGGGTGTTTGTAGAGCTTGTGCTCTTGTAGCTACTGCATTTGTAGCTTGCATGTTATTATCTTCCCAAGCAGCAATCTGCTGTGGGGTACACTCCCTAACTCCGTGAATACGACCAATAATAAGGTCCGCAATAGGATTAGGTAAGAGACAAGCATGCACATCTCCAGTAAAGAAAGGAGTGGCAATGCGAATTACAGCAGTAGGATATTTTTCTAGAGTGCCGCCAAATGTGACACATTTAATAACCCTTCCTGTAGCACAAGATGGATCTACAAGCGATTGTCTAACACCAATAGTGGTGCATCCGGAATCGAAAAGTAGTGAGACCGGAGTATCATTAACAAGACCCTTATGTAGAATTAAAGAACCCCTCCCGTCATGCGCAACAGCAGCAGGAAGAGCGGGAAGTGGGTGACCACAACTCAAAGTAGTTATGGTACCTGGTTCGAATAAAGTACTGCATTGGGGGCATTTGTTTGCTCTCTCAAAGTCAAAAGCAGAACTAGTGACAGCGTCAAAGTTTTTACTATCAACAACATGATTACAGGCTCCCTCAGTTTCCTGTTGTACAGCATTAGCCTGCTGATATCTCTTTTTTTTGTGTTGAGATCTACCCCGACTATTATTACCTCTGAAGTTATCAGAGTTATTATTATCTCTGCAGTTATTATTGTCTCTATTGTAATTGTTATACTGGTTCGAATTCCAGTTTCCACGATTACTATCATGTTCACATTGATGCGAACATCTATTTGTTTGGTTCTGAGGTCTTCGGCAGGAATAACCTCTATTACCATATCCTCTTTTGAAATGCCTATAATTATTAGGGTGATAGTAACGAGTACTATCAGGTTGTCTCCAATTCTTCGAAGAAGAATCACCATGAAATTGGTTTCCATGATTTTGACAGAAATTACCGCTGCCCTTTCTATCAAAATTTTGTTGGGATCTACGAGCAAAGTTTTGACCATACGGAGCTGCCGAAGCAACTGGTAAACCTTCTTTCACCTTAGAGTTACCCATGGTTATGTGTGGGTGCGCAGTTACGTATTGGCAACAGAAATCTTCCATTTCTTTTATTGTTTTAGGTTTACGTTCATGAAGGAAAGCAAGGAAAGACTCATTGACAGACGACATGACTTTGTCTCTAAGTATTAAGTCCATAAGTCCTTCATAAGTTTTTTCCGTCTTAGATAGTTCAACCCATCGTGAGAAAGTAATGCGTATTCTTGCAATAAACTCGGAGAATTCAACTCCATTTTCAGGTAACTTGTTTTTAAATTGTAGACGATAGCCGTCTTCGTTAAGCTGATATTTCTTTAACAAAGCGGCCCTGACAACCTCATAATTGCTCTTGTCAGGTTCATCCACCATATTTAATACACTTAGAGCTTTACCTGTCAGTATCCCTGATAACTGATAAACATATTTTGCTTTGTCTATGTTATGAGCTGTACATGCTTGTTCAAATCTGTCCAGATAGAACATTATGTCATCACTGGAAGGACTAAATGTTGGTAACTTAATCTTAAAAGTATCATTATTAGCCTTCCCAGAAGATGAACCCTTGTTTGAATCATTACCATTACTCATGCTCGTCAATTTCAATTTCTCCAACTCTAAAGCTAAGAGTTTTTCTTCATGTTCCATTTTTGCTTTCCTCTCATCAGACTCTCTTTGTAACTTCCTTTCTTCAGCTTGAGCCTGCATTTGAAGTCTTTCATTTTCAGCTTCTTTTTCAAGTCTTTTATTTTCAGCTTCTTTTTCAAGTCTTTTATTCTCAGCCTCTAGCTGTAGCTTTTTCTTTCCTCAGCTTCTGATTCCCTTTTTTGTTTTTCCATTTCCATTTGGAATCTCTTTTCATCCACCTGCATCTGCAGTTTCTTTTGTTCAGCTTCCATATGCAGTTTCTTTTGTTCAGCTTCCATTGCTTTATCATATCGAGCAGTTGCAAATTCTTCTAACTTATCACCAGTCTTCCCAAGCAATTTACCCTGCTCAATAAAGTGCTCAAATGTAGACATGTTGTCTAACATATGAGTCCAAAACCTGAAATAATTAACTAATTTATTTCAAACCTAAGTGTAACAAGTCTTAATTAAGCACTTGTATATTCACATCACCTTATATTATCCCAGTCTCTGTGGGAAACAAGTCTCCAATCAAAGAACTTGTATATGAAATATCAGCACTCAAATCTTGATCATAAGTGCACTTCTCATTCAATAGTGCACGACACTATTCATCATTCATTTATCATCAGTGTAGTAGTAACAGTGCATTAGCATAGCCCATTAACTAATTACTATAACTGTAAACAATGACTATGTAAACACATGCAGAATGTAAACATTGAAAATGCAAACAATACAAACAATGTAAACAATAACAATGTAAACAATAACAAAGATCAGCAACAATACAAAAACTTTCGCAGAAATCAACTAAAAATAAAGCAGAAATTAATGAAATATCACAAAAAATGTGACGATATCTGCGATATAATTAAACAAAATACATGACACCACAGTGTATAAACAAAAATGTTGTATGAAACTAAATTATAGACAAGAGTAGGCTAACAAATACAAACAAATCACAACAAAACTAAAGAATGTGAAATAATAACGAAAACAATATTAAAACATGTCATCACAGCTAACATAAATAGCAACAGAAGTCGCTTAGCAAATTCCAGTATCGGAAATTTGCAAACCTTACAGAAAACGCTCACAATAGACGACCTCTATGACGTGGCATAATCTAACGGAGACACCACCCAACCGAGAACCCGCTGAAATATAAACATATAAATATACAAATAACATATAGACATATAACATATAGAATGAGATGATACACAGAAGACTCAGCAGAAGTATAAGGGCACAGTTTACATACAAACAGGCCACTTAACTTATAGGCTTCCAATCGTCGAACAGCAGAAAAACGGATGTCAATCAACGTCCTAAAGAGCGAAGCTCCAACGATGATGGCACATCTGAACTGCTTCCACTGCTAACACGATGGTACAAGAGCTTCTGACATACTGTGTGTTGAGTTGTTTCGGCACTTGACCTTCTAATCCAAAAGTAAGTTGATGGAAATCGGTACTTGGCCTTCTTCAGAAAACAACCCGTTTCAACCGGCACTTGACCTTCTCAAAAAACGACAGCACTGGAACCTTGACAGCAGCAACTTGCTTGACTTGCGTAAAAGATAACAGCAGTCCGAGTTATCCGGCAATATGTAACAACGCCGGGTACTGTCAAATTCTTGTTTCCGTCAAAAGTTGAAATTTTGACTTTTACCGGGCAACGCCGAGTACTTTAAAAATTTTGAAGATGTTGACTGTATTGAAGAATGTTAATTTCTTGAAGGATGCTGATGAATTCTTGTTGAAAATGAAGTGGGTAAGGGACCCCGTGTTTGCTGGTACCAGAATCAATCCCCACACTGGCCACCAAATGATGCGTGATGCCATATGATGATGGATGGCATCCGCATGTCTGGTTTTGTGTAGTGTGTAGATGTGTTCAGTCAAAACAATGTTCATGCAACAATAACAGGGCAATCCACATAGGACGTCAGTAAACTCACGACGTATAAAGTCAATGAGTCTTGAAACAGCCGTTGACGTTTTTCTTCATTATTTATTGTGGACGCCACAGTGACAAAATGGTTACGCAAATGTGTAGGCACATCAAACAGTCATTATCACAGCAACATTCAATACAGCAATAAACGGTAGACAGCATTACAATGATGAGTCAGATGCATGTTATATTTCATAGTGCTGTAAATGTAGTCAGGTGGAAAAACTCCATCCTTTTCTATAACAGCCAGGAGATAACCAGATGTATGAGATCAGTTCACTCTCCTTAGTTTGACTTCAGCAAGACAGACTCGTCTGCCGAAGTATAAATAATGTCCTCAAAAATATCCTCTAGATAATAAAGGTTTTCTAAACCTAGTTCATTTAACAAAGTAGCAAGTAATGGTCCTCGGTACATGCATCAACCGATGCAGTACAATGCAGCGACATGTGAGCTGGGAAAGAAACATCTCGTGACGACGACTTTCGGAGACAGGCTATGAATCGAAATCGCTCACGACCCAAAATCGATAGAGTTAATGAAAAAGCCAATTTACCTTGCTTTCATGAAATACACAGAAATATCACGCCTCCCGACATGTGGGAAACACTAGAGGTATTATCTCGAATAAACGAAATATCCATTAAGAGGACTACACATCCCTGACAGAACAAAAATAGCGGAGATCCCCTCTTCAACGAGGCATCTCTTTCGCCATTCCAAATCGCTCACTCCCACTAGTGGTGGGCGGAAACCGATCGACAAACAACAAGACAAGTCATGCGCAGTCCAGCGCAAAAATGACCACAGCTCAAAAGTTAACTGCATTCGATACCAACGCGAGAAGACAAATGCTTACCGAGAAAAGTGACTATAAATTACAAGCAGTTGTTGCCCTTGCGTTATAAAACAGATATTGAAATAAAACGATGTTGCGAGAATTTATCACGCAACAACTAGTCACAAATCCTATGAGTGATTTAATTAAAGGTTAAGAAATGACGTCATCGAACTTGGGGTAGAATTGCCCAGTAGTTAGGACGGAAGTGATGGTTTGAAAGAAGGGGGTTAAGTGAGTTGGTTTTAGGCACGAGACGAGCGAGGCAGTGATTTTGGGGTTTTTGGACCATCTTGTAAGTTCGATGGCTGTGTATTATTTCTTGGGATGACTGGTTTGTATACCTGTAGTGAAATTGACAGAGATACAACGGTAAAATACCTCCAAAGATAACATGTAAGGATAAAAACATAATGCGTAGGCTGCTGATAGTACATGATCGCCCAGACCGCGGGTCATCACCCTCCATAAAAATTGACTTGCTAGACAGGAGGGGAACGGCGGATAAAAAGGAAAAAATATGACTGGAAAGATTGCGTGAGACTAGAAAGGCTAAGGAGACGCAATTGGGGGGGGAAACGGAGAAAAGTCACGTTTCCCAAGTGACATAAAGTAAGGAACTCGACAGAAGGGACCTTGGATATGTTACGCCACAGTCATTTATTGGTCGCTTTTGCGATACCAAGCCTTTGATTTGAATTCAGCGGCAGAACGCAGATGTTTGGAATATTACAAAAATTAAAAAGTAACTTTTTCGTAATATTAATGTTAGGAATATAAAAATTAGCTGGCCGGATGGCCCATTCTGAGCAGTGAACTAATATGTTCTTAATTTTACAGACGGATAGATAATATTGAAGATAATGACAAAAGACAGTGTTGTTCACATCAGCGACAGACTGTATGGAATAAAAAGTGTCGCTATTTGCAAAAAAAAAAAAACACGACCTCGAGACGCAGGTGTTCAAATCTACTTAGTAGGGAAGCGAAGGGACATTGGTGGGAGCTGTGTCTAAATATAACTTTTAACGACAAAATTTTGGAGGGGAGAGAAAGGTTGGTTCAAAAATCAAGTACGTTTTGAAAAAAAAAAAAACAAGTAGAGACGGACAGACTAACAGATAAACATCCATACTTGACTGAAGCATGACTGAAATGACTTTAGGGTAGGAAATTTGAATTTGAAATAAACCTAGGCAGTGATTGGCCACAGACAATCATTTTATCGGCGCTCAGACGCGCAAGTGGGGCCATTCCTCAATAGTTGTTCGATGATAGACACAGTATTTTAAAGTGTGGTGATTTCCAAATGAAAGAAAGTGAAATAAGTTCAGGGACGCCATACTATAGCCAGCAGCTCAGCTGAGTTTTGCTAGCATTTCTGTGTTCTTTATTCATAATCTGGTAAGATTGAAATTATTTCTTTGTATATTTTGAATATTGTTTAATGTTCGAGTGATTTGATACTGCCATATCGAAATCTAGCCTTACAAACAAGTAGGGATTTGCTCTAGACCCCCCGCCCAAGTCAGGGTCTAGGGACCAACAATATACATAAACTCCAGCAAGGGTTAGGAAAGACAGATCAAGTGTTGAGAATAATGAAACATATTACCTATCCACTTTTAGGGAAGGAAACTAATAAATAATTTTCAGAATCTATAGTCTGGGAGGACCTATCTGATGTAAAACCACCATGGTAAATGTGCTGTTTGGTCAGAGAGATCTGACCTGTCTGTATGATGTGGTTGTTGTGTCCGTGTTGTGTCCAGACGTGGGTAGAGAATAGAATTTTGACACATAGCCAATACTTTGATTGCAGAGCTGTGAGTTTCAGCTGTCAACAAGGCGGTGTCCATTCAGTTGGTGATTTTACTCGAGTGTATCTGTGCAGTACGTTGTGACAGAGACCACTATTATTGCCCGCCAGCACGGAGAGGTGGGACTACCAGATTTCAGCACCAGAGCTACATATGCAAGATGAGTGAGCCTCTGGTCTGCTGGAAGTTCACCAACGCCTTTTAGTTACTAATACCCCAAAAAATTCCTGCAATTTACTGGACACTGTGTAGTCAATATAGACAGGTGTGATGAGGCCACCCCAACAGCACAAGCATTAACTATCCTCCCAAGTAGATGACTACTAGAACATTTTAATAAAACTAACTAGTCTAGTACTTATATATGTACACTCTTGCATTTATTATGTAACATTCCATGCATTTCTTTCATAATTTTAAATCCTTTTTTTTAACAAAAAGTTCTGGTCAACATAAAAACTTGATCCAGAACAAAATAAATGTAATATAATTCTATCAAAAATTTTACACACGTGAGTTAGTTCAGTGTATTTTAACATTTGTTAATATTACTAGTCTGCTTAAATATCTGTGAGTGTATCTATAATTATCACACCACATTACATATCATTACCCTAGACATTTTACATAGATACATTCATTAAGAAAAAAAATTGAGTGTGAGGTCGTAGTGGTAGCAAGAAAGGCCTTCTGACAATACACAACTACATTTTATCTCAGGAGCCTTCACAGCTGGCCTCATACATTACATTTAGTAATATCACCATCATACAATACCATCAAACCCACTACAATACCACAGAAGCACATGTATTTATGAACTATTATGAAGTTGTCAGAGTGTGCAGACACTTAATAAAGGTGTTCATTCATATTTAATCCAGCTTGAACTTATTTCCTGAACGTCAGTAGGAAGTGTCGTTTGTTTACATCAGGTAATTGAGAAAAGAATATTACCATATTTTCGACGATCATCCAGCCTAAAACATAAACACAGTTACGAGTCTCCAAAAGAATCACCTGGGTTATGTTCCTATTCTGTAATCACCAACTCTGGCAGTCGCCAGTAAAACAACAGATGAACATTGATAAAAGATTCCACCCCATTCTCACCCTGTCACACTAGACTTGATTTGTCACCGTGACCAAGCCCGGTCACATCTAACTTGATTTGGTGCCTTTCCCGTCCACTCCCCCGGCCACAGATTAATTGATTTTAAAAAAGTGTAATCGATTAACATTTTTTTTTGCAGTTACAATTCTTATTTTTTTAATTATAAGCAACCCATAACTGGATATCGATACTGCGGACAACAAATGCATGAAACCTGTAACTGGAAAGTTAATGAACGTTTTACGTTTAAGTAAAATATATTCACATGAAAAATGTTAGTAATAGCGAAAAGGTAAACTGTGGTCATAGTAACAAACAGTTGACATATCATGGCTGTAGTATATCGTTGACATATCACCTACAGCACATACACCCAGTGCCATACGAACGTGTGTGTTCACATGAACAGAAACACAGCTGCTCAACAACAGAATTCACTGACACAGTATGTGTGTCAGAATAAGAAAATTGTGAGCGCTAAACTTAACAAGAATTTAACAACAGCTATCACACAATGGATTGATACATCTGGCCATTCTTCTGTATAGCCCTGGTAGAACAAGCATTACACACTACAGAGTAGTCGAACATCCTACAGCAGCGTTTCTTAACCGGTGGAAACCCTAGGGTTCCATGAGAGGTCGCTAGGGGTTCTGCGATAGATTGCGATTAAAAAATAAAATAAAGATTTTTTGTTTGGTAGTTTGTACGCTGGGCGATATAAGCGATAGCAGTGGTGGGAAATGACCGAGCAGCCCCGTATGGCAGAACGCACGCAATAGGACTGTGTTCTCACTTGAACATACCATATTTCATTAGCATCTTGTACAGTAGACTTTTAGGCCTGCTTAGATAAGGTTAAACAATTCAAGCAGTAAATTTAAAAAAAAAAAAATGAAAAACGTAACTTTCTTCTCCCTACATTATTGACTTGCATTAGAGTTGATATTCTTTGTGGGGAGGGGAAACCACACAAAAAAGAGTGGACCAACATGTTGACCAAAATAAACAGATCCACAGAAAAAATCATTCTCTTTCCCAAAACAGCGTGAACAAGTTTGACTGAATGATTATATTTCCAACTTACTGATCACACTCAAGTTCCATCAGCTGTAAATATAAACATTTTTATGCAGGGGTTTACTGAGATCTGAACATTATTTCAAGGGTTCCCCCCCCATGATAAAAAAGGTCGAGAAGACGGGTCCTATAGTATGATTTTCGAGTATATATTATGAAGAAGTATTAATAGTTTATTAACTAATACTTAGAAACTGAAATTTAGTGTTTTGCACAAGTACATTCTATTTAGTAATGTAGATGCTGTCTGCTTAAATGCAAGAGCGTTTGCTATGTTAGATGTTAGATGTTAGTTGTACAGAACTTAATAAGTATGGTCAACAATAATAAATTTATAGAGAGAGAGAGAGAGAGAGAGAATGAGACAGACAGACAGACGACAGACAGACATACGGACGGGCGGACGGACGGACGAACAGTCAGACAGAGAGACAGATAGACAGACAGACAGACAGGCAGGCAGACAGACAGATAGATAGATAGATAGATGGGTAGGTAGATAGATAGATAGATAGATAGATAGATAGATAGATAGATAGATAGATAGACAGACAGACAGACAGGTAGATAGATAGATAGATAGATAGATAGATAGATAGATAGATAGATAGATAGATAGATAGATAGATAGATAGATAGATAGATAGATAGATAGATAGATAGATAGATAGATAGATAGATAGATAGATAGATAGATAGATAGATAGATAGATAGATGGGTGGATGGATGGATGGATGGATGGATGGATGGATGGATGGATAGATAGATAGATAGATAGATAGATAGATAGATAGATAGATAGATAGATAGATAGATAGATAGATAGATAGATAGATAGATAGATAGATAGATAGATAGATAGATAGATAGATACGTTACTACTAGCTACCTGAACAAAGTAATTACTTAAAGAAAGAAAAAAAAACGTAAAACAAATAAGCTAATAGGAAACTCTTGCAGAACACAAATTTGTTAGCAAAGATAGAAATAAATAATGTGAGAGAGAAAAATGAAAAATGGAAAGCAAAGTGAACAAATCTGGCATAAGACACGAGAATCAAAACAACACTCCTGAAAATTGTTTGCCTGTTGGGCTTGTCGTTCAGCAAATATAAACTGATTGCACGTAATGCATGCGAAGCAGGAAAGAAATAAACACGAAAACCTGTGTAATCGCTTTCCATTTCGTTCAAGCATACATCGATTCCCATCCTGATTTCATATATTTTTCGCTCTATGTACTCGATACGTGTTTTTAATCATAGTTTTTCAGAAGATGACAGTTATTTATCAGCATTTGAACTAATACAAGCCTGTGTAATGTACTCGGTTGATTGAGCTGTACCTACTTGACCGAAACAAAGCTCCAAATATTTCAATCTATGCGAACACGCATCGATTACACTGTGGGTTGTGTGATATGTGGATTAGACAATATGTGTTGGCTGTTTTCCCTATAGAACCAAATTTAAACTTGCGTTGCACGATGAAAAGCCTTCAGACTGAATACATGTTCAAAAATGATTAGGTATGTTATACGTCAAAATGGAATCCCATATAGTTGGCGGTGAAACTAACACAGGGTTTCTTAACTTTTAGTGACATAAGGCCCTTTGGTTCTCCTTGAGTGACAGAAGAGATCTCAGGGTTCTACAGGAGACAGACAAATTTAAAAGCCTCACAAACCGCCCACTGAATGACAGATGGAGAGGATAAGTTGGTGCAGACTCGACAGAAGCTGTTTTGCACAAAAAGCAAATGACCTTGCTCCCAGACCTTAGTTTGTACAGACAAAATCAGAGCCAAAACAGAAATACATCGTGTTCCCAACACAGAAGAGAACAAGGTTCCCAAAGATGATTGACAGTATGCCATGAGTAATGACAAAAGGTAGTCAAATAGATGCAGAGAGAAAATACCTAGTTATGGAATACATCAGAAAGTTGTACACAACAACAGAATGGACTCACATATATAGAGATGGATCAGGTTAAAAAAAAAAAAAAAAAAGAGGTTGAGATGTATATACAAAAATGAAATAATGGACCAGAAATAGAAATCTCAACGGCCGCCACTGGAACATTCTCAAACAACTTTAAAGCGGAGGCAGAAACACTAAAAACAGCGGCAACTACCATCACAGAAGATAAAAGTTCTTGCTTAAGACAAGATAATGCTCCTGACATACTCACTATCAGTCAATTCTGCCCTCTGGAACAATAAGCATTGAGAGATAATAATAGCCCCTTCCGTCATAACTGACTGCGGGAATGCGCCCCTGGGGCGATAACCCTCTGCTGCTTTTTTCCCCGGTGTTCCTTTCGACGTTTTCTCCTCTCTTCTGCTTGCCATGATAGCTTCTTTCGCCCAATCTGAGGTAGCGCCGTAGCGAGCATCGCCACTTGGAACGATCGGCAGCTTCATCCTCCCAGGCTGCTGGATTTATGTCCAATGCCATCATGTCTCTCTTTGTCACAGGTTGCTTCCTGTTTGTTCTGCAGTAGTGGTTCAACAGCCGCAAAAAGTTAGAGTATCTAATGTGGGTCTTCCAAGGTGTCTACCTTCGCTCAAGATTACTCTTGGCAGAGTTGTAGATAGAAGGATAATGATGCTTCTACCTCGAGGGAGTTTTCACAACATATCTTGTATTTAAGAAATCGAGAACGATACTGAATGAGAATGAGCACGTTAACTGTGGATCTTTCCCGCCGCCTTTTGTTAAGATGGATATAAATGATTTATCTTTTAATTAGCTCGTTCAAGCCGGCAGGTGATTTAATTTAAAAAATGGACAGTTCACTTTGTAGCTTTTAAGTTTTACTTAGCTTTTATGTTTGTACTTAGCTGCCAAAATGTTTGATGGTTTCTGCTCCCGCTGATGTTGAGTTCTTTGCAGATAGATGACTGGTTCAATCGTCACTGGTCAAGTCTGAAAGTTGTGACACGTTCCAAGAAGTATCAGAGAGTAATCGCAAAGCTGGTCCAGCGTCTCTGAGACCCGTCTGATGATGGTGTCTAATGTCCACTTCAGGCCACTTATACTCTCACTAGTTGTAGTGATTTCTAAATACAATATCTAAATTAATATATAACAGTATAGGGCATAAAGGCAAAGATAAGAAAGTACAAAAGAATTTTCTGCTAGAACGGTTGGTGTCGCCTACGCCTTCAGATTATTATTTGCTAACGAATAGCCGAACAAAACGGTACCCAATTTTTTCAAATTCGTCCTTGACATAAACACCCACTTTTCCTAGTTCTAAGAAAATATTTGCCTAAAATGCATTGTGGAACGAGGAGGGGCAAGGATAGATGAAATGCTAATTCGTTTCGCATTGATTGTAAACTTAAAGCCAACTGTAGCACAGTGGCAAGCCTTGCCTTAGGAGTTTCCCCAAATACAATGAAAAAGTTAGAAATGTAGACACTCCGGTCATGTAAACATGTTAAGCTCTTATTGTGAATGACCTAAGCTCTCGTATTTAGCTTGATAGTACATGGAAAAAGAGTGAACGAGAGGTAGTTTAAAAATAAACAACTAACATAGAAAAAAGATAGAATTTTGAACCAAACCACATAGCCCCTTAAAAATCGTAGATTCGTGTACCTGAAGACCTGCTGACCAAGAATATGGTGTTAGTTATATAAATAGTCCCTTAACTAATCAACTATTGATAAAACCATACATAGAGATCAGAGATACTGTCAGGTCAAGCCATATCTGCTTAGATTGGATCGCATATTTTGGGAAAAAAGTAGTGACAGATAGGCTAGGATGGTACAGTGAATCTGATTGGGTGACATTTGAAGTGAGACGAAATATCATTGGCTGACCTTTGAATAAACATAAATAGCCTAGTAACGTAGAAAGGTTTAAATGATATTTTTTGAAAGACTGTTTACCCTTGTAAAATTAAAAGTGATTGGCCAACTGAATCGATATTGTCAGAATAAGCGTTAGGGGGGGACGCCATTAATAGTACTAGAAAAGTTTCAACAGTGATAGATGAGATCAGGCTGTGCTTTTAAATACATTTCTGGGCAGCCTGGACAACAAAACAGATCGAAACTGTGTCAGTCATCGTCTCTGTGTATTTCATTGAACAAAATCGTGGTAAGATTGACATTTATTAATCTGTATTTTATATAAAAATTGAATGTGAAATAATAATATATGTCTGGACATGAGTGGGTCTATAGCCAACATGAGGCAAAGCCTAAAGATTGATCCACCATGTGATAGACTGTCAGAGAGGTGTAAAAATACAAGAATATGTATGATTGTCATAAAGGAGCATAACACCTATCCTATTATATGGAAGAGATTACAGCTGGAATTGCAGTGGCGTTGTAACTATTAGGGGAGAGGAATACTGGTGTACATTGTCACATCAAAAGAAAATGGTGGCATAGGTTTGTATGAGGATATGACCATTTTGTTTGTTTGTAATGTAAATGTCCTTAACTGTGGACTATTGGTGTATGCTAGATATTACGAAGGATGCATACCTTCACATTTCAGAGGTCCTGGGTACTGACGTTAATGTAGTACCAAACGCTTGAAAACTGATTGATTCAGGACTCTGCCTGTTTACTGCGAGCCCATGCTAGTGGCCATTGCCTATCACACAGGGAACAGATTGTCAAGCGAGCAGAGGAAAGGTTCAACCTGTATTCTACGGCCAAGATAAGTTCTCGTTCGGCACCTGAAAGCTCAACTACAGAACTTTAAAAGAAGAAATATAAAAAGTGACAGTGAATCAAAACTGGGACAAATATTTAATAGTTCCACAAGTGACAAATAAAAACAAACATTACTAAAAGGGCATGATTTCAAACAACAACCTAGTGGTACTACCAGTATTACCTTAAAGTAGGTAAAATCTTAATTACTCATTTCTATGGATTTTAGTCATAAAAACAACAATAAATAAAACCAGTCCGATTGTGTCTGACGGAATTGCTCTATCTCACACGCCCGCCACTGCCTTTTGTGCAGTGCGAAAAAAGCCTATAGCATATATAATATACAACGCGTTGCAGTTTCGGTTTCGCACAACGTACTACCGATGTTTAAAACTTGTAAGATCTGCTGCATACACGGCCGCCTAACCGATAATTAACTATTGGCGGAAGAGCGCCGCACAATACTATCTGAATTAACGTAATATTTTGTTTTTAACAGGTTAATCAGTAGTAAGTCTTACAATTTGGTAGTGAAACACGATAAAAATTCAAATCATAAAACCCAACTTGTTAAGCCACGTCTAAACCCGATTTGCCTGCCCACACTCTGCCATGGGTATCTACGCGCGGGGGCAATCGCCAGCGGAGGCAAACACACAGATAGTTTGGCCCCACTCGTTGTAGAATTACTGGCGTCACTGAAACGAGTAGTCTTTGAATCATATAGGCTGAGCGGGAGAGGAGAAAGGAGGAAATGGTGGTCTTGTGTAAAAGCTTAGTTGACGAACGAACAGTGACACAAATGAAAAGCGTTATTAATAGGAAACTGAACATAAAACTTATATAGATAAGATAGCTGAGACTCCCCTAAGCAAGAATATGTTTTAAATAATATGATAGCCCCAGTATTAGTGAAGTTATGAAGGAAAAATAAAATGTCCAAGACGGTAGACCAGACAGACAGTCAACCTTACTTGAATTTTTCATAACGTTAAAGGGACGATCGCGTAGAAAGAGGCATTGAGGTGAATATTCAAATTCGCTTGAGTACAGAGGGTATAGGGTGAGAAGAGGGGGCGATAGGAAATTGGTTATCAACGAAACGTTTTTGTTGTATGGCAACTAACATAGGCTAGCCAATTAAATAGCAGACGCGGTTAGTTTGGAATTTGTTTTTTTGTTTTTTCAAAAACTGCATTTTGAAATCTGGTAGTCGCCAGCTTCTGATTGGCTAGGGGTACCCAATATTAGCAAGGGGTTTTCCTTATTCAATTGCCAGTTGTCAAAAATAACTTACAATAAACATTTTGCTGAGATTCAGCTGTGGTAAATTTAAAGTAAAATAAATATTTCCCAGCCTGAGACCAGTGCAGAGTGAAACTGCGGCCATTGCTTTGCAAGTCAGCATCATTTGTTTATATTTCTTGAAATTGTGCGTTTTATTCCCTGTTACCGACTGGTGGCAGGAAGCCAGCTGAAAGTGAATACAGCCCTCAAGCCTCCATCCAGTCATTTCTACTATTATAAGCACACGGAGGAGCTTGAACGAGTGAAAGAGTCTGCATCTTCAGGAGAGAATTTCCTTATAAATAACCCCAGGTGATGTGCCATACATCTGGGTACATCTGACACTTTTTGTAAAAAAGTAACATTCACTGAGTTTCCCTATGATATTCAGGAATTTCAGGGGTATGATGACACAACAGCCCCTCATACACAGTGACTCTCCCTTTATAGGATTACAGTAGTAACTGTGAACTGTTCTTCAGTGAAAAATATATCTTGATTTTAGTTGTGTGGACAGAAAGTCCAGTTGTTTTATTTCCCTCTTTCTGTAAACTATCTTGTCCTTATTTTCAAGACCTGTCCAAAAGATATAACTGGACAGGCAGATTAAATTGTAATATTCAGTTCAAAAGAAAACTTAACACCTGTTTTATTAACTTTCTCATAGAAAAGTAAAGTGTTTGTGTGTTGTGTACTATCATCTCATTTCTCCCCTAGACAATAGGTACATCATACATACACCCTACACTAGAGCCAACAGAGAGACCGTGTGAGATCTAGGGAGGTAGCGTTAGGTTCCCTGTACACAATTCATCATCATCATTTATAGAATCAGGGACCTACATTTGCTTGACCTCGCACGGTTACTGCATGCACTTATTTCACTCTTTGTTAGGATACCATCATAACCTCCCCAGCAAATCATCTTTATTTGCTACAAGTAGGAGAACACTACAGACGTATATGAGAATAATATTTTTATGTATGGACAGAGGATCTATTGTGCTATTTGACTGATGTAATTGATTATTTTGATTTCACTTTTAAATTGTCGATCCTGATTCCAAATAAATTAGAATCAGGATAATAAAATTGTAAAAATCATATTTACACAAAATTCAACCACAGTCTTAAATAAGATAGCCTTTTAGAGTGTCGTTTGTATGTTATTGTGGTAGTACTGTGTGCTGTTGTGAATAATAAACTATTTGTTTGTATGTTTGTTGATTTTTGTACATTACACTCTACATTCATAACCCTAGACACAACACGAAGTCATTTAATAATAATAATAAATACATTTTGAATGAGATAAAAAATGGTGGTAGCGGAAAGGTACCCTGAAAAGTTCACAATACTATTGGGTATATTCAGGAACCTTCATAGCTAATCTCATTTATTCACATATTAATACCTAACAACAAATTCATAACATCAAATCCACCACACTTGTTCTAGAGATAGTACCCTCAATTGGTATCACCGACTAGTGTCACAAAATAATAGAACAAATACCCTCTTGAGTATTGCGTTTTCTTGACACACACTCATGTGCCCACCCCCCTTTTTTGATTTCACCATCCCATCTACCTCAGAACTTTACCCTCTCTGAGAATTATTCTTAACCCCAGTGAGCGGAAAACTTTAATTACATTTAAACTGAATAGGTTTACATTTCCCCTTATCTGTTTAACATTTATGCCGAGAATATCAAGAGAAACGCAAGAGATGACCAAGAACACACAGATTTTAACTCATTTAACATCGGCGGGTACCAGATTGCGGAAATCATATATGCTGACGACACAGTCCTCCTATCGACCAACCCAGAAGGACTTGAACAATTAATTTTGTCCACCAAAAAACACAGCGAGGCCCAAAATCTATACCTAAACACCAAGAAGACCAAAGTATTGACAACAGATAAAGAAAAGACCAAACCAGAAATTGAAATTGGTAACGAAGAACTGGAAAGTGTTAATGAATTCGAATACTTAGGATCCATAATCAACAACTCTGGAGACTGTGCAGTAGAAATTAAAAGAAGACTTGCGTACGTCGTGTTAATCCGTCCCGCCAAATGT
Source organism: Oreohelix idahoensis (assembly GCA_024509875.1). Classification (NCBI taxonomy): domain Eukaryota; kingdom Metazoa; phylum Mollusca; class Gastropoda; order Stylommatophora; family Oreohelicidae; genus Oreohelix; species Oreohelix idahoensis. The sequence goes on from JAMPIV010012760.1 coordinate 117,445, forward strand.
TTGGTACACGTGAAGTTTACCAACATGAGTGTTGGTCAATATTGCATCATCCGTCTACTGTTTCAGCAGGGATGAACAGGTAAACAGACAAGACGAATTATTACGGAGAAGAAGTGCAAACAATGACTCTAAATAACAACACTGCCGGAGAGGAAAAGAGAGCGAAACCCCAACACCTTGACATTTGTCACTTTGTCCTTCCACGAAATACCGAGGATGTAGCGCAGACACCATAGATGGATGATATTGAGCCTTATTTCTTGCTTAGCATAGATTGTCCATGTCTCGCTGCCATATAGAATTATGCTGGTAATGCATGCGTTATATACCGCAGCTTTGGTCTTCGTTGTGAGTTTGGAGTTTCTCCAAACACGCGATGTGAGGCGGGCAAAGGTGGCTGCAGCTTTGCCAATGCGACTGTCACTTTTTGTGTTTAGAGACAGTTTGGCGGTGATAGTAGACCCCAGGTATGTGAAGTGGTGCACCACTGCCAATTCATAGTTATCGATAGTGATTTTTTTTTTTTTTTTTTTGCTTAACCAGCGGCACTTGGGCTTTCAGCCCTTCGGCCCAATGACATGTCATTGCGAGGCTGGGGAACCTGAGGATTTTCCTTCCAACCCGGTCAGGAGCTTCGCTCCTTCCCATCCACAGAGGGTTTATCACAGGAGCCGTTCAGGTTATTCAGTCAAATCTCCGGTCGTAAACATTCCTTCAAACGCCGACGGCCGGGTTTGAACCATGAACACCTGGTCGCCAGTACAACGCCGAAGCCATTATACCAGCGCGGCTCCCATCGATAGTGATAACTAGTGCAACATCTACATCCTTACTGAGCACATTTGCTTTCTTTAGACTTATTGTGAGGCCAAAGTCCTTGCATGCTTGGGTGAAGCGATTCACCAAGCTCTGAAGCTCCTGTTGACAGCGAATAACAAGTCTCTTAAGTGACCCTTCTGATTTTTGTTTTTGCCTTCAGTCTTGCGAGGTTAACCAGTCGGCCATCTGACCTAGTGTGAAGGCATATTCCTTCAGTTGCATCTCTGAATCCATGTTTCAAGAGCAAGGCAAAGAAAATCCCGAAGAGGGTTGGAGCCAGGACGGAGCCTGGTTTAATGCCACTGCGTATGTCAAAGGGTGTGATGTACTTCCGGCACTAAGAGAAGTACTAATGAAAACGAACTATGAATTGAAACAACTAAAAGCACAGTGGATCCCTGCCTGCTACAAGTTATATGGAAAAGAGTAGGCAGATAAACTTGCCAAAGAAGGAGGAAGGGAAATCCAAACAGAAGACAATAATTAGAATTAATTTAGAGAGAAAAAATTGCGTAAGGAACACACGAATTCTGATACTTCAGAACCATACAGTAGATTACCAAGAAGAGACCAATTGATAATTTTGGTACTAATAACCGGCCATTGTAGACTCAAATACCAACTGTACAACAAATACCATCTGTACAACAAATACCGTCTGTACAACAAATACCATCTGTACAACAAATACCACCTGTACAACAAATACCGTCTGTACAACAAATACCATCTGTACAACACATACCACCTGTACAACAAATACCATCTGTACAACAAATACCATCTGTACAACAAATACCGTCTGTACAACAAATACCGTCTGTACAACAAATACCATCTGTACAACAAATACCGTGTGTACAACAAATTGAAAATCAGAAAGACAGATATATGCCCATGCGGCCCCGGGAAAGAGGGGGGGGGGGCAAACAAACAGTAGAACACGTACACCAAAACTGACGGCTCCACGATATGAGCAGTATGGCAGCATGACATTCTATAACCTAGTTAAGGAAGAAACTGTGTGTTGACGAGAGAAGCATGAGGCGGACTACCAGATTTACAAAAGGGATAGACGTGGTTTTTTTAAGAGCGAACGACGTAGAAGAAGAAGAAGAAGAAGAAGAAGAAGAAGAAGAAGAAGAAGAAGAAGAAGAAGAAGAAGAAGAAGAAGAAGAAGAAGATTCTCCAGTGAAGGCTACGGATCTCTTGTTAAGAAAAATGATCGTAACTGTACAATGAAATATTTTACATAAAAGTCATACATTTTATTATAAAGCAAAAAACGTTATCAATACATAAAGTCATGCTGAAATTTTAAAAAATATGTAAAAAAGAATATACTAAAAGCGTTCATTCTCAGACCCCCCAAAGGACCACTAGTTAAGAAGGCGCTAGCGGCCTAAGACCCCAGGACGTTACAAAAAATAACTTCTAGTGATCAGATAACCTACATCATTTGCAACTTTAAGTTTTGCGCAATATAGTCCATTGTATTACTTGCTGGTGCTATATTTGTTCTTCCTTTTAAGTAGTTTATTATAGTTCTTAAGCTAGTACTATGTTTGTTCTACATTTTATGTAGTTTATTTTAGAGCTTAAGCCAGTGCTATTTTGGTTCTTCATCGTATGTAGTTCATTTTATGGCTTGCGCAGGTGCTATATTTATTCTTCTTATAGAGTTAATTTTATGAGCTGAGTCTTCTGGTTCTGAGTTGGTAATGGGGAGTTAGGATTTACCCCAGTAGCGAGGCATTGTTTTGATGGTTCTGGGTTCAATTTATCTGTAAGCCTCTCAACATTTGTTACTATTCTCTTGTCTAGTTTTCTGTTTCTTTATTTCTCACGAGTGCCACAGAAGATGGGGGTGGAGGAGTCTTTCTGAGCCTTAGCAATGACACACACACACACACACACACACACACACACACACACACACACACACACACACACACACACACACACACACACACACACACACACACACACCCCACCACACACCCCCACACACACACACCCACCCACACACCCACCCACACACACACACACACACACACACACACACACACACACACACACACACACACACACACGCACATCTGTCAGTCGCAGAAGAACATTCTCAAATAACTTCAGAGCACAAACCTTAAAAACTGCAGCAGAAGTCCTAATGATAAAAGAACGCTCTGAGAGACTAACAGCTCTCTTCACGTCTGGATTACCTAAGAGTAACACTCCACAAACTGTCAGCAATTCAAAAGAGTTGTGATACAGTGGATCCTATCTCACTCCAATATCCCTGGAAATGAACAAGCTGACAGATTGGCAAAGGAAAGTGGAAAACAACCTCGACGTGACACAAGCATAACTTATGAAGGGGCCAAGAGTTTTATTAAGAGGAGACACAGGAGCAAGTGGGAAACACAGCATCCAGGCCACACAAAAAATGATCCATATTACCAGCTCAGCAGAAGTGAACAAGTGGTAATCTTCAGACTTTCCACAGGTCACAACAGATTGACATACCATCTATTCAACAAGTTAAAGATAGGAACTACTGATGAGTGTAACTGTGGCACTGATAAACTGACTGCTCAACATCTATTTTAAAGGTGTCCAACATATGAGGAATATGGTAAGCGCATATGGTCACCATCACCAATATCATTCCTGGAAAAACTCTACGGAGATACCAACAGACTCAATCTGACCACTGGTTTCTTTAAACATACTCAAGTTGACGTCTGAGACTGAACGAAGGTCTGTTTTAATTTAGCTTCCAATGATTTTTTTGGTACTTTTCAACATATTGTATGTCATGATTAAAATCAGATTCTGTGAATGTGAGTATGCTATTATTTTATTTTTACAACGTTGAATTCTTTTAAAATGAAATGTAAAATGTATGTGAGAATATAGGAATTCAGTATGAAAGATGAGAGAAAGGAAGGGCAGAATATGAGACGGGTCTGTCAGCCCAATTCTCAACACTTTGAAAACAAAATTCGCTCCTTCGTTGGTTCTCTCTTGTATTCGCCCTTTTCTTTTTATTTTGTATCTTTTAAAAACAAACATATAATGACATATGTACAACTATGTTCTCTTATGAAGGTCAATTTCATACTGATGTGTTGGTTCACGCTATATAAATGCCGCTTTTTTTTAAATTTTGGTACCTCCCCTTCCCCGCTCCTTGAAGAGGGCCCTACTGCGTCCGCACATCTTACACCGCCAAAAGCCGGCTTTAAAACAGTACAAGTAATGGATACCAGTTGATGCTGAAATAACCTTACTTACTTTGGTCTTACTTGGTTCGTGACCCTTCTACGCGTGAGCAGTAGAGCTATGGGTTGCTGACTGTAGAGCTCAGACTATCCTATCGGCTGTCTTCCTCCTGGCCTGGTTCCATTCTTGTCCTCGGTCCTTCAAAGATTGTCTAATGTTGTCCTCCCAGCGGACTCTGGGTCGTCCTGGTGGTCTGGATCCTTGGCTCTTTGTTTCCCATGCTTGTCGTGGTATCCGATCTTCTCCCATTCTGCAGACATGGCCAAACCATCTTAGTTGGGAAATAACCTTGGTACAGAAATATGCGCTTAATTACGAGCTGAACACAAACAACAGAACATCTTAATTTACGTGAAAGGATTGGGGTGGGGGGGTGGGGGCGGGGGTAGATAGGGATGGGTGTAAGAACAGAATACAAAGAGGAAGGATTTTATTGACAAAATGATGTTTTCCTACTAAATGAATATCCATTTAAGGAGGATAAAAGCTTAAAGGTCAAAATGTCATCCTAAATGATCAAAGGGAGAAATCAATCAGTGATCAGAGAGACGAGTCGACACAGGCGCCACTTGGGCGACCAGGCTGCCGCATCTCTCGTCTCACCAAGCGGTGATGAGATGGTCTGGACCGACTAAATGTTATCGTTTCTTCTAGATCACTTGACCCTGGCTTATACTTTGACAGAATTCCTCTCACGCGATGATGCACGGAATGGTTGGGGACCGGGATAAAAAGTGGCCGATAATCAGGGGAAATTGCTGAGGTCCTTCAATAAAATATTGGAGTCTCCTGTGGAATAATCCATTAAAGACTGGCATTTTACACCAACTTAATTTCGTTTATTTTCGGATAAATGTTTCTGAATATGTTTATCCTAGAAAGTGTTCATCTGCTGACGCTGCGACAAAATTCCTGTATTTGGCAGGTTTTTGTTTTTTGTTTTTTTTTTGGCATGATGACCTTGACTTTAAAAGAAGTTAGAGCGGTTCGATAATTCCATGATAATGAAAAACTGGCTGATGAAGATCGATGCTTCGTTTTTTTGGAGGTTTTTTTTCCCCTTAAAAATCTTATGTGAGCTGGTTTGGTTCGTCACCTACATTCTCTACATTGTCAATATCTACTTATGTGTCAACTTTCCATGTAAGGAGAGAACAAGAAAGTATTCAGTGGGGTACTGGAAGATGAGACAGGTCTATATTTCGGAGCTGGCATTTGCTGATGATGTTGCCCTGATTGCTAAATCAGAGGCACATCTCCAATCCAACCTGCAAGTCTGGAAGGAAGAGCTGGAGAAGAGAGGGATGGTCATAAGCAGCTCTAAAACAAAATCCATGGTGATATCACGAAAAGAAAGAAGACATCAGATTAAGCTGGGAGAACAGGTCCTGGAGCAGGTCGACCACTTTAAATATCTCGGAGCTATTATAGACCGAAAGGGAGGCATCAAAGAAGAGTTGGCCACTCGAAAAGCAGCAGCTGGGAGACTTTTTCAGGCCATAAATCGAGGATTCCTCAGCAAGAGAGAGAGGTTGGTAAGAAAACGAAGATGGCTGTATACCGCTCCACCTATGTCCCAGTCTTGACATATGGATGCGAGTCATGGGCAATGACTACAACCCATAAAAGCCAGATCGAAACCTCAGAGGTGAGGTGTCTGAGGAAGTGTGGTTGAAGTAACAGGAGGAGACGTGGTACGCAGCCAGACGATACGTCAAGGCCTTAAATCCTACCCCCTGCAGACCCAAGTAGAACAGTCCCAATTAAGATGGTTTGGCCATGTCTTCAGAATGGGAGAAGATCGGATACCACGACAAGCATGGGAAACAAAGAGCCAAGGATCCAGACCCCGAGGACGACCCAGAGTCCGATGGGAGGACAACATTAGACAATCTTTGAAGGACCGAGGACTAGAATGGAACCAGGCCAGGAGAAAGACAGCCGATAGGATAGTCTGGCGCTCTCTCTTCCAAACCTCTACACCTCATGGTAGAAGGGGAACGACTAAGTAAGTGTCAACTTTCTCTCACATTCTCTGAGTTGTCAATATCTACTTATGAGTCAACTTTCTCTCACATTCTCTACATTGTCAGTATCTACTTATGTGAACACTTTCTCTCACATTCTCCGAGTTGTCTATATCTACTTATCTGTAAATTTTCTCTCACATTCTCTGAGTTGTCTACATTCACCACTCACATTCTCTACATTGTCAATATCTACTTATGTGTAAACCTTCTCTCACATTCTCTACATTGTCAATATCTACTTATCAGTAAACTTTCTCTCACATTCTCTGTCTATATTCACCACTCACATTCTCTGAGTTGTCAATATCTACTTATGTGTAAGCTTTCTCTCACATTCTCTGAGTTGTCTATATTCACCACTCACATTCTCCGAGTTGTCTATATTCACCACTCACATTCTCTGAGTTGTCTATATTCACCACTCACATTCTATAAGTTGTCTATATTCACCACTCACATTCTCCGAGTTGTCTATATTCACCACTCACATTCTCTGAGTTGTCTATATCTACTTATGTATATACTTTCTCTCACATTCTCTGAGTTGTCTATATTCACAAAAGGCGATGGACAGATATAAGTTAACCATTGCTCAGCGCTATGTCGCATGGTTCTTGACTTCTGAATTATCTTGTGAACAATCCCTTCGGATAGAAGCGCCATTACACTTCTATCTACATCTCTGCCAAGAGTAATCTTGTGCGAAGGTAAACACCTTTATCGACCCATTTAGATACTCTTGAGTTTTGGCCATTGTTGGAGCACTACTGCAAAGCAGGGGAGGCAGTCCGTGACAAGCGTTTTCTTATAATTCGTTAGCTCGTTCAAGCCCCTAGCTGAGTTAATTCCGCGAAATTTCTCTTATTATTATTGTATAGCTCTGTTTTTTTTTTTTTTTTATTTTTTTTTTTAACCAGCGGCACTTGGGCTTTCAGCCCTTCGGCCCAATGACATGTCATTGCGAGGCTGGGGAACCTGAGGACTTTCCTTCCAACCCGGTCAGGAGCTTCGCTCCTTCCCATCCACAGAGGGTTTATCACAGGAGCCATTTAGAGGCTATTCAGTCAAATTTCCGGCCGTAAACATTTCTTCAAACGCCGACGCCCGGGTTTGAACCATGAACACCTGGTCGCCAGTACAACGCCGAAGCCATTACACCAGCGCGGCTCCCATAGCTCTGTTTAAAGATACCTACCAAAAATTACCATTAATGATGAGGAAATTGAAAATGTCATAAATTTTGAATATCTTGGCTCCATAATGAACAACAATGGAGACTGCTCACAAGAGGTCAGAAGGAGACTGGCCATAGCAATGCAGAGGTTAAATAAAATGAAGAACCTGTCACAAATGAAAATAGTGCAGCAGTAATCATCCACTTTTGCCTCTCCCCATCGAGAGTATATTTTTTACTACATGAACGAAGGATTAACCAGTGTAATTAACACGTGGGCCATCTGGCAATTAAGCCCTATGTGAAACAGAGAGCGAAGCGCGGAGCATGGCGTAATAGATTCTTTGATCAGGGGAACACACGATATTCAGTGAGACGGACCTTGGATTGTAAAACTTTCAGGTGAAAATTGCTTAGCTAATTTTCGGCAAGGCGGAGATGATGAAAGTCAAGAGTTGGTAAAATTACCTTTGATTCAAGAAATCGAACGGCAAATTGGCTCGGGTCTGGCAGTGGTGTGACTTTCGCATTAAAGAACGACAGTACGGAACATATCAATATATACCATGTCTCTCCGATAGCCATGATCAGTTGCCAGAAATCTATCTGAATTCTTTAGCTCGTTATCTTAAGATTTCTCGTACAGAGTGAACATTAATAGATTCCGTGGAGTGTTTCATTTTTCTGATTGCGGTAATTTATATACTAGATTTGAAGTGATTTAGTGTGTTTAAAGTTTTCAATACATATTTCACTGAGATTTTCTGTGCTAATTAAATAACTTATAGCTAACTTTCCAACCGTAAAGTAAATTTAATTACTCGCTATTTTTCCAGTAAGAGATGTTTTAAATTGACTAGTACATACATTAAATAACTGCCTACTGACGGCATATATTATTTACTTTTATCCATTTTATGTAATTTGTTTAAATGATTAGTGTTCATATCACGCGTTAACAGAATTATAGGATAAGCTAGACGCGTGTGTTTTAAATCTAATTTATAACAGTGGTGAATAGGTCCTATTTTACCACGTGTTAAATATGATATTGATAATTTGGTTAAATGTTTATATTCTCTTTTATATAGCTGGTCAAAACCTGAGTACTAGCGGCTTTTTTATGGCCATATGAACTTATGATCATACGAACTTATAATATTATAAGCATCCAAGAATATTTAATATTGATGAGCTTCTTGCTGTGACCTGTGCGGTCCAATTTTTCTCATTTTCATGAGAGAAACCAGAATAGAACCATTGAATTATAATATTAACTGGGCCAGGACAATTACCAAATTTACTTATATAAATATCATCAGCCAGCTGTGGCGCAAGATAGTGTCAGCAACATTTGTGTAACTTAAACCTAGCGTTTCCGCCACCTGAGGCTAAACAACTTAGGAACTGTATATGTTCCATTTATTCTACATCGGCGATCCCCACGCATGAACCTTACTCCAACCAACTGAAGGCATAGATAACTTATTGTATCCAGTACAAATTTAACACCGACTCTAGCGACTCCTGTGAAATTTGCAGTCAGCAACTACGGATAGTCTGGGGCTGGATTTGGCAAACTTAAATTTGACACTAAATATATATATTACTTATTAGTGTATTTCCTTGGAATGCCTGCGACAACTACTGAGATACGTGTATCCGAAAGTGGTCACTGCGTGTATGAGAATTGAATGAACAGAGAAAGAAACTTATGTCTTTTGTTAACATCATATACTTATATGGTTTCTTCTTTCTTTTTTTTTTTAAATCTCAATAATCTGATTAGTCACGGGATAGTTTACATTAGGAACCTATTCTTTTCCCATACTGACTATTTCATAACTTATTGTTAACCTTTGATCTTTTGGGTTAATTAACCTCTGATGGGATCGTCCTTTCTTTTCCTTTATCAGAGGGGAGAACCTATTTGATTAATTTTCATTTTGGATGTAAACCATGATCTCTTGATGCATATGATTTATGTTGTGATTTTCTATTTGTAATAAACTTTATTAAACCTTTAGTTCTTGTGTCGGTCATCCCCAATCCATTATATGTTATACATAGTTTGTTTTCACGTTCGTGCGTATTTGTCAAAGAATTTTTGTGCATGTGAGTACAGTGTAACTTGTATTTTCGTACAAGGAAAGAAAGTGCGTCTGATTTACATATCGTCGTCCAGATAGGCTGGATTAGATAAATTATTCTATCCAGAGACTGTCCTTTCTCTTACACAATCACCCTCGTGAAAAAAAACTATATCTTACCCCTTACTTTCACATTGTCATCACTATCACCTCTGCTCAGACAGGGCTATAAACATCTATTACCTATCTGAAAAATCATACACGACAGAATCTATGGCATAACACCAGTAAATTAATAAAAGTAAAACTTATGAGATTATGCATCTTTCCGGTAGCAACATATGGATGTGAATCATGGACCATTACTCAAACATTAAAGAATAAAATCGAATCTTTGGAAGCAAAGTGTTACAGAAAAATTCTCAGAATATCGTAGACCAAGAAGAAGAAAAATATAGACATCATACACGACCTGAACGTCGAGGAAAACTGGCTCATAAACAATATCATGTCCCGGAAACTGAAATATTTTGGCCACATTAAAAGTCATAGTGGCGAAGAGAGAGCAGTGATGGAGGGTATGGTACCTGGAAGGCGAGGCAGGGGCCGACCAAGACGACGGTGGACATAGGACATTGAAGACACCTTGAACATGACATTGGAGGAGGCAGGAGGGCTGGCTAGAGATCGAGAGTCTTTCATGCGGGCTGTGATGAGAGCGACGTTCTGCAAAGGACATGCTACATGATGATGAGCTCTGTTTAAGTGTATTTAATAAATTGTCTGAGACATACGAATGTAGTAGATTCAAAATGATTAAATCAACTTCAGATTTGTATATATATATATATTGAATACTTCTTTAACAAACAATAATCATCATCGAGTGCTGTTATGGAGTATTGGTTAAGAGTTCACTTGGCAACTTTTATGTTTACAAATAAACAAACAACACACAAAGGTATGTCATCAGGTACTCAGAAATAAAGAAGTAGAAGACTAGACAACAGAAAAATAATAGAAGTGATAGGCTTAAAGGGAATCGAACTAGGACCTTCCGAACGGCACCCACCGCCTAGCCATGGCAGCGAATCGCCATTATCCACATAACCATGTGCGTTGTTTGTTTATTTATATACTGTTTATTTTACTCAGGGTTGTCCTGGGGGTCTGGATCCCTGGCTCTTTGTTTCCCATGCTTGTCGTGGTAGCCGATCTTCTCCCATTCTGCAGACAAGGCCAAACCATCTTAGTTGCGACTGTTCTACTTGGGTCTGCAGGGGGTGGGATTTTAGGCCTTGACGTATCGTCTGGTTGCGGACCTTGTTACTTCAACCACCTTCCTCAGATACCTCAATTCTGATGTTTGGATCTGGCTTTTGTGGGTTGTAGTCATTGCCCATGACTCGCATCCATATGTCAAGACTGGGACATAGGTGAAGCGGTATACAGCCATCTTCGTTTTCTTACCAACCTCTCTCTAGCTGAGGAATCCTTGATTTATGACCTGAAAAAAGTCTCCCAGCTGCTGCTTTTCGAGTGGCTAACTCTTCTTTGATGCCCCCCTTTCGGTCTATAATAGCTCCGAGGTATTTAAAGTGGTCGACCTGCTCCACGACCTGTTCTCCCAGTTTAATCTGATGTCTTCCTTCTTCTCGTGTGTTAATAATGTAAAACATAGAATTATAGATATACATCCTACCCCAAATTGACTTTGGGATCACATACGTCTGGCTCAGAGATAGAGCTAAGGCAACTTGTTGAAAATGCCTCTTACACGTGTTCTGGGATTGTTACTTTATAATAAGCTCCCACTTTGATCTCAGATTCCGTTCTTCCTTGCTAATAATAGTAGAGTGTTTCAGGGCTTTTATGTCCTCAAGAGGCTCAAACCAGTCCGGTCCGCAAAATTAATTCTGATTTTATTCTTAACTCTGGCAGGTCTTGTTGTTTTCTCGACGAGGTGAATTTCCACAGTGCTTTAAACTGCAAAAGTGTTAAGTTATATTCTCTCTTTCGTTCTTGGCACGTATTGTTTACTATTAGACCAGGCCCCAATCAGAAATGATGTTATGTTTACATCTCCAGTGCCGGCCACTAGTTTCAAACATGTGTTTTTAGGATGGGGTTTATTCAAAAATTCCTCATAGGAATTATGTCTGTGATTGTAAAGGTCTCATCTCTACATATATAAAACGCAACGTCTGTCTGTTACCTTAAACCTCGAGAACGGTTGAACCGATTTTGATGCGGTTTTCTCCAGCGTATTGGAAATTTCTCTGGGAAGGTTTTAAGCTATATATCATCATGGTACAACATCAGGAGGCTGAGCAGTGAAGAAATATGTTGCGCAAGACGGAAAAAAATCGTCCGCGCAGCATATTAAATTCGAAACGGCGGCTAAGCTATAAGAGATATCTCGAAACAATGTATGAGAGACTTTTAAGGTTTAATAGTTCTACAAAAAATTCAGCAAGGGCATATATTCCATATCAATAGATAACTTACAATAAGAATTGTTATGTTTCAATTTTCGGAGAAATTTATAAAGTTCAGTTCGCTGTTGAATATCATCGTAACCCCTAAAGAAGTTATGTGCTGACGTTCAAAGTTCAAGGGCAGATATATCATTTGATCGGTAGCTTATTTCCCAAAGGAAAAAATGATCCTAAATTTCTTCAGATATATTTCATCGCTGATCATGGGTCTCAGGCTTCTATGCGTTGTAACAATTTTAAAAATCATAAATTGGGATTGATTTCTGTTTTGCAAGACATGTTACATCATTTAAAACAGCCTTAGAGAATATTCCTTCCAATGTCGAGGACTTCCGTCTAATTATCCACGCAGATAGGCGACGTGACGGTGAACATTGGGGCAGGTATAATGCCTCAACCACTAATGAGGTAGCTATGTTAATTGCAGGCCAACAATTCGAACGAAGGGACATCGTTTTGCAAGGAAGTGAAAACTCTATACAAAGAGTATCAGAAACTCATAGAGCTTATGACGCTGTACAATACCCATTAATGCTGTGCTGTGGTGAAGATGGGTATTACATTTCTATGTCTCAAGTCAATCCGCAGACTGGAAAAAGACTTCCTAATAAGACAGTGTCGTATATGAATTTCTGTTCATATCGAATGATGGGTTGCGAGCGTCACTTAAACACTTAACACTTATTTAAAACGCTTCTCAGTCAGTTTTGGGTTGACCAATATCCCACAATTGAAACTGAGCGTTTAGCTTATATACGATCAAACCAACGACAACTGAGAGCTGAAAATTATAACAGCTTACATCATGCCTTGCAAGGCAACGAAAACATGTCAGAAATGGAACAGTTGATTATTCTCCCGTCTTCTTATACTGTAAGTCCAAGATATTTACACGAACGTACACAAGGCGCAATGACATATTTTAGACGCTTTAGGAGACCGGAATTGTTTATAACATTTACCTGTAAAGCCAAGTGGCCCGAAATAATAAGTGCATTGTATGAAAATACGGTTCCATAAGATATAACATAATTAGTAGAGTGTTTCACCCGAAAATACAGAATCTTATGAATCTGACAACGAAAAGTAAAATTGTCTGCACAGTACGATGTTTCATGCATACAGGGTAGTGGCAAAAGCGTGGATTACCTTATATTCATTTACCGCTTTGGCTTGAGAACAAAATTCGACCAGAAGAAACAGACTCCGTGATTTGTGCCGAACTTCCAGATACGAATGTTGACCCACAATTGAATGAAATTGTCATTAAGAATGTGATTTGATTTTGTAGATCTTGACATCTGAATCCAAATTCTTCGTGCACGGACTCTCATAAATGCATCAATAAGTATTTGACAAGTTTTCACCAAGATACCATTACAGGCTGTCACGGATACCCGAAATACCGAAGAAGATAACCTGCCTTTAGAGGCCAAGTAGCGACCATGACGATAAGAACAGAAACGCAGAAAAGGGATAAACTTTGGGTTATGGTACCATATAACCCAGTTTTACTGAGAACGTTTGACGTGCATATTAACGTAGAGTACTGCAGTTTCGTAAAATCTATAAAATATGTTTGTAAATAAACTAACAAGGGTAGCGATCACGCGACATTTAGTCTCAACAGCCAGGATCAGATACAACAATTCCAATCCGGTTGCAATATAAGTACTTCAGAGGCGGTTTGGACAATTATTTCGTTTAGCAAACACGAAAAATCGCCAACTGTTATGCATTTAGCTGTCCATCTTGAAAATGGCCAACGTGTGTATTTCAACTCTAACAATTCCGCGGTTGTTGTTCTTAATCCGCGAGATACTACTTTGATGACTGTTATCAAATTGTGCTCAGAGGATTCTTTTGCAAGGACTTTGGCGTATGATGAGGTTCCGGCATTCTATACATGGAATAGAAATAAATTTCAGCGGCGAAACCAAGGAGTACCAGTTGAAGGACACCCAGGTGTAAAAAAAATGTGACCCTTTGGGGCGTGTCTATACCGTCAACCCCAATAACGCTGAATGTTATTATTTTAGTGTGTTACTCCACGTTGTTAAAGGTCCTTCTTCTCTTGAAAACTTAAAAACGGTTCAATGTGTCCTACATCCCACATTTCAAGCAGCACGTAAAGCATTGGGTTTAAAAGAAGATAATGCTCATTGGAACAATACACTGCAGGAGGCTGCTTTGTCCAGTTCACCTTAGTTGCTTTGGTATTTGTTTGCCACTATTTTGGTACTTTGCCACGTATCTGATCCACAATCCCTGTGGCTTTCACACAGAGGCAGTGTTTTAGAAGATATTTTATATTCGCCATTACCGTTCAATAGAAAACTTGCCATACAGCGATGAAATATACAATTATGCTTTAATTAACCAAAAAAATTATACAGTCGGTCTCAGGAACAAAACCTTACAAGAGTTTGGTCTTCTGCAAACAAATGATCCGGATTCTTCTGCTTTTGACCGACTATGTCTACAAGAAACGACATGTGACCAACAGGCGTTGTTTCACATCGTGAGTACAAATGAGACCTGCTTGAACAGTGATAAACTTACAGTTTACAACACCGTTCTCACATGTGTCAAAAATGGTTTAGGACATGCACTCTTTTCAGGTGCCCCCGGCAGTACGGTAAAGACTGTCCTTATAAATCTGCTTTTGCTCAAAATAAGATCTCGTGGTGATATTGCCCTGGCCGTGGCTTCTTCATGTACAGCTGCGACGTTGCTACAAGGTGGCAAAATGGCTCATGCAAGTGACCACTCAAATTATGTCATGATGATCAAGGTGCTGTGTGCAATATTTATAAATTGAGCGCCGCTGCAGAATTTGCTGCAAAAGTGTTCGATCATTGTGTGGGATGAGAGCAGTAAAAGTTCTATCGACGCCCTAGATAGGACTCTGAAAGATATAAGAGGCGACATTCGATTCATGGGTGATGTTACCGTATTATTTGATGGGATTTTAGGCAAACTTTACCCGTTATCCCAAGAAGTACAAGGGCAGACGAATTAAATACGTGTTTAAAATGATCTTTCATTTGGCCTGACACTGGAAAACTATCCCTCTCTAAAAATATGCGCGCTCAAATGTTCGATAGCGTCGACATGTCTCTCTTTGCAGATTTGTTGTTAAACATAGTAAAGGAGACATGCATGTACAGGGAAGGAAATTCAGTTTGAATAATCCTCAACTGACCTTGACATTTGAGTTGAAGATTCTTATTTTCGAGTTGGACTTGATTTCTCTTGTTCTCCATATGTTTCCCAATGCAATGAACGCTCCTCTTGCTTTTTGTATTCTTATTTTGATGTCATTGTCTGTCCCTCCAACTTTGTTTATATTACTTCCAAGATATGTGTACGATTCTACATCTTTTAGTGGTGTTTCTTCAAGTTCAACCTTGTTATCATTTCAACATGGAAAGAACTTGAGCGGATCGCACAGGACAGGAAGACTTGGCATGTGTTTGTTGAAGTCTTATGCTCCTTGGGGAACTAAAGGGTATTGATTGATTGAATAAAATTGTGTAGAGTTGTTCACGTCATCCAAGAGTTGATCAATTCTGTTTATCCGGACATAATAAATTTACGAAGTAAGTATCCATCATGGTTTAAGAAACGCGCTATATTTGGCACCTAAAAATGATAATAAGATTTACTGACCACATTCGTTGTCCGTGATCCCAGGGGAGGTAATCTCTGATATATAGCAGAGAGACGAGATCAAAGACGGTCTGTTCGCTTAGCGACGTCTATGTTCCAGGACGGCATCGGTGAGCAGAAAATCTTTATCTCGGGAGTCGAACGAGTTGATTTTCCTGATATGGCCGAAGGCGCGATTTCTCGCACTAGTTAGTGAAATAACCGTTTTTCCGTATATATACTCCGTCCTTCCAAAGTCAGTTTATCTAGTCGCTACAGAATTTTTGGAAATATCTAGCTCGCCATTCTAGAGCCATTGTAAAAAGTGGATTATTAGATTCCGTGGAGATTGTTTCATTTTTCCTATTTGCGGTAATATATATTAGCATTTAAGTGATTTAATGTGTTAAGTTCCTCATTATAATTCACTTGGATTTTCTGTGTGTTAATTGACTAGCGTATTAATTCATTACGAGTAATTGTGTAAGTGACTAGTGTAATATCATGTGGCGAAACAAATAGCTAGTAATGACAAGCGATACTTGTAAAGTAGTCATAATTAAATTAACACTGATATTGTGCGCTGAGAGTTTACCAGGGGCGAGAAGGGGAAAAGGCGTATACCTTAAAACCCAACCCGTAACAGGTGAGCGAAGCGTGATAAGATAGGCTAAGAGCTGTGTGCTTTTAATTTGATTAAATGACGGAGTGGATAAGAGATCTTACCTTACGCGTGACAGGATAGGATATTGATATTGTGATTAAATGTTTTGATTTCTCCTAAATTTAATACTGATCACAAACCAGCCTGTCAGCGGTCTAAGTCTAAATACAACCAGTAACAATTCTTAGTCTTTATCGGGTCTTCGAAATTGACCTGTGCGGTCCTCTTGCTTCATCCAGAGAGAGAGAGGGAGTCTAAACCTACAGACAATAAGACTTAATTACAACTGGAGACACCAAATATCCAGATTCTTTCCATTCAATTATATCAGCCCGCTGTGGCGAAATATCTAAATATAACATTGTTCCCGACTACTGACCATTGTGTTGTCAAGTGGATTTATCCAGAAAGATTTACCCACCAGACATTTCATTTAACTATTGGAAGTACTAACTACTGTCCACTGTGAACACTAGATATTGGTAATTATTTTGCTACCAGAACTATCTGACGGGACATTAATACAATAATCACCACCAAAGTAAGCGTTCCCCATTAGGAGGATTAATTAGTCGAGGAGGGACTGGGGCTCACTTCGGCGAAACATAACACTGGATTTTGTTACATGTACCATGATGATATGTTCAAGATGTTGGTAAATAACTAGTAGGTAAGCGAGATTGAATGTGGCCACAGATTGACAGAGTGTGAGTAAGTGGAGTGAATATTTCTATTCGTATAATCATTGTACCCACTTCTTTTTCTTGTTCGCGAATACTGTTATTTTACAGGATAGATTAACTAGGAACTCTGTTCTTTACGTTATCGTCTATTTCTATACCCTAGCGTTAATCGTTTGACCTTTTGGGGTTATTAACTTCTTGCGGGATTTTTTCTCAACAGAGGGGCTAACACTTATGGGTTTATTTTCCAAATTATGTAACCTATGATTTTATTGATATATATATATATATGTTTGATGTTGTGAGAAGTTTATATGATAATAAACTTAACAAAATTTAATTACTTGTGTTGGTCAGCTTAGCCCATATCCATACTCCATTTACTATAGTTTTCACGTTTGTGTGTCTTGATCGTACATTTAACAGAAAATGACTACCTGTACACTTTATCTGCGATCGACAATGCACGATGTTTACGTTTTACACCGCTTCTTTTATTTGCTGAATCCATAATGGGGCTAAACAGCAGCAAATAAATGATAAAATGAGAAGGAATGAGCAAGAATGGCTGTTAACACGTGCAAGCAAGGCCCAACAGCTGCATCAAAACATAAACTGCTCCAGAAAACAGTGGCGCGCCAACGCGGTAAATTTAAAAATGAGCTCCGAAATCCATGCCGGAAATCTGAAAGAACCGGATTATCGATGGCCGGATTTTTGAATGTCAACTGTACCTTATTTCTCACTGAGTTACCACCTTTTCAGTTCTATTCAGACGGGACAAAATCTATCTTAAATACTTATCTAAATTTACCACAGAATGGGTTGGCTCGTTCGCGGGATTTGAGCTAGATCTGGAACAAGTAGCACAGAAAAAGTGCTAGGTCCTCAGATTGTTTTTTCTAGTACGGCAGATTAAGTTTTGTTTCCTAAAGTTTGATCTAAGTCTGTATCTAGATAAATGACTAAAGTCTGATATTAAATCTTAATTATAGTCTAGATAGAGCAGGGTGTGGTTGTCTCGTGAGTTTAAGCAATACTAATAATAATTTCCCCCTAGACTAACGTTCTGTTTATTGGGTTGCTGACCACACATACTAGAAATTTGTTCTTTCCACAGCATTTTAGAGTTACATACAGTTAGATTTTGAGGATGATCTTTGTCGGAGACATGTTATGTAATAAATTTGTACTACAAGACCGCTGGTAGCGCGTGATTGTCTGACAATCACCAGGTTTTTTTTGAAGCAGTAGAGTGTGAGCTAAGCTAAGGGAGTGCATTCTGACTACTCGTCAAGTTAATAGCGTCCCCTAACTCTATAAACAGACTTCAGGTGTGGGCGAGTTTTGGGTTTTGAATAAGAAAATATATTTTTTTCCCTTAATTTTTAAACAAAATATTTTCCAACGTAAGCAATAGTAGTTTTTCTGTTGTTAGCCTAATCTACCATTTTTATGGTTTAAGTCGTCTGTATTAGGAGCTTTTTTGCCAGTTAATAACAGCGATAGATTAGATAACTGACAACGGGAGGAGGTATCACATTTAAATAAACCAGAATTATTGTTTTTTGGTTTTTCTCGTAATCTGCTAGGGAAGCAGAGTATCCGTTTTCTTCTTTCTTTCTCGGGTAATCCACAGTCAGTTATTTGCCATGGCTGGGCGTGAAAAACTTAAAGCAATGCTAAGAGAGGAAGTAATGGAGACAGCATTAGAAGGAGAAGAAGCGAAAGAGTTTGTCAACGAAGAACTCGAAAGATATGACGCGGAGAAGAAAATTGAGGCAGAGATAGAAGCTTGCAGGGCAAACGAAAGAGAGAAGGAGAGACAGCATGGGGAAGGAGAAAATGAGAGACAGCACGAGGAACGAGAGAAGGAAAGACAGCATGAATTGGCGCTTAAGGCTCTAGAGGTCCAAAGTCGTGGTGCTGCGTCCACCTCCAGCAACGGGGAGTCTCCACCTCAGTCACAATTAACTGATCTTTCCTGCACTCAGTCTCCTCAACTCGTATATATGTCTTTCGCCCTGAAACCCTTCCCAAGCCCCAATGAAAAAATTGACTCCTATCTAGAAAAATTTGAGAGAATGGCAAATCTGTATGGTTTGGAAAGTTCGATATGGTGTTTGAAGCTTTCCCAGGCTTTGAAGGGTAATGCGTATGATGTTTACGTAAAGCTGGGAAACAGCCATCAAGACAACTGCGACATGTTAAAGAAGGCTTTACTGGAGCGTTTCGAAATGAACGCTCGCAAATTGTTGCAACTGTTCAGGAAAAGCAGAAATGAAGGAACCAAGACATTTCACCAGTTCTCTTCACGCCTGAACGGATATTTGACAAAGTGCCTGGAGCTGGCAGAGCTTCCTCGCTCTTATGAAGGGCTTGAGGAGTTCGTTCTTACCGAACAAATAAAAAACACCTTGTCAAATAAAACCCGTAGATTTCTGGCTGAACAAGGCGCAGTAAAGCTGGAAGACATCTTGAGCAAGTCTGTGCAATATACCAATGCGCTGGCCGAGCTACTAGGCACAAAACGCAAACCGACTGATGAGCCTTCTCGGAAAAATAATCTAGAGCAGTCTTCCCATTCTTCCCACTACCATAACCAACGAGAAACTGTACCCCAGAATCCTCCTCA
Source organism: Oreohelix idahoensis (assembly GCA_024509875.1). Taxonomy (NCBI): domain Eukaryota; kingdom Metazoa; phylum Mollusca; class Gastropoda; order Stylommatophora; family Oreohelicidae; genus Oreohelix; species Oreohelix idahoensis. The sequence goes on from JAMPIV010012760.1 coordinate 136,974, forward strand.
GGAAAAAGCAAAATTCTATAAAAACAGGTACCCCACCAGCAACAATTCTGATTAGCCCAACCGGCCTACATGGCACCGCAGCCAGAAAAGTCAAGACAAGGGAAAAACCCCTGCGCAAGGGACATCTGATCAGGGCTAGCACACCGGGACAAATCGAATCGGTTGTTTGTTAACAGATTCGCAAAGGAGAATTAGTGTCAGTGATTCTCAACCTGAGGGTGAGAGGCCCTCAACGCGAGGAACTGTTATTTTGAACAGGACTTCAATATATTTTCTTTTTGACACAGGGTTATCTTTTGATTGTATTGTCGCAAGGCATTTGGTCAAACCTGGTCAAGAGACAGAAGAAACCGTCAAATTATGTGGAGTTTTCAAACGTGATGCACCAACAACGCTTCCCATCGCATTGGTGGAGATACACTCTGATTTTGTCAGAGGTGTGATCAAAGCGGCTATAATTGATGATCCGATCTACCCAGTCATACTTGGTTGTAGATACGTGTTTTCTGGGAGACCAAAAGAGCCGATTGTGGCAGCAGTAACCATAAGAGGGCAAACCAAGAAGGAAAGGGAGCCTGCGCCTAATATGTTACCAACGAAACTAAAAAAGGCACAACAAAAGGACCATACCTTGGAGCCCTGCTTTATGAAACTGCCCATGGCCAAGGACCCCATACATAACGGAGACATCTTTTCTAAGGATGGCGTATTGTATCGTGGAAAGGGCAACCCTCATCAAGGACATAATCAGTTCCAAGTACCGACACAATACAGAGACCACATTTTAGAAATGGGACACCCTCTTCCCTTTATCGGACATATGGGACAAAACGCCACTATTCAGCGAATATCGACTCACTATAAGTGGCCAGAAATGAACACTGATATTATCAGATACGTGAAATCCTGCGCCCAGTGCCAAAGTGTAGCTCCCAAGCATTGGACACCCCCAGTTCTCATGGGAGAAATTCCAATAGTGGATACACCATTTTAATGGGTTTTAATCGACATTTTAGGACCCCTAGAAAGAACTAAAAGAAGGAACAGGTTTATCCTGACCTTAGTCGACACATGCACTTTGTTGGCAGAATCTATACCGCTAACATGCACGGATTCCAAGCATGTCGCAGAAGCCCTATTGCAGATTTTTACACGGTTGGGATTCCCTCAACAAGTTTTGACGGATAACGGATCCCAATTCCGTAGCCTGTTAATGGAGGAGATCTTTAAGATCTTGAGGAACCAGCACATCTACACCAGCCCCTATAATCCGGCCGGAAGTGGGTTAGTAGATCGTGTCAAAGGAAGCCTCACTATGATGTTGCGTAAGCTGGGCCAAAAGAACCCTGAAGATTGGGACCTTTTCATTCCTGAAGCCTTATTCGCCTACAGGGAAGTCACACAGGCATCTACAGGTTTACCACCAGCTACGATTTTATTCGGCAGACCTATTAAGGGCCCGCTTGAAGCCTTACTCCGGTCACTGACAGACCTGAAGGCTGATGAGACAGTCGTCTCAGCCAGCAAATATTTATCGGAACTTAAGGAAAGGTTACAACTAGGATCGGATCTAGCAACAACCATCCTTAAGCGAGCGCGCAGGAAGCACGCTAAACGATACAATAAATCGGCTAAAAAGAGAGAATTACAAGCAGGAGAGAAGGTTTTGTTGCTACTTTAAACCGGAAGCAACAAACTATGTATCGGAAGACAATGGCCGTTTACCGTCCTTAAAAAGATCTCAAGGACCAACTATAAGATCTCTATTAAAGGAAAGTAAAAGGTCTACCATGTAAATTTATTAAAGAAATATTTGGAAAGACCGGTGCCTTCCCCCGAACATCTCTTGGCGGTCGCCATAGCAACCGAAGATGAGGAAGATGACGATAGTTGCATGGAATATCCATTGCAACAAACGGAATCTTTCAGAGATGTACAATTCGGTGACACTCTCTCTGAAGCACAACAGACAGAAACGAGGGCGCTACTGAAACAGTACACAGCAGTTTTAACGGACTTACCTGGTCTAACACATCTCGCAGAGTTCGATATGAAACTGAAAAACGAGACACTTGTGCGAACCAGAGTGTACCCTATTCCGTATGCTAAAGCTGATACGCTGCGGGGAGATATAGACAAGCTACGTCAAGCAGGAATTATTAGTGAGTCTACATCTCCTTATAGTTCGAGCTCAGTGCTCTTGGAGAAGCCCAATAAGGAAGTTCGGCTGTTCATCGATTACCGTCTACTTAATACTGTAACGGAATTCCAACCTGAGCCACTCCAGAGCGCTTCTGAACTGTTCACCAAGCTTAGCAGGGCAAGAATTTTCTCCAAGATTGACCTGAGTAAAGGTTATTATCAAATACCAGTCAAGGAGGACATTAAACCCCTGTTAGCTTTTAGCACCAGTGAAGGACACTATACTTTCAACGTGATGCCTTTCGGGTTGCACAACGCACCAGGAGTCTTCACCAGGATGATGAAAAAGCTTTTAGAACCATTGCACAGTCCACATATCCACAACTTTATGGACAACATATTGATTGCAACGGAAACATACGACGAACATATTGCTACGGTCTCTATGCTCCTCAGGGGACTGCAGGAAACAGGACTGACAGCCAGACCGAGCAAATGTTTAATCGGATATGAAAAGCTTGACTTCCTAGGGCATACCATTTCTCACGGTTCCATGTGGCCAGTTGCCAAGAACGTAGAGAAAATACGTGCAGCAAAAAGGCCTAAAACGAAGAAAGACACACTTTCATTTCTATTACTGTGTGCATATTACCAGAAATTCATTAAAAATTTCAATGGCCTGACAGCACCCCTTACTGACCTTACAAAGAAGGGGCAACCTGAGAAAGTTATTTGGGATGCTAAGTGCGAACACGCTTACGTCACTCTGAAGGAACGGCTGTCCAAATATCCAGTTTTATGGTTACCTGCCCTTAACAAACCTTTCATTTTGCGGGTCGACGCAACGGGTCAAGGGATCGGGTCACCTCTGCTCCAAGCAGACGACAATAATCCGAACCTGTTATTCCGAGTGGCATGAGGCAGCCGTAAATTGAATGCAGCATAGCGAAATTATTCGACCGTGGAACGGGAATGTCTAGCACTTGTACACGGGATCAGAAGGCATCATGAATATCTGTATGGAGAGTCGTTCACAGTGCAAACAGATCATGCTCCACTGGCGTTTATGTGAGAAAACAAGGAATTCCACGCAAAGATCATGCGCTGGGCGTTGCTGTAAGCGTATATTCTTTTAAGGTTCAATACATCCCAGGAAAAGAAAAAGTAGGAGCGGACTTTATGAGTCGAAATTGGAGAATGGAGGAAGAGGGTGAGGATGAAGATAGAGTCAATCTGGAAGATACGAATAACAGCAGCTCTATTTCCGTAAATTAGACATGAAAGGGTTTCATATCTTCAAGCCCGGGCGACATGTCACATATGTATGTAAATAGTGCAGCAGTGTCCCGTCCACCTTGCTTCCCCATCTTAGGATTATAATTTTTGCTACGCAAAAACATACAATTCGCTGACGAAATTCACTGATTGTAGACTCATCTTTGAAGCCACGCCTATTTCTTCTGTTTACAGGCTGACAAGCGTTTACCTATGTTCGTACAGGCTAAGATAACAGCCAGCGAAAGAGTAATTCGCTTATCAGAAATTATCACGCGAGCTGATTTGGCAATTAGCATTGTTGACAGACAGGAGCGCGCGGAGAGATAATTGGGTTCTTTGATCAGGGGGAAACGCGAGCAGGAGTTTGGCAGCTAACGGTTTGATGTCCAACATTTCAGGGGACTTAAACGAAGGCAAAAGGGGAGATAATAAGATTTATAGACCACATTCGTTGTCCGTGATCCCAGGGGAGGTAATCTCTGATATATAGCAGAGAGACGAGATCAAAGACGGTCTGTTCGCTTAGCGACGTCTATGTTCCAGGTCGGCATCGGTGAGCAGAAAATCTTTATCTCGGGAGTCGAACGAGTTGATTTTCCTGATATGGCCGAATGTGGTAAAGTGGGATGATATAAATACTTATAGGGGACTTAGTGTACTGACTGAGATCAGCTGTGAAGGTATCTGTATCTAATAAGTGTGGTGTATTACAGATGACCTTACTTGCTACCACATTTATACCTCAGTCAGAATTATTCTGGAATATTGTGATGACTACGTTGAATGTCTAGGGTTATGAAAATGATGAAGTGTAAGTCACAACAACAACAAACAGATAAACAATTTAATTTATTCCACAACACCTTACAACACTGTGACACTCACACACATATAACACTCTATAAGACTATCTTAAATGAGTCAAGTGTTAAAGTTTTTTTTTAAACTATATGTATTAATTTCTTTCAATAATGGATATCCTGATTCCACTACACAGTGAACCAGGAATCACAATCAAATGTAATTACAAGTTGTATGTACACAATTTATAAAGATGCTCTTTGTATTGACATAGTTTATTATTATTATCCTATGTGTGTAAGTTGTGAAGTAGTAATAATAATAATAATAGCCCCTTCAGTCATAACTGACTATGGGAATGCGCCCCTGAGGTGGCAGCCCTCAGCTGCTTATTTTCCTGGTGCTCCTTTCGACGTTTTCTCCTCACCTCTGCTTCGTGTGTGAGCCTCTCTTCGCCCAATCTGAGGTGGTGCCGTAAATAGCATCGCCACTTATTGCGATCGGCAGCTTCATCCTCCCATGTTGCTGGATCCATGTCCAGTGCCCTCATATCTCTCTTGCACACATCTTTGAACCTCAGCTGTGGTCGCCCAACTGTTCCCTTGCCATCTGCTAATTGTCCGTAGAAGATATCTTTTGGGATGCGACCATCTTCCATGCGGCGAACATGGCCAAGCCAGCGAAGTCTGCGCTGTCTAAGCAGCGTATACATACTTTGAAGGCCAGCACGTGACAAAACCTCGACATTTGTCACTTTATCTTTCCACGAGATGCCGAGGATGCGGCGTAGACACCGCAAATGGAAGGTATTGAGCCTTCTTTCTTGCTTAGCATAGGTCGTCCAGGTCTCGCTGCCATATAGGAGTGTGCTGGTGATGCAGGCATTATATACCGCAGCTTTGGTCTTCATTGTGAGTTTAGAGTTTCCCCAAACACGCGATGTGAGGCGGGCAAATGTAGCTGCAGCTTTGCCAATGCGGCTGTCGATTTCTGTATCCAGTGAGAGTTTGTCATTGATGGTAGATCCTAGGTATGTGAAGTGGTGCACCACTGCCAATTCATAGTTATCGATAGTGATAACTGGTGCAGCACCCACATCCTGACTCAGCACATTCGTTTTCTTTAGACTTATTGTGAGGCCAAAGTCCTTGCATGCTTTAGTGAAGCGATTCTTCAAGCTCTGAAGCTCCTGTTGGCTTTGAGTGACGACTGCAGCATCATCAGCGAACAACAAGTCTCTTATAGTGACCCTTCTGATTTTTGTTTTTGCCTTCAGCCTTGAAAGATTAAACAGACGGCCATCTGACCTAGTGTGAAGGCATATTCCTTCAGTTGCATCTCTGAATGCATGTTTCAAGAGTAAGGCAAAGAAGATTCCGAAGAGGGTCGGAGCCAGAACACAGCCTTGTTTAACGCCCCTTCGTATATCAAAGGGCTGTGACGTGCTTCCAGCATATTGGACTGTTCCCTTCATGTCGTCATGGAATGACTTTATCATTTCCAGCATTTTAGAAGGGCAGCCTATTTTCAGGAGGATTTTAAAGAGTCCATCCCTACTAACCAGGTCGAATGCTTTTGTGAGGTCTATAAAGGCAATATATAATGGTCTTTTCTGCTATCTTGATTTTTCCTGAAGCTGGCGGAGAGAGAAGATCATGTCTGTTGTTGATCTGCCAGCTCGGAATCCACACTGTGCCTCTGGATATATGCGCTCAGCTAACTTGTGTAGTCGCATTAAGATGACTTTGGCAAAAACCTTACCAACAATACTAAGAAGAGAGATGCCTCTGTAGTTATTGCAATCTTTTCTGTCTCCTTTTTTTTAATACAGTGTTACAATCTTGGCATCTCGCATGTCTTGAGGAATAGTTGTCTCTTCCCAGCACTGGCACAGCATCCTATGCAGGGGATGTAATAGCGTGCTCTTACAGCATTTGATTAAATCAGGAGGAATCCCATCACTGCCTGGTGCTTTGCCAGAGGCCAAGCTATCAATGGCCTTACTGAGTTCCTCTAATGTTGGTTCGGCATCCAGCTCCTCCATAGTTGGCAGACTGTTGACAGCATCAAGGGCTGCAGGCGTAACGGTATTGTCTCTAGCGTAAAGCTCAGCGTAGTGCTCGACCCACCTCTCCATCTGCTTACCCTTATCGATTAGCTTCTCTCCGCTGATGGTTTTTAGCGGTGCCGTCTTACTTTTATGGGGGCCAAGTGCTTTCTTTATACCGTCATACATTTGTCTAATGTTGCCTGTTTGCGCTGCGATCTGGATGCTCTCACTGAGCTGGAGCCAATAGTCATTTGCACAGCGTCGAGCAGTTTGTTGAACTTTGCTTCTCGTAGCCCTCAGGATCTGTAGGGTTCTGGCACTCGGTGAACGTTTGTATTCATTCATAGCACTGCGCTTAGCTTCAATAACAGGTGCCATCACATCTGATGAAGCGTCAAATCAGTCATTTGATTTTGCTGTTTTCTTACCAAAGGTGGCAAGTGCAGTACTTTGAATGGTGTTCCGTAGATGCTCCCAGTTCTCTGTAATAGTATCACCATGCTGAGGGCTACTGAGCACTTTCTTGAAGGTCGCAGTGAATTGAGCGATCATGAAAGGGTCTGACATCTTGCTGATATCAATGCGTGGTTTCCCTTCATGTCTGTCACGATAGAGTTTTCTTGGTTGTGCTCTGACTTTGCAGCAAACCAAGGAGTGATCTGTGTCACAGTCTGACCTATGGTACGAGCGCGTGGAGAGCAAATATCTGAGGAGTGGCCTTCTGACGAGAATCAGGTCAAGTTGGTGCCAGTGCTTGGATCGTGGGTGTCTCCATGACACCTTATGCTGGGGTTTTGTCTGAAAGTAGGTGTTGGTCACGCAGAGGTCATGGTGGACGCACAACTCTAAGAGCCGTTGTCCATTTTCATTCATCTTGCCAATACCAAACCTGCCCAGACATGAAGGCCATGAAACATTATCGGCACCCACTCTAGCGTTAAAGTCACCAAGGAGAACAAGCTGTTCTTGCCTAGGTATGCTTTTGATTACTGCTGCTAGATTCTCGTAGAACTCATCTTTAGCTTCTGAGGCAGAGTACAGAGTAGGAGCATATACACTGACAAGGGTGATGGGACCTGTGCTAGTTTGCAGGCGGAGCGTTAACAGGCGTTCTGATCCATTCTCGCCTGGTTCAACCATGTTAGTTAGCGATTTTTTGACCGCAAAACCTACTCCGTGTTCTCTAGCTTTATTAAGATCTTTCCCTTGCCAATAAAATGTGTAGTCCTTCTCGCTCACCGTTCCAGAGCCCGCCAGGCGCGTTTCCTGAAGTGCAGCTATATCCACCTGAAGTCGTTTAAGCTCATCATTAATTATGGCTGTCTTCCTTACATCGTTTACACCCTGTAGGTTTTCGGATAGTCCAGTCAACATAGTCCGGACGTTCCAGCATCCCAATCTGAGAGTTTGCTTATTTCTGTTTTTTCGATAATTGCTTGGTGCAAAATTTTCTGTCCACAGTTCGGGTTTGACCCTAATCCCCATGCACCCAATGGGGAAAGCAGACAGTGGCGGGACAACACCTTATTGACTGGGGGCTGCCCAAGTAGTACTATGAGGGAATACTGGTTTTTTCAAGCTAGATTGTTGTTTGTCATCATGACTTCAAGTGTTTACTTATGGTGGAAATCGTATTTGGAAAAGTTCACAGGTCCTATCAATTGAAACAATTTATTGTCCCTCTCTTGTTAATATAATGTCAATTTTAGAGGGGGCACATATGATTGAGCTGCTCTGGCTACAGAATCTTATCTGCTGTGATGGCGGCAGGAAACAGTCTCCTCTGCTTGATTGCTTCACTGCGTTCTTGAGATCTCTCACTGGTCGCTATCTAGACCAAGGAGTAAGCTACCAGCCTCTGGATTCAGCAAAACTCAGATCAGGTGCTGCCTCAATAAGTATAGGACCACGGTCCCTGAAACAAGAAGGTTGTACCTCCTACTTCAGAACTAATTTATAATCTATTTCCACACTGAACACAATACATAACAAACACTGAGTTCAGAGCGGTAGGCCAACTGCTAGCTTCATCTGAAACAATTTACACCAGTATTCTTATCCCTAATGGTTACTACGCCTCTGCAATTTCAGCTGTAAGTCCTTCTATACAATAAGATAGGTGTCAGTGTACTATTTGGCGATCCCATGCAGTTCTACTTCTCTCCGACAAGTTTTGTTCAGGTTGGAGCAATATCTAGGCTTTGCCTCATGTTTGCTCTGAACCACACACATATACAGACATAAATTATCAATTCACATTCAATTTTCATCAAAAAGATATCAAATATGTCAATCTTACCATAATTCATGGAAATAATAATTAAATACGCTGACTGGCGATGAATATGGCACAATTTCGATCTGCCTCTGTCCCAGGCTTTTATTTAGAAAAATATTCACTGGCTCTCAACGCACTGTTTCTTAGTAAGTTTATTTTAAAATGTGGCACTGAACTGACGCTCCTAATTGACTATATTGGCGGGTCTAACCAATCGGGCCATGTTTACACAAGCTTTTGAAAAAAGTACCCCTACTACCGTTTCCCCTAACAACAAAAAATTAGTATTTGTAGTCCGACTAATCGTGTTTAGCCTTACATATCATTCTCGCCAATCAAATAGGATGTAACTTGTTGGCCCATTTCCCGTAAAATGGTGGTTTCAAAACATGCCACTGTGCGATTATGATTTGGTGCTGTCCGACATCCTCACTATTTTCTTTTGGCTATAATTTGATAATTCCTAGACTATTTGCGTAACACTTAACATATTCTCTGTCAGCAAGTCCTAAGGAACCCAAATATATAAATTTTAATGGGGCTAAGTGGCTGCGTTCAAAATATGTATTTTCTTCTAGGATAGTCGTGCTGTTACCACCTCCTCACTTCCAAACTTTAGGGTGTCTGCTGTACTGTCAGACTAATGTCAGGAGTCTAGACATAAAACAGTAGAATGTCATGTTTCCTAATAAGCATTTTACAGGTTTTTAAACCTAACTCTCGTAGTTGTAGTGTTTTTTATCACTGTCTATTTGAAGAAAAAAGCTAGTGCTTCATGCCTTTCGCGCGGGGAGGGTGGCATTAATTTTATATCGCGAGACGCGTGTTAGTGTTGCATGCGTTCCTGCTTTCAGCCCTCCCTCTCTCTATCCTAATTCCATCTGTCTTTTCATTACGCAGTGTATAAAATGAAATTAATGCTAGTATTAATCTAGGTCATTAATCAGCTTGCGTATCTCAAGGTTTTCTTAGAAATACAGTACACGTTTTATTGTAGAAAGCGTGTATTGATGCAGTAGGCTTTACTATCAACGTGAAAGCGTGAGAATATGCAGACGAAGCATAAAAAAGGTTTTTTATTGTTCAACTAGCATGACGTTCTATTAACACAGGCGTACGCTTTTGGAAAGCACGGGTCTTTAACCATTTCTCTTTCCTTTTATTGACTTTATTCGTTAGGCTTTTACCTTTACTTTTTAATTTATATATGTGGATTTAGAATGTTTCACGACAAATTCTCCCCACTTAAAACAGAAGTTATATGTCAGTCTATAATTCTATATACACATAGAGAAATTTATGTCTATGCCTGGTGATTTCTTTGATTTTCATCGCACGGATGTCGGCTTAGAAAATCTGCATCAACGTTTCTCTAATTTTATTTTGATCATGGATTAATGCAGGTGGGTCAATTCAAAGTAAGCACTACTGACGAAGGTTGCCTCAGACCTCTGCAATCCAAGACTCCATTTCAGATATGTTACTGAACAGCGGCAAGTGTTACTGCTTGTCTTAATGCTGCTAAGCAATCAATATTCACCATTTCTCTTATCTGAGTCTGCTCAACGACATGTCCCGAGAATATTAGATGTTCCTCAATTTGTACGTTATGAAGAGTTGATCTATATGGTGATATCTGAGTTGTGTAGGGGATCCAAGAATCTCCTGATCAGCCTTAATAAACACTCGGACTATCCTCAATTCAAAAAGGCAACAATGGAGACACTCTGCTCCTCCGAAATGTTCACAGCCAACAATTGGTCTGATCTCAGGCGTGATTGAATGTGGAAACACCCTTCTAATAATATATTTATAATGTTCTATAATGTGCCACTCAAATGGAGGCTATATTCATCAACTATAGTTCCGCTTACCGACAATCTGGTGAATTAAGATAATATGTGGGGAAATGAGTTTCTGCATCAGAAATCAATTCGCCCTTAGCAATGCTATAAGATGTGTGGGTTATCTCCATCCAGGGTCCGAACACTACTTCCCCTTGGACGGTGTAGGGTCGGGTGACTACCAATGTCACCAGTGCCCTTTTAATGCTAAGTTAATAGCCATATTGTGAAGCGCTGTGAGCATTTTCCCAATTGCTCACACGTCCACTCCCCACTGTTCTTCTGTTAACAATTTGTTTCGGTTTTAACATAGGCGGATCATCTTCAATGTCAATGTCAGCCAGCCCCCTAAATGCGGCTTCAAACTGTGCCTGGGATGACTGGTCTGAGTTTTTATTTTCTCTGGATGCCCTTCTCAGAGTTGCGAATCTAAATATTTTTGGTGAACACTGTTGGGGGGAAGGTGGATACCTCTCCTCTATGTCAACCTTATTATTGTTATTTTCCTTGTTATTGTTAGGCCCATATGTTTCAGAATGCTTGGCTGGCATCTGAGTATGATTTTCCCAACTTGGGGACTGTACCTTGCTACATTTTTCACAGGCCCCCACAAATTGTGCAATATCAGCAGCTACTTGGGGCCAGTAGAATTTTTTCGATGTCCTTTGACGGGTGGTCCCATTTCTCTGGTGTCCACCGTCTGGTACAACATGAGCTTGTGCCATCACTTTTTCCCTGTAGGGGGTTGGCAATACCAATTGTCCCTGTTCTTTGGATCCTGCTCTAGCTTTCCTGAAGAGCAGTCCTTCCTTCAAATAAAATTGTCCTTTCTTAGGGTGTGCATGGCTTGTTGGCAATTTACCAAAGCATGGTTTTAATGTTTTATCTTTTGCCTGGGCCTTTCTCATCTGCTTATGAGAATAAACTAGTGGTGGTTCCTCCTCCGTTCTACTAGGGGTCGACCTGACCTGAAGCGTGGCCATTACCACAGGTTTTACAGGGCTTCCTAGAAAAACATATTTGCTTCCTAACACCAGCGGGTAATTAGGGTCGTCACACACGGCTGCTCTAATCACTCCTTCCACGTACCTTGTCTCTACATTGATCTCGGCTACGGGGAGTGTCATGGTGGATATTTCCTTTACGGCCCTTTGTATCTCCACTTTCTCTGTGGTATACTGTTCAGGGTGCACTAGGGTTGCACTCACAACTGAGTCATATTCTAAACCTGAATCGTAAAGGCACATAACCTTGGCCCCATTACATGTCACTTCTTCACAGATGGGGGGATGTTGAAGATTTATATGATTCTCTGTCAGTTTCTTCTTCCCCTTGTCCACTGTTATCATGCATGCCGCGTGATATGGAGGAACTTTCCTACCACATTCACTAGTATTATGATTATGCATTCTGCATATTTGACAATATTTTCCTTCCTGTCTGAAGGGTTTCCTGTCATCATATTTCCTTTCACTGAATTGTGGGGTTTTATGTTTATTATCATAACGTGGCCTATCAAACTGGTGCTTACCTTTGTTTTGATCTCTATGATCAAATTCATTAAAGTTTTGTGGTGCCTGATAATTGTCTACCTGCCTCTTCTTATTACCTGTTACTTCTGCTTGAGCTGCTTGATACCTTTCAGCAACATTTAGTAATTCACCCAGCCTCTCTGCACCTTGTTCCATCAGAAACTTTCTCAGGTCTGGAGCCATGGACTCTCTTAGTTGTTCTATAAGGATCATTTCCTTAAGATCTTGGGTTTTCCCCAGAGAAGTCCATTTCTCCAAGTATGTCTCTAACCGTGCAGAGAACTGGTGATAGGTTTCACCTGACAGTAGTTTAGCATTCCTAAATTTTTTTCTATAAAATTCTGCATTCTTTTCATATCTTAACAAAAGAGCCTGCTTTAGCATGTCATAATTTTCCTGATCACCTCTGCTCATTTTTGCAAAAACCTCATAAGCTGCCCCACGAAGTCCTTGAGATAACTTTAAGCTCCACCTTTCTCTCTCTAACCCATACGTGGTAGCTAACAGTTCATATCTATTTAGATAGCTCTCAATATCATCGTCTTTCTCAACAAAATGATCTAAATGAAAGTTCATGGCTGAGGTTGAAGCTCCCTGACTAGCAGTAGCATCGGAGGTAAAGGGACTGGCACCATTGTCAGGAGCATGGCCTTGAAACTCAAACTCCCTTAGTCGTAACTCATGTTCCCTTTGTAATCTTTTATCTTCTGCTTCCCTTTCTGCAGCTAATCGCTTGTCTTCCCTTTCTGCAGCTAATCTTTTTTCTTCTGCTTCCCTTTCAGCCTTTTTCTCTTCCAACTGGAGCCTCTTTATTTCCGCCTCAATAGGCAATCATAACTCGCCGGTCCATTCCTAACTCTTTAGCAGTCTGCACAGCAGCAGATCGAAATTTTGCCAAGTCGGCCATTGTCTAACATGCAAATATAAACAATTCAATCTATCAATAATTATCTAAGGACAACCACAGGCACTGAGAGCTCAACCTTATTTATTTCCACCCAAGGATACCTTTTAATTCTTTATTATTCCCAATATATATAATAGGAGAAAGTTCAATATCCCGGGAGCGAGACCCCAATATATGTGGTAAAGTGGGATGATATAAATACTTATAGGGGACTTAGTGTACTGACTGAGATCAGCTGTGAAGGTATCTGTATCTAATAAGTGTGGTGTATTACAGATGACCTTACTTGCTACCACATTTATACCTCAGTCAGAATTATTCTGGAATATTGTGATGAGTACGTTGAATGTCTAGGGTTATGAAAATGATGAAGTGTAAGTCACAACAACAACAAACAGATAAACAATTTAATTTGTTCCACAACACCTTACAACACTGTGACACTCACACACATATAACACTCTATAAGACTATCTTAAATGAGTCAAGTGTTAAAGTTTTTAAAAAAATATATGTATTAATTTCTTTCAATAATGGATATCCTGATTCCACTACACAGTGAACCAGGAATCACAATCAAATGTAATTACAAGTTGTATGTATACAATTTATAAATATTATCTTTGTATTGACATATTTTATTATTATTATTCTATGTGTGTAATTTGTGAAGTAGTACTATGAAGTAATACTGGTTTTTCAAGCTAGGTTGTGGTTTGTCATCATGACTTCAAGTGTTTACTTATGGTGGAAATCGTATTTGGAAAAGTTCACAGGTCCTATCAATTGAAACAATTTATTGTCCCTCTCTTGTTAATATAATGTCAATTTTAGAGGGGGCACATAGGATTGAGCTGCTCTGGCCACATAATCTTATCTGCTGTGATGGCGGCAGGAAACAGTCTCCTCTGCTCGATTGCTTCACTGCGTTCTTGAGATCTCCCACTGGTCGCTATCTAGACCAAGGAGTAAGCTACCAGCCTCTGGATTCAGCAAAACTCAGATCAGGTGCTGCCTCAATAAGTTAAGACCACGGTCCCTGAAACGAGAAGGTTGTACCTCCTACTTCAGAACTAATTTACAATCTATTTCCACACTGAACACAATACATAACAAACACTGAGTTCAGAGCGGTAGGCCAACTGCTAGCTTCATCTGAAACAATTTACACCAGTATTCTTCTCCCTAATGGTTACTACGCCTCTGCAATTTCAGCTGTAAGTCCTTCTATACAATAAGATAGGTGTCAGTGTACTATTTGGCGATCCCATGCAGTTCTACTTCTCTCCGACAAGTTTTGTTCAGGTTGGAGCAATATCTAGGCTTTGCCTCATGTTTGCTCTGAACCACACACATATACAGACATAAATTATCAATTCACATTCAATTTTCATCAAAAAGATATCAAATATGTCAATCTTACCATAATTCATGGAAATAATAAACAAATACGTTGACTGGCGATGAATATGGCACAATTTCGATCTGCCTCTGTCCCAGGCTTTTATTTAGAAAAATATGCACTGGCTCTCAATGCACTGTTTCTTAGTAAGTTTATTTTAAAATGTGGCACTGAACTGACGCTCCTAATTGACTATATTGACGGGTCTAACCAATCGGGCCATGTTTACACAAGCTTTTGAAAAAAGTACCCCTACTACCGTTTCCCCTAACAACAAAAAATTAGTATTTGTAGTCCGACTAATCGTGTTTAGCCTTACATATCATTCCCGCCAATCAAATAGGATGTAATTTGTTGGCCCATTTCCCGTAAAATGGTGGTTTCAAAACATGCCACTGTGCGATTATGATTTGGTGCTGTCCGACATCATCACTATTTTCTTTTGGCTATAATTTGATAATTCCTAGACTATTTGCGTAACACTTAACATATTCTCTGTCAGCACGTCCTAAGGAACCCAAATATATAAATTTTAATGGGGCTAAGTGGCTGCGTTCAAAATATGTATTTTCTTCTAGGATAGTCGTGCTGTTACCACCTCCTCACTTCCAAACTTTAGGGTGTCTGCTGTACTGTCAGACTAATGTCAGGAGTCTAGACATAAAACAGTAGAATGTCATGTTTCCTAATAAGCATTTTACAGGTTTTTAAACCTAACCCTCGTAGTTGTAGTGTTTTTTATCACTGTCTATTTGAAAAAAAAGCTAGTGCTTCATGCCTTTCGCGCGGGGAGGGTGGCATTAATTGTATATCGCGAGACGCGTGTTAGTGTTGCATGCGTTCCCCCCCGTTCAGCCCTCTCTCTCTCTATCCTAATTCCATCTGTCCTTTCGTTTATGTTAACGTAGTGTATAAAATGAAATTAATGCTAGTATTAATCTAGGTCATTAATCAGCTTGCGTATCTCACGGTTTTCTTAGAAATACAGTACACGTTTTATTGTTTTGTGGAAACGCGTGTATTGATGCAGTAGGCTTTACTATCAACGTGAAAGCGTTACAATATGCAGACGAAGTAGAAAAAGGGGGATCTCGAGTACAGTCATTGTGACAGCACTGTTCTTTACCATTCTTCTTTCCTTTTATTGAATTTATTCGTTAGGCTTTTACCTTTACTTTTTAATTTTATAAATGACAAGGATACTTGTAAAGTAGTCATAATTAAATTAACACTGATATTTGTACGCTTAAAAGGCCTTAAACCCAACCCGTAACAGGTGAGCGAAGCGTGATAAGATAGGCTAAGAGCTGTGTGCTTTTAATTTGATTAAATGACGGAGTGGATAAGAGATCTTACCTTACGCGTGACAGGATAGGATATTGATATTGTGATTAAATGTTTTGATTTCTCCTAAATTTAGTACTGATCACAAACCAGCCTGCCAGCGGTCTAGGTCTAAATACAACCAGTAACAATTCTTAATCTTTATCGGGTCTTCGAGGTTGACCTGTGCGGTCCTCTTGCTTCATCCAGAGAGAGAGGGAGTCCAAACGTACAGACAATAAGACTTAATTATAACTGGAGACACCAAATATCCAGATTCTTTCCATTCAATTATATCAGCCCACTGTGGCGAAATATCTAAACATAACATTGTTCCCGACTACTGACCATTGTGTTGTCAAGTGGATTTATTCAGAAAGATTTAAACACCAGCCATTTCATTTAACTATTGGAAGTACTAACTACTGTCCTCTGTGAACACTAGATCTTGGTAATTTTTTTGCTACCTGAACTATCTGACATGACATTAATACAATAATCACAACCAAAGTAAGCGTTCCCCGTTAGGTTCCCCATTAGGAGGATTAATTAGTCGAGGAAGGACTGGGGCTCACTTCGGCGAAACACAACACTGGATTTTGTTACATGTACCATGATGATATGTTCAAGATGTTGGTAAACAACTAGTAGGTAAGCGAGATTGAATGTGGCCACAGGTTGACAGAGTGTGAGTAAGAGGAGTGAATATTTCTATTCGTATAATCATTGTACCCACTTCTTTTTCTTGTTCGCTAATACTGTTATTTTACAGGATAGATTAACTAGGAACTCTGTTCTTTACGTTATCGTCTATTTCTATACCCTATCGTTAATCTTTTGACTTTTGGGGTTATTAACTTCTTGCGGGCTTTTTTCTCAACAGAGGGGCTAAGACTTACGGGTTTATTTTCCAAATTCTGTAACCTATGATTTTGTTGATATATATAAGTGGTTGATGTCGTGAGTAGTTTATATGATAATAAACTTAACAATACTTAATTACTTGTGTTGGTCAGCTCAGCCCATATCCATACTCCATTTACTATAGTTTTCACGTTTGTGTGTCTTGTCGTCACTTAACTGTTATGATGGTGTTATTACTACATGTAACTTGTATGAGGCCAGCTGTGAAGGCTCCTGAGATAAAATGTAGTTGAGAATTATCAGAAGGCCTTTCTTGCTACCACTACGACCTCACACTTAATTTTTTTTTTCTTAATGAATGTGGCTACGTAAAGTGTCTAGGGTAATGATGTGTAATGTGGTGTGTTAGTTATAAATACACCCACAGACATTTAAGAAGACTAATAAGATTAACAAGTGTTAATACACTGAACTAACTCACGTGTATAAAGTTTTTGATATAATTATATTACATTTATTGGTTCTGGATCAAGTTTTATGTGACCAGAACTTGTTTTAAAAGAAGGATTGAAAATTTATGAAAAAAAAATGCATGGAATGTTACATAATAAATGCAAGAGCGTACCTATTTAAGTACTAGACTAGTTAGTTTTATTAAAAAAAGTTCGAGTAGTCATCTCTTTGGGAGGATATTTACTGTTTGTGCTGTTGGGGTGGCCTCATCACACCTGTCTATATTGACTACACAATGTCCAGAAAATGGTGGGAATTTTTACGGGGATATTAGTCACTACCAATAGTTGGTGAATGTCCAGCAGACCAGAGGCTCACTCATCTTTTTGTAGCTCTGGTGCTGAAAACTTGCGGTCCCACCTCTCCGTGCTGGCGGGCAATAATGGTGGTCTCTGTCACAAGAACTGCACAGATACACTCGAGTACAGTCACCCACCGAATAGACTCTGCTTTGTTGTCGATAGAAACTCACAGCTCTGCAATCAAAGTATGGGCCATGTGTCAAAATCTATTCTCTACCCACGTCTGGACACAACACTGACACAACAACCACATCATACAGACAGGTCAGATCTCTCTGACCAAACAGCACAGTTACCATGGTGGGCCTACATCAGACAGATCCTCCCAGACCATAGATTCTGAAAAATATTTATTAGTTGTCGGCCCTAAAAGAAGATAGGTAACCTGTTTCAACGCTTGATCTATCTTGCATAATCCTTGCTGTAGTTTATGTACCTTGTTGGTCCCTAGACCCTGACTTGGGCGGGGGGTCTAGAGCAAATCCCTACTTGTTTGTAAGGCTAGATTTTGATATGGCAGTATCAAATCACTCGAACATGAAACAATATTCAAAATATATAAAGAAATAATTTCAATCTTACCAGATTATGAATAATTAACACAGAAGTGCTAGCAAAACTCAGCTGAGCTGCTGGCTATAGGATGGCGTCCCTAAATTTACTCACTGTCTTTCATATGGGAAAACACCACACTTTAAAATCTGTGTCTAACACTGAACAATTATTGAAGAATGACCCCAAATGCGCTCTGAGCGCTAATGATATGATTGTCTGTGGCCAATCACTGCCGAGGTTTATTTTAAATTTCAAATTTCTACACTAAAGTCATTTCAGTCATGCTTCAGTCAAGTATGGATGGTTATCTGTTAGTCTGTCCGTCTCTACTTGTGTTTCAAAAAAAAATGTGCTTGATTTTTGAAGCAACCTTTCTCTCCCCTTAAAATTTTGTCGTAAAAAGTTATATTTAGACACAGCTACCGCTCAAAAACCCTCTCCTCCATGCCAAGTAAATTTGAACATCTGTGTCCAAGGTCGTGTTTTGTGTGCAAATAACGACACTTTTTATTCAAGGCAGTCTGTCGATGATGTAAACTACACTGTCTTTTGTCATTATCTTCAATATTATCTATCCGTTTGTAAAATTAAGATCATATTATTTCATTGCTCAGAATAGGCCATCCGGCCAGCTAATTTTTATATTCCTAACATTAATATTAAGAAAAATTACTTTTTAAATTTTTGTAATATTCCTAACATCTGCGTTTTAGCCGCTGAATTCAAATCAAGGCTTGGTATCGCAAAACGTCCAATTCCGTACCTCGTGTCAATTTGGGGGACGTGAATTTTTACTTTCCTCCTCCCCCCCCCCCCCCCCCCCCCATTGCGTCTCCTTAGCCTTTCCAGTCATATTTTTTTTTCTTTTGATCCGCCGTTCCCCTCCTGTCTAGCAAGTCAATTTTATGGAGGGTGATGACCCGCGGTCTAGGCGATCATGTACATCAGCAGCCTACGCATTATGTTTTTATCCTTAAATGTTATCTTTTGAGTATTTTACCGTTGTATCTCTGTCAATTTCACTACACATCTCCCCACTTGAAAACATGCCTATGGCAAGTTCCAAAACCAGCGATACACATAGGTAAAATTACTCCTCACGTCTGCCACTACTCTAATTTTGATCACAGGGGTGCCGACTGAGGAAATCTGCACCGACATTCAATTTGCCTGGGATATATTGGATACTGAACTGATAAGGTTGAAGCAATAAAGACCACCTCAGCAATCTTGCGTTTTCATGCTTAGCCTGAGACAAGAACACGAGAGGCTGATGATCCGTCTCCACCACAAATGTCCTACCATATAGATAGATTTGAAACTTCTTTATTGCCCAGATTAATGCTAAACATTCTTTTTCGCTTGTGGAGTATCCTTGTTCCGCCTTATTCAATTTACGGCTTGCATAAGCGACTGGTTTCAGTTCCCCATCAGGTGAAGATGATCTTTGCAACAAAGCCCCTCCGAGTCCCACATTACTTGCATCGGTTCTTAAGACAAAGTCCTGTGTCAAATCAGGCAGTTTGAGAATAGGCTTGCTAGTGAGTTTTTCCTTTAACTCTTGGAACGCTAGTTCACATTGTGCAGTCCAAATAATTTTATCTGGAAGTCCCTTGCGAGTCAGATCAGTCAGAGGAGCACAAATAGCGTTAAAATTCTTGATGTATTTCTGATAAAATCCGCATAACGACACAAATGATCGCACGTCTTTTTTTGTTTGCGGCCTAGGTGCTCTCTGCAGTTTTTCCAAGTTCTTAGGATCAGGGGTCATATTACCCTGATATACAGTGTGTCCCAAGAATTCCAACTCTTTGCATCCAATACAACATTTTGTTGGCCTAGCAGTTAAGTTCGCCTCCCGAAGTCTATCAAACAACATCTCCAGAGCTTCAATGTGTTCTTCAAAGGTCTCGGTGGCGACGAGAATATCATCCATGAAATTTGTGATACATGGGTTATTCAGGGGGTCCAACAATTTTCGCATCATCCTTGAAAACACACTCGGAGCATTTTTCAGTCCGAATGGTAGCATATTGAATTCATAATGTCCATCCGAAGTGCTAAAAGCCAAATAAGGTCTCACTTCAGGCTTCACTGGGATCTGGTAATAGCCTTTACTAAGATCCACCTTTGAAAAGTATTTTGCCTTGTTCAGTCTGGCAAATAGCTGTTTTGTGTCTGGTAATGGATCCACTTGTCCTTCTGTGACAGCATTCAGTTTCCTGTAATCTATGCACAGTCTGTGTTCCCCAGACGGTTTCCTCAACAAAACGACACTAGAACTAAAAGATGATTCACTGTGCGAAATAATCCCCTCCTTCAATAAATAATCTATTTCTTCCTTTAATGCCTTCTCCTTCGCGAACGGAATAGAATAGGCTCTCATACAGATTGGGTTTGAGTCTACCAGTTTCATGTCATACTGTAGCAAATTTGTATGGCCTGGTTTATCTGTTAATACATCTGTATGTTCCTCCAGAACCTTTTGAACTCTCTCCCTCTGGTTTTTAGTCAGGTGCTTACTGACTTTTACCTGTGCTGCTGTTTCACAAGGATGTAATGGGTATTCATGTGAGGTGAGTGGTTCCTTTTGCATCTGGGTTGCAATAGCTAAGGTCAATAAGGGGGTGCTTTCCTGGAGTGGTCTGTCCAGATACTTCTTTAACAGGTTTACATGATAAACTTTTTCCTTCCCCTTTTTGTCAATTTTATAGTTTGTTCTAGACACCTTCTCTAGAACCGTATATGGACCTTGCCAACCAATTTGTAATTTATTCTGGCTTCCGGGTAGTAAAAGCAGCACCTTCTCTCCGACTGCCAGTTCCCTGTCCTTTGCCTTCCTATTAAAGTATGCTGCATGTTTCTTCCTGGCTTGTTTCAAATTATCATTTGCCAGTTTCCATCCAGCTTTCAAACGAGTGGTCAGTTCGTTCACATATTGATACGATGAGGTAACAGTCTCTTCCGCCTTCTCATCTGTCCAGGTCCTTAATAAAGTTACATCTGGATCTTTAATTTATCATACTTATTTTTCATGGAACTCATCTGGTCCCGTCCATTAGAAGCTTTATAATGAGGACTTTTCTTCCTAGAATCATCACTCACAAATCGACCACTACCAATTTTTCTCTGGGGTTTGTCTCCCCACTTAAGATTGTTTATGAGAGATCTTCGCTCTCTTGTCTGTTCCTCCAGTTTATATAAGTCTGACCGAGGGATTGTCATCCTATCCTGGGTTAAATTTCTTCTTTGTACTCTTCGCATAGCGGCCATGTTAATCCATTCAAGTGAAGACTGGGTGTGAAAAGGGGGCTCCCATTCCACTTTGTCTACCCGTGTATAATTAGTTTTCCTTTCAGGCCTAAAGTTGCCCCGTGGCGGTTCTAGGTCCTGCACATATTTTCCCTTTGTGGGTGTTCCCTCATGAAATACGCCACATGCTTCTACAAAGTTTTCAACATCGACATTTACGTCGGGCCAATAGTATTTTAGAGCAATCTTTTGGCAGATGGTACCGACTTTCTCATGGTCACCATCTTTTCCAACATGTAAGCTCCTTATCAAATTTGCCCTATATCTCTTGGGAAGAACTAACTGTCCGTGACCAGTGGATCTAGTTCCTGTCTTCCTGTATAATAATCTATTCTTCATGAAATATTCCCCCTTGCTCGGAGGTGTGTGGCATTTGGGCAATTTTTTAAAACAGGGCTGGAGTGTCCTATCCTCAGCCTGCGCCTTCCTCATCTCCTCTGGATGAGCGTTTATAGGTTCACCTTCTTCCTCCTTCTTCTGTGACCTGGTCTGCACTGTCGCCATGATCACAGGTTTCTCGGGATTCCCCAAGAAGACGTATCTACACCCCAATATCAGAGGGTAGATTGGTTCATCTATCACTGCTGCTCTGATTTCTCCTTCCACATAGCGAGTTTTCACCGTTATCCTTGCGATGGGAAGTGTCATGAGTGGTATGTCCTTAGTCGCCCCTTGTATTTCCACTGTTTCTGTGGTATACTGACTTGGGTCCACTAGGCTAGACTTCACAACTGAATCATAATCCAAACCTGTATCATAAAGGCACCTTATGGTGACCCCATTACAAATAACATCCTCACAAACTGGGGGGTGATAAGGTTCCTGTTGTCCCTTAGGATTAACCTTTACTCTTTGCGTCCCCGACTTCATTGCAGCAATGTTTGAAGGTTTCCTTCTACAAAATTCGGTGTTATGGTTATCCTTCTTGCACCATTTGCACCATCTTTTTCCTTGGTTCAACGGTTTTCTTTCATTGAACTTTTGGTCATTGAACTGTGAGTTTCTGTCGCGATAGTCATTTCTTTGCCGCTCAAAGTTTGTCCTACCCTTATTTCCCTGCTCTCTATTATCAAATTTATTAAATTGCTGTGGAGCTTTAAAATTGTCTATGTGCTTCTTCTTAGCACCACTTACCTCTGCCTGAGCTGCCTGATACCTCTCAGCAACATTTAAAATTTCCCCCAACTTCTCTGCACCCTGTTCCATGAGAAATTTTCTCATGTCTGGAGCCATGGACTCTCTCAATTGCTCAATCATGATCATTTCTTTAAGATCTTGGGTCTTCCCCAGAGCCGTCCATTTCTCCAAATAGGTTTCTATTCTGGCAGAAAATTGGTGGTATGTCTCCCCAGACAACAGTTTGGCATTTCTGAATTTCTTACGATAAAATTCACCATTCTTTTCGTACCTTAATAACAAAGCCTGCTTTAACATGTCATAATTGTCTTGGTCTTCCCTGTTCATTTTGGCAAATACTTCGTAAGAAGTACCCCTCAATCCCTGTGATAGCTTTAAGCTCCACCTCTCTCTCTCTAACCCATATGTAGTAGCTAATAACTCAAAACGTCCTAGGTACCCCTCTATGTCATCGTCTTTTTCAACAAAATGGTCTAAATGAAACCCCATAGCTGAGTTTGAGGCTCCCATACTGGGCGTAGCATCTGAGGCAAAAGGGCTGGCACCATTTTCAGGAGCCGGGCCTTGTAATTCCAGCTCCCTTAGTCGTAATTCATGCTCCCTCTGCAACCTTCTATCTTCTGCTTCCCTTCGGCCTTTTTATCTTCTGCCTCCCTTTCGGCCTTTTTATCTTCTGCCTCCCTTTCGGCCTTTTTATCTTCTGCCTCCCTTTCGGCCTTTTTATCTTCTGCCTCCCTTTGCTGTCGTTTTTCTTCTGCCTCAATCTGCAGCCTCTTAATTTCTCTATCAGCCTCAATTTGTAATCTCTTTTCTTCAGCTAACCTGTCAGCCTCTAATTTTCTTTCAGCCTCTTTTTCTAATCTCCTTTCTTCCCGTTCAATATATTTATCACATTCAGTCGTTACGTATTGAATTAAAATTTGACCATCCATCCCCATCTCCTTCGCAGTGAGCACAGCAGCTGATCTAAACTTTGCTAGCTCTGCCATACTTTTTGGACAATATAATAATATACAAGATAAATCTCTAACCAGTAAATACACTAAGTACTTCTAATTACTATATGACTATAGTCTAACTAATTCTAACTAACCAGTTAACTAATTAATTATTACTGGCTGTGAAGATTCACCAACTTTTATCTGCAGGGACACTTTTAATTTTAAAGGAAATTTTACAATTTATTTCCCTACTTTTATTTCTCCCACCAGGAGATCCTAATTTTACTGTTGGGCTAATTATCCCTGGACAAGACCCCAATTTATGTAGTGGTGTTGATGGTATTGTATGATGGTGTTATTACTACATGTAACTTGTATGAGGCCAGCTGTGAAGGCTCCTGAGATAAAATGTAGTTGAGAATTATCAGAAGGCCTTTCTTGCTACCACTACGACCTCACACTTAATTTTTTTTTTTCTTAATGAATGTGGCTACGTAAAGTGTCTAGGGTAATGATGTGTAATGTGGTGTGTTAGTTATAAATACACCCACAGACATTTAAGAAGACTAATAAGATTAACAAGTGTTAAAATACACTGAACTAACTCACGTGTATAAAGTTTTTGATATAATTATATTACATTTATTGGTTCTGGATCAAGTTTTATGTGACCAGAACTTGTTTTAAAAGAAGGATTGAAAATTTATGAAAAAAAATGCATGGAATGTTACATAATAAATGCAAGAGCGTACCTATTTAAGTACTAGACTAGTTAGTTTTTATTAAAAAAAGTTCGAGTAGTCATCTCTTTGGGAGGATATTTACTGTTTGTGCTGTTGGGGTGGCCTCATCACACCTGTCTATATTGACTACACAATGTCCAGAAAATGGTGGGAATTTTTACGGGGATATTAGTCACTACCAATAGTTGGTGAATGTCCAGCAGACCAGAGGCTCACTCATCTTTTTGTAGCTCTGGTGCTGAAAACTTGCGGTCCCACCTCTCCGTGCTGGCGGGCAATAATGGTGGTCTCTGTCACAAGAACTGCACAGATACACTCGAGTACAGTCACCCACCGAATAGACTCTGCTTTGTTGTCGATAGAAACTCACAGCTCTGCAATCAAAGTATGGGCCATGTGTCAAAATCTATTCTCTACCCACGTCTGGACACAACACTGACACAACAACCACATCATACAGACAGGTCAGATCTCTCTGACCAAACAGCACAGTTACCATGGTGGGCCTACATCAGACAGATCCTCCCAGACCATAGATTCTGAAAAATATTTATTAGTTGTCGGCCCTAAAAGAAGATAGGTAACCTGTTTCAACGCTTGATCTATCTTGCATAATCCTTGCTGTAGTTTATGTACCTTGTTGGTCCCTAGACCCTGACTTGGGCGGGGGGTCTAGAGCAAATCCCTACTTGTTTGTAAGGCTAGATTTTGATATGGCAGTATCAAATCACTCGAACATGAAACAATATTCAAAATATATAAAGAAATAATTTCAATCTTACCAGATTATGAATAATTAACACAGAAGTGCTAGCAAAACTCAGCTGAGCTGCTGGCTATAGGATGGCGTCCCTAAATTTAACTCACTGTCTTTCATATGGGAAAACACCACACTTTAAAATCTGTGTCTAACACTGAACAATTATTGAAGAATGACCCCAAATGCGCTCTGAGCGCTAATGATATGATTGTCTGTGGCCAATCACTGCCGAGGTTTATTTTAAATTTCAAATTTCTACACTAAAGTCATTTCAGTCATGCTTCAGTCAAGTATGGATGGTTATCTGTTAGTCTGTCCGTCTCTACTTGTGTTTCAAAAAAAAATGTGCTTGATTTTTGAAGCAACCTTTCTCTCCCCTTAAAATTTTGTCGTAAAAAGTTATATTTAGACTCAGCTACCACCAATGTCCCTTCACTTCTATGCCAAGTAACTTTGAACACCTGCGTCCCCAAGGTCGTGTTTTGTGTGCAAATAACGACACTTTTTATTCAAGGCAGTCTGTCGATGATGTAAACTACACTGTCTTTTGTCATTATCTTCAATATTATCTATCCGTTTGTAAAATTAAGATCATATTATTTCATTGCTCAGAATAGGCCATCCGGCCAGCTAATTTTTATATTCCTAACATTAATATTAAGAAAAATTACTTTTTAAATTTTTGTAATATTCCTAACATCTGCGTTTTAGCCGCTGAATTCAAATCAAGGCTTGGTATCGCAAAACGTCCAATTCCGTACCTCGTGTCAATTTGGGGGACGTGAATTTTTACTTTCCTCCATCCCCCCCCCCCCATTGCGTCTCCTTAGCCTTTCCAGTCATATTTTTTTTTCTTTTGATCCGCCGTTCCCCTCCTGTCTAGCAAGTCAATTTTATGGAGGGTGATGACCCGCGGTCTAGGCGATCATGTACATCAGCAGCCTACGCATTATGTTTTTCTGCCAAGCATGTCGTAGAAGGCGACTAAGGAGGGTTGGGCATGGGGCCGGTTACCCCATCCTGTAAAAAAAAAATTTAAACCACAAAAAACTTCAACAAATATGGACAAGTCAAATAAAGAAAATAAAACACAGCCATCCAAGACAGGAGAAGGTCCTCTCGCGGGGAGGCGTATGATGCAACACAGAGAAAGCCGAAAGGAGTCTGTGTTGCTGACTAACCTTCTTTCTTCTAGGAGAACTTCCAGATTTGGCACCTGGAATGTTCGGACATTGAACGAACAAGGGAAAGTGGCACAAGTAGCAGCAGAAATGAGGGAATACAAAATCGAGGTTCTGGGAATGTGTGAAACAAAGTGGAAGGGGGTAGACAGGAAGAAACTCATCACAGGTGAATTGGTGCTGTCCTCAGGACACGAAGACGAAAGTTCACACCACAGTGAAGGGGTAGCTCTTATGTTATCTAAAGAAGCACAGAAAGCACTCATTGAATGGGAAGCTGTGGGACCCAGAATAATAACAGCTATTTTCAAACAGCTAAAAAGAAAATTCATGTCAATGTCATCCAATGTTATGCACCAACTAATGACAAAGAAGAGTCTGTGAAAGAAGCATTTTATACTAAACTACAGGAAATTATGGATAAAGTAAAAAGAAGAGACATCACAATTTTGATGGGTGACATGAATGCAAAGATAGGTACAGTCAATACTGGATTTGAAGAAGTCATGGGAAAACATGGGCTAGGAGTAATGAATGAAAATGGAGAACTATTCGCAAACTTCTGTGCTTCAAATCAACTGGCTATAGGAGGAAGCATGTTTCCACATAAGAGAATACACAAGGCAACATGGATATCACCAGACCATAGAACAGAAAATCAGATCGATCATATATGCATAAAGAAGAAGTTTAGATCATCATTGCAGGATGTAAAGGTATATAGAGGAGCAGATGTGGCATCAGATCACCATCTTCTGATAGCCAAAGTAAAAATGAAACTCAAGAGATATGCAACAATGCAAAATTATAGACAACAGTTTAATGTAGGACAGCTAAGAAATCAAGAAACAAGAGACAAATTTGCGGTCACAGTATCCAACAAATTCCAAGTGCTCCAACAGTTGGAAGATGTAGAGAATACAGAAGACTATTGGCAGCAGGTCAAAACGGTATGGAAGGAGACATGTGAAGAAATACTGGGGAAAAGGGAAAGACAACAAAAAGCATGGATAACAACAGAAACCATCAATAAGATAAAAGATAGAAAAAACAAGAAAGCAGAGTTAAACACAAGCAAAACCAGAAGTTCCAAAGCCAAGGCTCAAGAAGTGTACACAGAAGCAAACAAAGAAGTAAAAAGAAGTATCAAAAGAGACAAGAGGAAGTATATTGAGGAGTTGGCAAGAGAGGCAGAAGATGCTGCAGCCAAAGGAAATATGAGAGAACTGTATAGCAGCACAAAGAAGCTAACAGGGAAATACAAGCAAACAAGTTGCCTCATAAAAGATAAGAATGGGAAACTGCTCAGCAATATACAAGAGCAAATGAAGAGGTGGACAGAATATTTTGGGGACCTTCTCAATAGACCAGCTCCACAAAACCCGCCGGACATCCAGCCAGCAGAAGAAGAGCTACAAATTAACGGTGAAAGACCAACGAAGGAAGAAATAAAGAAAGCCATAAAGCTTCTAAGAGATGGAAAAGCGTCTGGACCTGATGGCATTCCAGCAGAGGCCATCAAAGCAGATATCGACACGGCTACAGAGATGTTATATAAATTACTTGGTAAAGTCTGGGAAAAAGAAGAGATACCAGCAGAATGGAAGGAAGGATATCTGGTTAAGTTGCCTAAGAAGGGAAATCTACAAGAGTGCACAAATTATAGAGGAATAATGTTACTATCAGTGCCAGGAAAGGTATTGAACAGGATTATCCTTGAGAGATTAAAGGAGTCCATAGACAAGAAATTGAGAGATGAACAAGCAGGTTTTCGACAAAACAGATCATGTACAGACCAGATAGCCACTTTGAGAATAATAGTTGAACAAAGTCTGGAATGGAATTCACCACTATACATCGGATTTGTGGACTACGAAAAAGCATTTGACAGTGTGGACAGAGAATCACTTTGGAAATTGATGAGGCATTATGGAGTTCCCCTGAAAATCATTAATTTAATAAAGAAAACCTATGAAGACATGACGTGCAGAGTTCTTCATGAAGGACAGCTTACAGAACCATTTGGGATAAGAACAGGAGTGCGACAGGGATGCCTCTTGTCTCCATTTCTTTTCTTGCTGGCAATAGATTGGGTTATGAGATCATCGACAACACACAACAGAAATGGAATCCAGTGGACTCTGACTAAGCAGTTGGATGATCTGGATTTTTGCTGATGATTTGGCTCTCCTGTCCCATAACCGTAATCAGATGCAGGACAAATTGAAAACACTCGATGAGAGGTCACAGCAATTGGGTCTGAAAATACACAGGGAAAAGACAAAAATAATGCGAATAAATGCAGGTAATGAAAACAGGGTTGAACTTGAAGAAACGCCAATACAAGATGTAGAATCATACACATATCTTGGCAGTAATATAGACAAAGTTGGAGGGACAGACAGCGATATCAAAATAAGAATACAAAAAGCAAGAGGAGCTTTCATTGCATTGGGAAATATATGGAGATCAAGAGAAATAGGATCCAACACGAAAATAAGAATCTTCAACTCAAATGTGAAGTCAGTCCTATTGTATGGCTCGGAGACATGGAGAACAACAAAGACAACAACCAAAAAGCTACAGACTTTCATAAATGGGTGCTTGCGTAGAATAGAGGGATTAAAATGGTATGACAAGGTTACCAATGTGGAACTGATGACAAGAACTGGACAAGTGCCAGTGGAACAAGAGATGAGAAGAAGACGATGGCGATGGATAGGACACACACTGAGGAAACCTGTTGATAGCATTACAAGGCAGTCCTTGTTCTGGAACCCCCAGGGCAAGAGAGGCAGAGGAAGACCAAGAAGTACATGGAGAAGAGAGTTGGAAACAGAGGTGAAAATGATGAGGAGAACATGGAAAGAACTTGAGATGATGGCACGTGACAGGAGGACTTGGCATGTGTTTGTTGAAGGCCTATGCTCCTTTGGGAGTGGAGGGTTATGAATGAATGACTACCCATGTCGTCTACAAAAAAGCCCTCACTTAAATTATTTGTGTTAGAAGCACACATCAAAGCAATAATACAATTAAAACCAAAAAACTAAAAAAAAAAAAAAAAAAATTGAACCTTCCTAAAGCGATACGCACCAAACCCGACTTGCACCCATTTGAACATGGACACGGGCAAAGCCGGGTGTGACCGCTCGTCTTCCATATATGGCACCATTCTAATATTCTTGTCAATAATTACATACAACTTCTTACATCTGCCCGGAACTATTACACCATTTCCGCTCAGGTATGTCAAACTGATAATTATCGCCCCGTCCTTGTGCAAACACCAATTCATCGTATTACCATCTGTGCTAAGACGTCACACTAGTCTCATCAGCGATAATCAACCTTTGCTAGCCGTTTTCCGTGTGAAACAGGCTCACAACTTCTGGTATACGAGAATTGTAAGTTAAGGTTGTCTCATCCGCCTACTTTTAGCAGGTCAAGCGGGCAAACAAACATAATAACTATTACTGAAAGGAGTGTAAGGTAATTTGAAAATACCAAATATCTGCTTGATAGCAGAGAAAGAAATGTGCCGACCACGGAAATTTCACGTAATCGTACTGATTACGGAAAATTCTCACATTGCACAACAAATATAACTGAATACGGCCGGAGAGGACAAGAGATCGACCCAAAAATTATGTGACACTGGGTGAAGACGGTGAATATTAAAGATAGAATGCAGGCATGACTTGCAGAACAAATGCAACTTCAAAGGTTAGGTTGACTGTAACAATCTGGACACCAGACATATCACGTAGCGATTTCCCGCAGATCTCTTTAACAAAATTATGGAATTACGACAATGAATTTGACATAATGGTTCCGGTATATGTAACACTTAGTGTAATACCTTATACGGTAGGGTAGTAATATTTCATGGTCGGGAATAGGGGGAGAATTTACTAAAATAAGACTTCTTACCTTACGATTGGCGTGTCACGAGTTGCCTCCCCTTCCTTTGCAGTAGTGATCCAACAGTGGCCAAAAACTAGAGTATCTAATGTCGGTCTTCAAAGGTGTCTACCTTCACACACGATTACTCTTGGCAGAGTTGTAGATAGAAGAATAATAATGCTTCTACCTCGAGGGAGTCTTCACAAGATATTTCAGAAGTCAAGAACAATGCTGAATTAGTCTGAGCAAGTTAACGTTTTATCTGACCCGCCGCCTTTTGTGAAAGATTCTCTTATAATTAGCTCGTTCAAGACCCCAACTTATTTAACTCAGCGAAATTCCTCTTATTAGCTCGATATATATATATATATATATATATATATATAGATATACCTATATATATATATATATATATATATATATATATATATATATATATATATATATATATATATATATATATCTATATACATATATATATATATATATATACTACAGGTTCTGGATCATACATATGCCTTTCTCTCTGTAATGATTAATTCAACTATTAATTTGTCAAAATCAACATATACAAATTTAATGATCAATTTACTTTGATACAAATGTAAACAAATATGACAGGTGATTATGAAAAATAATTAGGTTTCTTCACCGAAAAGATTTTAGGCTGGATGAATTTTGAAAAATAAAGTTCGTTTGGTTTGTTGGCCTATTAAAATTGTGACTTGCCAAAAAGCTGAAGTGCCGATGCTGCTTTTCCGTAGATTCGTCTCTGTGGTGAGGCGCACGTTTTCATATCAGTTCAGGAAGTAACGTCTCTGGGTCAAGGCAAGAATCTCCAGGTGTCAATTTCAAGCTTCGAACCACAGTTTAGTAGTCCAGTAAATGGTCGCTCTGGGTCGTACCATAATTAGCCACGTACTGGTACCACGAACTCAATAATTGAGAACTCTTGAACTTCTTGCTCAGTAGAATAGTTGGCTCCTCAATTGTCAGCCAATACATTCAAAGTTTCATATTATTAAAACTTTTCCTCATGCTTATTCTGAATGTCCGTTTTAAAAATGTCATGCATCGTATATTTAGTTGCTACAGACAATTTTGGTAATGTTTTACGTGTCTTACATTTTTTATGACAGGTTGTCTGGAAGGTCCTGAAAAAGAATGTTCTATAACTAAATCGGAAGAATTATGCACTTAATTCAGTACGCACATCACAAATATAGTTCAATACTGTTGGAGAGGAGAAAAGAGCTGTTGGAGAGGAGAAAAGAGCGCACAAATTATGTCACATGGCGCTAAAATTTAAAATGAACTAAAATAAATTGTGATTGGGTGTCATCAAGAAAACTCCACAAGGTTGCATTTTGCGTGGGCAAAATTTCAATTTTTAAAACCTAGATCGCTTTGGAGTTTCTCCACTGCATTTTCCAATCTTCTTCGAGGAGGCCAAACAAGGAGGTGGCAGATAGAAGATTTAATAGAGAGTGATTAGGGCTAGTATAAGTATTAGCTCGTGTGAAAGTACCAGTACCATTATTTGAAAATGGCTTTTATAATCCCAACCCCTATAAATATGCCCTGTGTTTAAAGCACATAGCTGTAACATAACAATTAATATTAGCTCACGAGGAAAGACAGCATCTTAAACAGCTGAAAAACATTCAAACGGCTATCGTGTGCATCAAAGTCTGGAGTATATTATTAACCCATGTGGGGTAAGTTGTAACATGTACATTTTCCTATTTTATATTGTATGAATTGCTTATTGATGATGTACAGTTTGATATGGGGCTAGCAACCTCATCATATAAAATAACTTGCCACATAAACCACCACTGCGAGAGCTAATGACTACTTTGTGTGGGTTTCCTTACAAGGAACCAATAGCAGAGGTAGCCCCAGGCTCCATAGGGAGCAGAAAGCGGATGATGACATCATGGTATATGTATATTTTATGTTAGATTTGTTGTGTGTGTATATATGTATATATATATGTATATATATATATATATATATATATATATATATATATATATATATATATATATATATATATATATATATATACATAGATGGATAGAAAGTGAGAGAGAGAGAGAGAGAGAGAGAGAGAGAGAGAGAGAGATGTGAAAAAAGGATGCATTGGTCCTCTTTCCCTCTCCTAACGCTCTTTCATCTGTCTCGATGGTCTGAGAATTCATTCTCAGGTACATCAGAAACATTCAGAGGGAGATGAAATGGTGGGGGAAGGCGGATGTCGCTTGATGCTTACGTCAGGAGACATGATATTTACGAGAGGTATTATTTGTCAATTTCTCAGTTTCTGGAACTGGTTACTAGAATTAAACGATGGACACCAACTATAAAAGACGGGTCTAGATGACACTCTAAGCCGCAAAATCTGAGGCGGTTATTCTGGCTATGCAAGAAACGCACTACTACCACACCACTCGACTCCTGACTTGAGAAGGAACAGTCAAAATTTCACTGGGAACAAGCAGTGACTGAACCAGAACTCCCTGTCACCACATTGCCAGCTTAGTACCCAGTACTGGCAACGTTTACGGACTATCTTTGGGAAAACTCCACCACAATACAATATTTTCCGAGGAAGATACACAATAGATAAATTTTTTCTTGACAAACCAATTTTATTAATTTAAACCTTGGTGATCAAATGTTTCCTAAATGAATCTATATAAATATAAATCCATAATTGGAGTCTATCAATGAATTGAGTGAATTAATGTCTGTACCCGTATAACTCATTTTAAAAAATAGAATATACAGAGCTAAACATACAATTAATATTTTGCTATATCACCTTCAGCCAGGGGCTCATCAAATATGAGTCAAAGCATATATTTCTCACAGAAGTAGTTGAGAATAAAAAGTTTATAACAAACTTAGATGATTCAGTTGTTTTACTTGCTATTCTAAAAATCCACGTGATACTCCCTAAATTTGAAGCACATACCTTCTGTTTATATCTCTGCCAAGAGTAATCTTGAGCGAAGGTTGGTGCCTTTGTAAAAATAAATTCGCTTTTCTCGAATTTTGGCAATTATTGGACCACTAATGCAGAGCATGGAAGACAAACCGCCGCACTGATTTCAATCAAAATTTTAGATTGCCTTCTAGTTGCACTCTTGTGTGTCTGTTTTGAAGGAAGTGGTTTATCCATTAGTACAGACGTCTACACACTCCTCTTATTCAGTAGTTTCTGCCGTATTAAAGCTCTCAACACCTTAGCAAACGCTTAATCCATGTCTCCCCAGAAAGCTGATGTGTTTTCATTCTTGCTAAACGCCTTCCATCTCATGGGTCATACTCGTACATTCTTTGTCCTCTGTTAACTGCGTTGTCTGAAATTAGGCTGATGACATTGTCAGCCATAAACACAACCTCACAAAAGTCGTCTCTTACGACACACTTGAGGGTACAAAGGTCCTACATTTTCGTTGTCTCTAAGAAACCGCAGGGAACTTCACAAACTAATTACTCTCACCAAAAGAATATTTTCACCACAATTTCTTATCTACCTCCCAGGTGTTAGATTTTCATGATTTCCGGACGATATGGCGCCTCACAGATTGCCGGATGCGCTGTGAGCGGAGCTTGGCAGGAGTTTATTATTCATAACAACAAGATGCAGAAATGTATGCACACATACATGTCTAGTCACAAGCATTGGTGGGCCCAGTGTACATCAAAGACCGCGTTATAGAAGATATTTTCGCTAGCTCTCACAACGTCCACGATCAGATCTTTGTCTTGTTTCACGATTATGATTCCCAATCTACGGATTTCTATCCACAAATTTGGTGGCGGGGAACATTGCTATGTGCTGTTGTAGATAGATAATAGATAGATGAACTTAGATTAGATAATCATAGATAGAATATGATAGATAGATAGATAGATAGATAGATAGATAGATAGATAGATAGATAGATAGATAGATAGATAAAGGAATTGCATAATGAAGCCTTATTTGTTTGTTTTTTCCAAAAGCTTTGAAAGAGAGAAGATGACTTCGCAATCAGGAAAGAAAGAGTCAAGTGCTTTACCTCTTTGTCTCATGTTGCTTGGCTTAATTATTTTCCCCCCTCAAAGGTCGGTTGTGAAAGTTTTTGGCTTCGCTCTGAGAGCACGCTAAAGCAGATATAACCAACGCAGAGGAAACCAGGCTTTGTTAACAACCTTTCGTGTTTATGTGTTGACGACTGCGAGCCGCACCAATTGACGCGTTCAGTTTCAAGACCCAACAAGCAACCAAAGCGGGAGACTGCTCCCATTCCGTAAACAAACGACTGCAGACGGGACGAGGTCTGTTCTGACAACGATCAAACCAAAGACTTCAATTACCACCAAGGCAGAAGCCGATGGAGAAGTCATCAGCAGTATTTGTAAACGGGAAAAGAAATGGCTGAGTTTGTCTTGATGTACCGTCGACGTTTGCAATTTCCTGAGCAAGGAAAGCTACAGAGGCCGAAACTTTTTACCTGTCAGTGACAAGACTTACAGTGGCGTGAGACTAAACTACCTTATACCATCTACCAGAATACAATTACCCTACACTACACAACCACAAGCTAAACTGTACCCCAGTTAGTTTTTTTAAAAAGAGATTTACGAGAAGAGTGGACTAGCATCCGATGATCATTTGCCTCCGCTTATCTAAAATTAACCGTGATACAACGTTAAAATATCTCCAATGATACAACGTAGGGATAAAAACTAATGCGTAAGCTGCTAGAATACATGATCGCCCACGCCGCGGGTCATCACCCGCCATGGAAATTAAATTGTTAGACTTGAAGGCAAAACGGAACGGGATGAGAACGGAGATCAAAAGGAAAAATCTGACTGAACGCGTGCTTGAAACTAGCGAGGCAAAAAGGACGCAAATTGGTGGGGAAAGGAGGAAAAAGTCACGTTCCCCAAGTTGACACAAAGTAAAGAAATCGACAAAAGGGACCTTGGATATTATACGCCACAGTCATTTCTTGGACGCTTTTGCGATAACTTAGCCCGTTTATTTGAATGCAGTGATGAGAAGATTCTAGAAAATATTAAGAAAAGTTACTTTTCTTAATAATAATGTTAGGAATATAAAACCTAGCTGGCCGGATGGCCCATCTTGAGCAGTGAAATAATATGCTTTCATTTATACAGACGGACAGATAATAAGAAAGATATTGACAAAAGACTGTGTTGTTCATATCAGCGAGCGTCTGCATTGAAATAAAACATGTCACTAATTTTCAAAAAATTGTGGCCTTGAAGACGCAAGTGCTAAAATCTAGTTGGAATGAAGAGACGGGGTGGGATGGTGAATTGTGGCTAAAAATAACTTTAAAGGCAAAATTGTGTAGGGGAAGGCAGGGTTGGTTCAAAAAACAAGTGTTTTTTTTTGTGAAACGCAAGTAGAGACGGACGGACCAACAGACAATAAGGCATACTTGACTGAGGTATGACTGAAATGACTTTTGGTAGGATATTTGAATTTGAAAAAGAAAAGGCAGTGATTGGCCATAGATGAATATATTATCGGCGCTCAGACGCGCATTTTGTGCCATTCATTATAAGTTGTCCTAGTAGACACAGTGAATTATTAAGTGGTGTAATTCCCAGAAGCTATTGAAATATTTAGAGGGACGCCATACTAAGGCCAGCAGCTCAGCTGAGTTTTGCTAGCATTTAACTGTGTTCTATATTCATAATTCTGGTAAGACTGAAATTATTTCTTTGTACATTTTAATATTTGTTTAAGGTTTCGAGTGATTTGATACTGCAATAGCATAATCTGTCCCTTACAACAAGTAAGGATTCGCTCTAGACCCCCCGCCCCAGTTCAGGGTCTAGAGACAAATAAAATACATAAACTCCAGCAAGGATTATGAAGGACAGATCAAGTGTTGAGATCAGTGGAACATATCACCTATCCTATTCTATGGCAGGAAGCTAATGAACATATTTCAGAATACGTAGTCTGGGAGAACTTATCCTATGTGAAACCAACTTGGTAAGATGTGTTGTTTGGTCAGAAAGATCTGACCCGTCTATGTGTTGTTGTTGTTGTGTAGTGTTGTGTCCAGAAATGGTTAGAGGATGGAATTCTGACACATGACTAATACTTTGATTGCAGAACTGTGAGTTTCAGTTGGCACCAATGCGGTGTCAAATGAGTTGTTGAATATTACCAGAGTGGACCCGTGCAGTAACATTTTGTCAGAGCAGCCTATTATAGCCCCCAAGCACGGAGAGGTGGGGCCACCAGACTTCTGATATTGCCCCCAAGCACACGGAGAGGTGGGGCCACCAGACTTCTGATATTGCCCCCAAGCACGGAGAGGTGGGGCCACCAGACTTCTGATATTGCCCCCAAGCACGGAGAGGTGGGGCCACCAGATCTCAGCACCAGAGCTACACCTTCAAGCTACGTGAGCGTCTGGTCTGCTGAGAATTCACCAACTCAACTTATTTGCTAACACACCCATAAAATTTCCATCAAATAACTGGACAATGTGTAGTCACCATAGACAGGGAGTGATGAGGCCACCCCAACAGCACATCCATTAAATGTTCTCCCAAATAGATTACAACTATAAACAGTAATAATATTAACTAGTCTAGTAACATATATATGTACACACCTTGCATTTATTATGTAATATTCATGCATTTCTTTCATAATTGCAAAACCTTTCATATGTTCTGGCCAAAATAAAACCTTGGTTCAGAACAAATAAATTTAAAGAAAATTACTATCCAATTTTTACACACTTGAGTTAGTTCAGTGTATTATAACATTTATTAATATTATTAGACTTAGTAAATATCTGTGTGTGTGTATGTAAACTACCACAACACATTACATATCATTACCCTAGACATTTAACGTAGCCACATTCATTAGTAAAAAAAGATAGGTGTGAGGTCGTAGTGGTAGCAAGAAGGGCCTTCTGACAATTCACAGCTACATTTTATCTCAGGAGCCTTCACAGCTGACCTCATGCATCACACTTAGTAATATCACCATCATACAATACCATCAAACCCACTACATATATTGGGGTCTCTTTGTCCCGGGATAATTAGCCCATTAAGTATATTAGGATCTCCTGGGGGGAGAATTAGATTAGGGGAACACATTATAAAAATTAAAAGTGTCCCTTAAAATTAAAAGTGTCCCTGAAAATAAAAGTTGGTGAATCTTCACAGCCAGTGGTAGTTAATTAATTAATTAGAATTATTTTAGACTAGAGTAATTAGAAGTACTTTAGTGGTTGGAAATTTTATTTTGCACATTGCTAGATTTGTTTAAAAAGTATGGCGGAGCTGGCCAAATTCAGATCAGCTGCTGTGCTGACGGCAAAGGAGATGGGAATGGATGGTCAGATTTTAATTCAATATGTAACGGCTGAATGTGATAAATATATTGAAAGGGAAGATAGAAAGGTAGCTGAAGAGAAGAGGTTACAAATTGAGGCTGCTAGAGAAATTAAGAGGCTGCAGATTGAGGCAGAAGAAAAACGACAGCAAAGGGAGGCAGAAGATAAAAGGTTGACTGCCGAAAGGGAGGCAGAAGATAAAAGGTTGACTGCCGAAAGGGAGGCAGAAGATAGAAGGTTGCAAAGGGAGCACGAATTACGACTCAGGGAGCTGGAGCTACAAGGCCAGGCTCCTGAAAATGGTGCCAGCCCTTTTGCCTCAGATGCTACGCCCAGTCTGGGAGCCTCAACATCAGCTATGGGGTTTCATTTAGACCATTTTGTTGAAAAAGACGATGACATAGAGGGGTACCTAGGACGTTTTGAGTTATTAGCTACTACATATGGGTTAGAGAGAGAGAGAGAGGTGGAGTTTAAAGCTATCACAGGGACTGAGAGGTACTTCTTACGAAGTCTTCGCAAAAATGAACAGAGAAGACCAGGAGAATTATGACATGTTAAAGCAGGCTTTGTTATTGAGGTACGAAAAAAATGGGGAATTTTATCGTAGGAAATTTAGAAATGCCAAACTGTTGTCTGGGGAGACATACCACCAATTCTCTGCCAGACTAGAAACCTATTTGGAGAAATGGACTGCTCTGGGGAAGACCCAAGATCTTAAAGAAATGATCATGATTGAGCAATTGAGAGAGTCCATGGCTCCAGACATGAGAAAATTTCTCATGGAACAAGGTGCAGAGAAGTTGGGGGAGGTTTTAAATGTCGCTGAAAGGTATCAGGCAGCCCAGGCAGAGGTAAGTGGTGCTAAAAAGAAGCACATAGACAATTTTAAAGCTCCACAGCAATTTAATAAATTTGATAATAGAGAGCAGGGAAATAAAGGTAGGACAAACTTTGAACGGCCAAGAAATGACTACCGAGACAGAAACTCACAGTTCAATGACCAAAAATCCAATGAAAGAAAACCGTTTAACCAAGGAAAAAGATGGTGTAAATGGTGCAAGAAAGATAACCATAACACCGAATTTTGTAGAAGGAAACCTTCAAACATTGCTGCAATGAAGTCGGGGACTCAAAGATTAAAGGTTAATCCTAAGGGACAGCAGGAACCTTATCACCCCCCAGTTTGTGAGGATGTTATTTGTAATGGGGTCACCATAAGGTGCCTTTATGATACAGGTTTGGATTATGATTCAGTTGTGAAGTCTAGCCTAGTGGACCCAAGTCAGTATACCACAGAAACAGTGGAAATACAAGGGGCAACTAAGGACATACCACTCATGACACTTCCCATCGCAAGGATAACGGTGAAAACTCGCTATGTGGAAGGAGAAATCAGAGCAGCAGTGATAGATGAACCAATCTACCCTCTGATATTGGGGTGTAGATACGTCTTCTTGGGGAATCCCGAGAGACCTGTGATCA
This sequence comes from Oreohelix idahoensis, assembly GCA_024509875.1. Taxonomy (NCBI): domain Eukaryota; kingdom Metazoa; phylum Mollusca; class Gastropoda; order Stylommatophora; family Oreohelicidae; genus Oreohelix; species Oreohelix idahoensis. The sequence goes on from JAMPIV010012760.1 coordinate 175,630, forward strand.
TGGCGACAGTGCAGACCAGGTCACAGAAGAAGGAGGAAGAAGGTGAACATATAAATGCTCATCCAGAGGAGATGAGGAAGGCGCAGGCTGAGGATAGGACACTCAAGCCATGTTTTAAAAAATTGCCCAAATGCCACACACCTCCGAGCAAGGGGGAATATTTTATGAAGAACAAACTCTTATACAGGAAGGCCGGAACTGGAACAAATGGTCACAACCAGCTGGTTCTTCCCACTTCATATAGGGATAAAGTGATGGAACTCGGGCATGCGATTCCCTTCAGTGGTCACATGGGGATCAGCGCCACAGGACAGCGTATAGCTTGTCATTACTTCTGGCCAGGGATAACGGAGGATATAAAAAGATATGTCAAATCCTGCCCAGAATGTCAAAGGGTAGCTCCAAAGCACTGGACTGCTCCTGCAACTCTAGGGGAAATGCCCATAGTGGGAACACCTTTTGAGAGGGTTGCAGTGGATATTGTAGGACCTCTCACTCGGACCAAGAGGAGGAACAGTTACATCCTTACTCTGGTGGACACTTGTTCTATGTGGGGAGAGGCGGTAGCCCTGCCATCAATTGATTCAAAACATGTAGCAGAGGCACTACTTACAATATTTACCCGATTAGGATTCCCGCATCAAATCTTGACGGATAATGGCTCTCAGTTCAAGGGGAAACTAACGGAAGAAGTTTTTAAGCTATTTCAAGCCAGACACTTTCATTGTAGTCCGTACCATCCGCAAGGGAACGGCCAGGTAGAGAGGTTCAACGGGACTCTCATTTCTATCCTGAGAAAGCTGGCACACAAAAAAACCGGATCTGTGGGATCAATTCCTGCCCGCCGCATTGTTTGCGTACCGGGAGGTACCACATAGTTCAACCGGGATGGCTCCCGCAACTCTGCTATTTGGGAGGCCAATAAAAGGTCCATTAGAAGCGCTATTAAGGACCTGGACAGATGAGAAGGCGGAAGAGACTGTTACCTCATCTTATCAATACGTGAACGAACTGACCACTCGTTTGAAAGCTGGATGGAAACTGGCAAATGATAATTTGAAACAAGCCAGGAAGAAACATGCAGCATATTTTAATAGGAAGGCAAAGGACAGAGAACTGGCAGTGGGAGAGAAGGTGCTGCTTCTACTACCCGGTAGCCAGAATAAATTACAAATTGGATGGCAAGGTCCATATACGGTTCTAGAGAAGGTGTCTAGAACAAACTATAAAATTGATAAAAAGGGGAAGGAGAAAGTTTATCATGTAAACCTGTTAAAGAAGTATCTGGACAGACCACTCCAGGAAAGCACCCCCTTACTGACCTTAGCTATCGCAACTCAAATGCAAAAGGAACCACTCACCTCACATGAATACCCATTACATCCTTTTGAAACAGCAGCACAGGTAAAAGTCAGTAAGCACCTGACTAAAAACCAGAGGGAGAGAGTTCAACAGGTTCTGGAGGAACATACAGATGTATTAACAGATAAACCAGGCCATACAAATTTGCTACAGTATGACATGAAACTGGTAGACTCAAACCCAATCTGTATGAGAGCCTATTCTATTCCGTTCGCGAAGGAGAAGGCATTGAAGGAAGAAATAGATTATTTGTTGAAGGAGGGGATTATTTCACACAGTGAATCATCTTTTAGCTCTAGTGTCGTATTGTTGAGAAAACCGTCTGGGGAACACAGACTGTGCATAGATTACAGGAAACTGAATGCTGTCACAGAAGGACAAGTGGATCCATTACCAGACACAAAACAGTTATTTGCCAAACTGAACAAGGCAAAATACTTTTCAAAGGTGGATCTTAGTAAAGGCTATTACCAGATCCCAGTGAAGCCTGAAGTGAGACCTTATTTGGCTTTTAGCACTTCGGATGGACATTATGAATTCAACATGCTACCATTCGGACTGAAAAATGCTCCGAGTGTATTTTCAAGGATGATGCGCAAATTGTTGGATCCCCTGAATAACCCATGTATCACGAATTTCATGGATGATATTCTCGTCGCCACAGAGACATTTGAAGAACACATTGAAGCTCTAGAAATGTTATTTAATAGGCTTAGGGAGGCGAACTTGACTGCTAGGCCAACAAAATGTTGCATTGGATGCAAAGAGTTGGAATTCTTGGGACACACTGTATATCAGGGTAGCATGACCCCTGATCCCAAGAACTTGGAAAAACTGCAGAGAGCACCTAGACCACAAACAAAAAAGGATGTGCGATCATTCGTGTCGTTATGCGGATTTTATCAAAAATATATCAAGATTTTAACTCTATTTGTGCTCCTCTGACTGATCTGACTCGCAAGGGACTTCCAGATAAAATTAATTGGACTGCGCAAAGTGAATTAGCGTTCCAAGACTTAAAGGAAAAACTCACTAGCAAGCCTATTCTCAAACTACCTGATTTGACACAGGACTTTGTCTTAAGAACCGATGCAAGTAATGTAGGACTCGGAGCGGCTTTGTTGCAAAGATCATCTTCACCTGATGGGGAACTGAAACCAGTCGCTTATGCAAGCCGCAAATTGAATAAGGCGGAACAAGGATACTCCACAAGCGAAAAAGAATGTTTAGCGTTAATCTGGGCCATAAAGAAGTTTCAAATCTATCTGTATGGTAGGACTTTTGTGGTCGAGACGGACCATCAGCCTCTCGTATTCTTATCTCAGGCTAAGCATGAAAACGCAAGATTGCTGAGGTGGTCTTTATTGCTTCAACCTTATCAGTTTAGTATCCAATATATCCCAGGCAAATTGAATGTCGGTGCAGATTTCCTCAGTCGGCACCCCTGTGATCAAAATTAGAGTAATGGCAGGCGTAAGGAGAGATTTTATCTATGTGTATCACTGGTTTTAGAACTTGCCGTAGGCATGTTTTCAAGTGGGGAGATGTGTCACAAAATTAACCGTGATACAACGTTAAAATATCTCCAATGATACAACGTAAGGATAAAAACTAATGCGTAAGCTGCTAGAATACATGATCGCCCACGCCGCGGGTCATCACCCGCCATGGAAATTAAATTGTTAGACTTGAAGGCAAAACGGAACGGGATGAGAACGGAGATCAAAAGGAAAAATCTGACTGAACGCGTGCTTGAAACTAGCGAGGCAAAAAGGACGCAAATTGGTGGGGAAAGGAGGAAAAAGTCACGTTCCCCAAGTTGACATAAAGTAAAGAAATCGACAAAAGGGACCTTGGATATTATACGCCACAGTCATTTCTTGGACGCTTTTGCGATAACTTAGTCCGTTTATTTGAATGCAGTGATGAGAAGATTCTAGAAAATATTTGAAAAGTAACTTTTCTTAATAATAATGTTAGGAATATAAAACCTAGCTGGCCGGATGGCCCATCTTGAGCAGTGAAATAATATGCTTTCATTTATACAGACGGATAGATAATAAGAAAGATATTGACAAAAGACTGTGTTGTTCATATCAGCGAGCGTCTGCATTGAAATAAAACATGTCACTAATTTTCAAAAAATTGTGGCCTTGAAGACGCAAGTGCTAAAATCTAGTTGGAATGAAGAGACGGGGTGGGATGGTGAATTGTGGCTAAAAATAACTTTAAAGGCAAAATTGTGTAGGGGAAGGCAGGGTTGGTTCAAAAAAACAAGTGTGTTTTTTTTGTGAAACGCAAGTAGAGACGGACGGACCAACAGACAATAAGGCATACTTGACTGAGGTATGACTGAAATGACTTTTGGTAGGATATTTGAATTTGAAAAAAGAAAAGGCAGTGATTGGCCATAGATGAATATATTATCGGCGCTCAGTCGCGCATTTTGTGGCATTCATTATAAGTTGTCCTAGTAGACACAGTGAATTATTAAGTGGTGTAATTTCCAGAAGCTATTGAAATATTTAGAGGGACGCCATACTAAGGCCAGCAGCTCAGCTGAGTTTTGCTAGCATTTAACTGTGTTCTATATTCATATTTCTGGTAAGACTGAAATTATTTCTTTGTACATTTTAATATTTGTTTAAGGTTTCGAGTGATTTGATACTGCAATAGCATAATCTGTCCCTTACAACAAGTAAGGATTCGCTCTAGACCCCCCCGCCCCAGTTCAGGGTCTAGAGACAAATAAAATACATAAACTCCAGCAAGGATTATGAAGGACAGATCAAGTGTTGAGATCAGTGGAACATATCACCTATCCTATTCTATGGCAGGAAGCTAATGAACATATTTCAGAATACGTAGTCTGGGAGAACTTAGCCTATGTGAAACCAACTTGGTAAGATGTGTTGTTTGGTCAGAAAGATCTGACCCGTCTATGTGGTGTTGTTGTTGTGTAGTGTTGTGTCCAGAAATGGTTAGAGGATGGAATTCTGACACATGACTAATACTTTGATTGCAGAACTGTGAGTTTTCAGTTGACACCACAGTGGTGTCAAATGAGTTGTTGAATATTACCAGAGTGGACCCGTGCAGTAACATTTTGTCAGAGCAGCCTATTATTGCCCCCAAGCACGGAGAGGTGGGGCCACCAAACTTCTGATATTGCCCCCAAGCACGGAGAGGTGGGGCCACCAAACTTCTGATATTGCCCCCAAGCACGGAGAGGTGGGGCCACCAGACTTCTGATATTGCCCCCAAGCACGGAGAGGTGGGGCCACCAGATCTCAGCACCAGAGCTACACCTTCAAGCTACGTGAGCGCCTGGTCTGCTGAGAATTCACCAACTCAACTTATTTCCTAACACACCCATAAAAATTCCATCAAATAACTGGACAATGTGTAGTCACCATAGACAGGGAGTGATGAGGCCACCCCAACAGCACATCCATTAAATGTTCTCCCAAAATAGATTACAACGATAAACAGTAATAATATTAACTAGTCTAGTAACATATATATGTACACACCTTGCATTTATTATGTAATATTCGTGCATTTCTTTCATAATTGATAAACCTTTCATATGTTCTGGCCAAAATAAAACCTTGGTTCAGAACAAATAAATGTAAGAAAATTACTATCCACATTTTTCACACTTGAGTTAGTTCAGTGTATTATAACATTTATTAATATTATTAGACTTAGTAAATATCTGTGTGTGTGTATATAAACTACCACAACACATTACATATCATTACCCTAGACATTTAACGTAGCCACATTCATTAGTAAAAAAAGATAGGTGTGAGGTCGTAGTGGTAGCACGAAGGGCCTTCTGACAACTCACAGTTACATTTTATCTCAGGAGCCTTCACAGCTGACCTCATGCATCACACTTAGTAATATCACCATCACACAATACCATCAAACCCACTACACCCCAGTTAGTTTTTTTAAAAAGAGATTTACTAGAAGAGTGGACTAGCATCCGATGATCATTTGCCTCCGCTTATCTAACATCGTGGTCGGCCTAGTTCAACTTAATGGTTGGTTATAATTAGGGTAATTCGCGTAACTTAATTTTCAATATTGTGATAAACTGTGTGATATTTTCAAATTGTTCTTTGCAATTGATTGATGTTGGTGATGTCACTTTACATTTCTTCTTCTTCTTCTTCTTCTTCTTCTTCTTCTTCTTCGTACATTCTCAGACGCCTACTTGAATATTTTCAAAGAAAGCAGTGGTCAACTTCAGGCTATTGGTATCTCCATAGAGTTTTTTTTTCAGGAATGGTACAGGTGATATCCATGTGTGCTTACTATGTTCCTCGTATGCTAGGCATTTTTGAAGATGATGTTCAGCAGTCGTTCCATCGGGGCCACAGTTACACTCGTCAGTAGTTCCTTCTTTAGCTTGTTGAATTCATGATATCCCAATCTGTTGTGGCCTGTGCGAAGTCTGATGATTATCACTTGTTCTCTTCTGCTTAGCTGGTAACATGCTCATTTTTGTGTGTGGCCTGGATACTCTGCATCTCATTTGTTCTAGTTTCTGATTCTGAAAAAAACTCTGCCTCTTCTAAAGTTTTCTTGTAACAGGTTGAGGTAGCTCTCCGCCTTCCTTTACCAATCTCTTGGGCTCTTCATTGCGGCTTTGAATTTGTTGTTTTCTTACTTCTTGCATTACTTTATTTATTTTCATTACTTTATTATTAGTTCAAAATGGTTTATGTTTTATTTTTAATGTGTTTCTTTTGGGTCATGGTGAATCTGTTTTTTGTTTCTTAAGTATAAGAATTTCAGTACCGAGAAAGACTATATATAAAAACTGTCTCTGGCGAAACCAGTTTATATTAAATCACATCAAATTAAACTAACACAGAATATATCACACAAGTCTAGCTGTATTCAGTTTTTTATGTGGAATCAAATCAGAATTTAGTTTAGTTTATTCAGTAATTTTAAGCCAACCATAAGGTAAGGCGTCTTATTTTAGTAAAGTTTCCACCCATATACCATGATAATTATTGGTATTACCATATAAGGTAGCATAACAAATTGTTACCCTTACCGGAACCAATAATATAATATTCCTTGCTCTTTTTCTTCAAGGTTGTTATGTCTTCTTCCCATATCTGTTTATTCAGACAAGAGGACTTACCGGACTGATTATATCATATCTCCCAGTATCCTAATACTTCCATCTTGTTATAATCAAAATAAACTTGGGAATGACATTTTTTGCAAGGTGTGCCCAGGAATTAAACACTCGTTATCTTTTAGATGACTGTCTTCAACCATGCAGACCGGAAACAATTACGCAATCTAAATGACGTGTCCAGGCACTAAATTCGTGATAATATTGCCCACTAGACTAACGTGTGCTTTCATCTAAACAAACACTCCAGACATGGTTCAAAGCGACCAGGCGTGTATTATCCTTAATCTGTTGTGATTGCTTCACAGAGCAGACTCTTACAGTTTAAAAGGTAAACATATTATGTGCGGTCAAGCCTAAAGCGCGTTAGTGTTCAACTGGACTAAAAGATAGTTATCGATAGATGAATGCAAAAAAAAAGGAAGATAATGTACGGATGAAAAGGAAAAAGGAATGATCGAATTTGTGACGCTCTATTTGTTTCGTCGGATGGGTGTGAAAAAAAAATCGAAAAAAGGTGATTTGTCTTACGGGACAAAAGAATGAGAAATAGCCAACGTTACGGCCACAAGGCCTTCGTCAGGGAAAGGAAAGAAAGTGAAGGTTAGATAGGACACATAAGAACCTAAAAAGATATATAAAAAAATATAAAAAGGCGGCAAAGTCATAACGCTTATGGGCGCGTGCCAGGAAAGGGAAATGCATACAACATGTCCTGTGTTTATCTTATCCACGTACGATTTAACGGATTTAATACAGATTCATGCCAATATCGCAGCAGTAATAAATAGAGCTGGAGGTGCCGAGAGAGATATCAAAATAAGATACAAAAGGCAAGAAGAGCTTTCACTACAGTGGGAAATATAGGGAAATCAAAAGAAATCACGTCCAACACAAAAATCAGAATCTTCAATCATTTCAGGCCTATTGTATGGCTCTGAAACATGGAGAGCAACAAAAACTGACAAAAATAATTACAGGTTTTCATAAATGTGTGCTGGCTTAGAAAAGGAAGCATGACATATTACGACAAGATCATCAACGTGGAACTGGTGACAAGAACCAGACAAGTACCAGTGACGGAAGACATGAGAAAAAGACCCCAGCGATGGACGGGATACACACTGATTAAACCTGATGATAACATTACAAATCAGTCCTTTTTCTGGAATCCCTTGGGATCCCTATAGGGTAAGCAAAGAAGCAGGAGACGGAAGAATATATGAACAAGAAAATGGAGACGGAATTGAAAATGAAGAAGAAAACATGGAAAGATCCTGTAGCTGGCGGCATGTTGGTCAGGTAAAGGGTATTGAGTGATTGATTGATTATTGCAACCACTACACGATATTATTTACCTCACCAATGTACCACCTTCACATAGTCTTGACACTCCTGTGGATCAAGTCTACAGTTTTATTTTTGGTAAACCCCATAACACCCTCTCGATTGTTGCTTTTACCGTGCACCTTTTGACAAATATTGCCACACCCACGAGCCACCTTAATGATGTTTGTCTTAGCCAGCTGTCACCTTCATTATTTCGTTACATTCCCGTACTGTCTGGAAGATTTTTTGGCATATCTGCGTACTGCTTGTACTATTTAACCAGTTTCATTTGAGATCAAAATCTCATTGTATATTTGTCGTGTTTCAAATTTTTGGCGCTCAAAATCATGCAAATTTCCACTCATTGTAGACAGCTGAAACTTTGCACGGTGCTCCCATTCTTAGTACATTTTAGTCCTTGAAGTTTTTACCGGCATTAACAGAGCCGATTTTATAAAACAAGTAAATTATTTTTTTTGTAAAAGGTGGAAATAACTCCATTAACGAAAGGGTATTTGGGGGTTTCTATTCCATGTATATTAGTAACGATAAATAAATATTAGTAACAATGTTGGAGCTAGAACTCTTCCTAATGGAACGCCCAGCTCCAATGTCATCGTGTTTTCTTTTCACGTGTCTGTTATAAACAAATGAAGCGTAAAAGGATTCAGAGAACGAAGACCGGTGTCACATTACAAGAAGGTCTGAAGAGCGTCCAATTGGCAAAACGGTTAGACAAAGGTTCCGCGTTCAAAACACGATGACGTCACGCTTCATTCTACCCAGCTGTAAATGTAAACCTGAATTTACTCGTGAGTTAAGGAAGGAAACAGCAGCGAGGAAGGGAATGGGTCAACCTCAACTCTCGATGCTGGACCTAGTATTGTGAAGTCTCTAACACTTCACTCCCGTACGGCACCATCTGCGATATTACTATCTTTACCTTTTACCAGACAAATAAGAGTACTAAGAATATGAACAAGTAAAAAATCGGCAGTTGTCTGTGAAGGTGATTATCAGCGCCACTAATTCCAAACACAAGCTAATGGTTATTCTACTTTTGAATTTACCTTTCAGCTCTCGGAACAGTATAAGCCTTCATCAGACGCATGTTAACTCTTCATGTCACGTGCCACTTGCTCAGTATCTATCTATTTCTTCCTCATCGTTTGGGGGGTAGGAGTGGCTAAGAAGTATGGCGTTCGCCTCTAATTCTAAAGCTTCCAGGTTCGCTCCAAGCACATCGAATATAAATGATGGACATGGCAGAACCAGTGATTCCTGTGATGTCAGACCTTCCCCCATCTCTTGGGTAGTGAGATTGGATGCCTAGCCTTTTCGTACAAGTTGCGCACGTTCAAAATTTTTAAGCAGTTGGAAATCGTAAAGAGTAGGCCATTCGCAGCTACCCTGGCAAAATTTATAAATTAGAAAACCTACACAACACACAAATATTTATAGAATGTGAGATTCCTGAATACACACATTGAGAACCTTGCCGGTGATATGGAGTTCGTGCACTGTGCTGAGATCCTTCTGGTGTGATCAAAGGGAGGAGATCGGAGCACTGATGGAGTTGTCCGTGTACAATGAAGATAGTCCTTCAAACCAAACCAAACCAAACCAAACCCTCATCATATTCATGTCTATCTCTAGAACTCCTCTCCGTGTGTTTGTTGGTCTACCACTGATCCTCTTACCCTGGCACGTTCCAGAACAATTACTGGCTTGTAATGCTAGCAACAGATTTCCTCATTGTCTGTCATATCCGTTATCACCGTCATCTTCTGATGTTTTGTTCTACTGGGACTTGTCAACTTTTGGCTATGCTAATTTAACTTTTTAGGAAAGTGAGGCGTAAAAAGCTGCACACCCGTTAACCTAGTGCGTCTAGAAATTAAAAAGTTTAGAAACACTGTTGCAGACGATTCGTCTGATTAATCTTTCTCTGATGTTCCCCACCGCAATAAATAAATACAACGCCTCTGCTCCCTGGAAATGACACTTCAACAGCTCTACCTGTCCTATAATTCCTGTTTCTGGTTTCAGTAAATCTAAACGAAATCGATGCGCTCACCAGGAAATGGGCGCCTGGGGTTGACCCCTGCCTTTCTCTGGCTTAAAAAAGGCACTAAATCTTCCTTACATGCTGCAGCAGTGGAGCGTTCATGGAGCATTTCAGGGTGGATATAAAAGCTTCTCACACTCCGGCTCCTAATTGTCGTAACTGTTAAACACAGACTGCCAAATGAGAGGAGAATAAACGTCGAGAGTTATATTGTGCATATTTTGTTGTTGTCTTGGGCTGTTTAATTGTTGTTAGAATGCAACAGCGAGCAACGTGTAGTAGCCTGGGGTTATTTATGAGACAAATAACAAAAGTAAGATAACTCAGGCATGTCGTATGAGGCGACTAAGATGAGACTGTGCAAGGGCTGCTGGAAATATGTAGGGCACAAAAATCAAAAAAATTTCCAGCACAGCTAGTACGTGCATGTTCATTAAATGGGTGCGCAATTTAGTTTTTGTGGTGCAATGCCCTCATTTTCTATATTTTCACAGAAACCGTATCTTCTTCTTCTTTCACCTTTCAACTCCCAAAGGATGATAGGCCTTCTACAAACTTATGCCAAGTCTTCCTGTCCTGTGCCATCCGCTCAAAGTCTTTCCATGAAACCTTATCATTAACTCTTTCAGTCCCAAGCAAAAAGGTGGGTTTGGCCCAAACAAAAATGGCCATACCAGTATGTTTTTATTGTTTTTGTTTGGAAATAATTTTTTTTAAATGTTCATATTCATAAATAACAAAAGTCCATAATGGATGGCTATACTTTAAGAAGATGGCGTTTTTGAGTTGTCAAAATTAGAAAACAGCCCTAAAAAGAATCAAGAGATACGAAAGCCAGTATACTGGCTCTTGGGCCAAATGGGTCTAGCGGGAAGTACAGTATACTGGCTCTTGGGGCTTAAAGAGTTAATATACATTGCCACAGAAATCACCACTTCTATAGCATGTTGATGATTGGTACAGGCTTCCTACAGGTGTGGCCCCAAGCTCCATTAGAGTCAAACTGAAAAGGATTATGTTCATGACAACGACGTATAGAAGATGGTTTTGTCCAAACGGCACCACGCCCTGACAACAGATCCTGGCACAGTGCCAAAATCTGTGCAGTAACATTATCACTCAACTGCTTCCAAAGAACATTGGCTGTCAACAAACTTATATCTGTCTGTCTGTCTGTCTGTCCCGTGCCATCAACTCAAGATTCTTCTATGTCTTCTTCCTGCCCCTTCATGTCTGTCTCCAGTTGTCTTCTCCATGTGTTCTTTGGTCTCCTTCTTGTTCTCTAACACGGGGTTCCCACAACGATATCCGCCTTGTAATGCTACCAACAGGTTTCTTCAGCGTGTGTCCTATCTATCGCCATAATCTTCTTCTCATCCATTAGCATGTGATGTACAGTACATTTAAAAAAAAAAAAATGTAAACCAGAGCAAAAGTAGGCCTGCCTGTTGTGCTCTGAACAAATATCACTATAAAGTCAACAGCTAATGGGCTCAAGTCAAATGATGAAACAAAGAACCAGACAGGTCAAGGACACGGGGTAGGGACATAAGTAATTAGAAATCATAAGAAGTTTTTTTTTTTAAATTCAGGATTTGAGCAGCGGTGGCACCATATAAGTTTTTCCTAAGTAACATAATGGTCGCCTATACAGTACTATTTAATATACCATAAACGTAGTGCCATGTCAGAAAATGCCGTAGGGTAGTGAAATGTTAGAGACTAACCATCCTGTTTCCAAATTTTTGTGAGGTAGGTGTAAAGTGCAATTTTTACTATCTTGCAATATAATACATTTATATTCTTATTATGTTCGCAAATATTTTGTAAACAAAGTATTTCCTTTTTAAGTGCTTAAGGAGAAGTCATTTTTGAGTTACTTCCCTTGAAAGTAGTTCCGTCATCTTCGATCGGACTCCGCGGACGAGTCTAGGCCTACTGCGATTTATTCTTTGGCTGGGTAGGAATAGATTGTTCTTGCTTCAGTATATCTATGGCCTGAATTTATACGTAGTGTTTGTATGAGTAGGACGAGTCTGTCTTATATATGGATATCTTTACATTTCTAAGTCGAACTATGTTGGTTGTCGCTAGAAAAGGTCAAAGGCTATGCAGCGGAAGTATCGCTAGCAGGTGGTGTGATTCATGGCTGTCATCCTGTCGAATTTTGTTGTAGCCGGCTTATCGCCGAAAAAGTGATCTATAAGTAGATGGGGAAAAGTGATAGTCATTTAGACATGTTGTATGTACTTTACCCCAGTGTTTATTCTCTTTTGCCAAGGAATGGCAAAGTTATATTTCGCATAGAAAGGTAAAACCACAATTTATTATGAACTTGGGCTTCGCCATCGTTGTCGATAAGCAGATGCACAGTGGTACTTTTGAAAAGAATATTTATTCAAAGGAAGATGACATTCCTATGTATCAGCACTAGATTGTATGATATTATTCAATTACCTCTATGAGAGAAGCTATGAAGAAATGAGGACATTTAACGAATGACCAATTTTGGTCTGTATCCAATAGTGAGTGAAGCTCACGAGAGAAGCACAGCCATGTTGAAATTCATATACTTTGTATTTATCGAGTGAGAAAAAGGGATGCCTGTACTATCGCTCGATGAACCAAGAGATCACTGCTACATGTGAGAACCCATGTCTGGGATTCCTATATCTTTATGGAAAATATATATATTGAACTTTACGTGAAGGGATATTCGCTAGACGAGGTTAGGTCTAGGAGCCTTCCTATATATTGGTTATGGTCTGACGTGCCCAGTCAGTAAAGCCAGATGATTTACATGATGGAACTCTGAATGCTTATTTACGAATGCTCCATTATGATATTTGCCAAGCATGAATGCTAACTTAAGATGATATTCCTGTGATCAACATTATGCTGTCTATGTCGACATTTGTTCCTGTAACCATACACGTACTGTCCAAGTGTGCGTCCCATTAAATGTTATAAAAAGACCACCGTAGTTCCAGTACTTCTTGAATTCGAACAGTGTGAGTATGAGTGATGTACTACCAACCTGTCAACTCTATCGAATCATTCTACCATTCGCGTTCTGACATTCATATACACACTCATTGTCTACACTCACATTCTTGTCGGAGCCTCATCACGTTCCAGGACAAGATGACCTGTATGACCAAAACTGTGCTGGGTTTAATGAGTTGACAATCGTTACACTTTACTACACCAGTCCCAACATCTACATTTATCAACTGGTGGACATTCACGTCATTTAACAAATAAAGCGTGATTCAACAACTAGTAGCCAGTATGAGTTAACAACTACACAGAGTTTAACAACTGGTGTGCCAGCTTCCTGGGTCAACCTGCACAGTGACCATATTGAGAAGTAAACTACTGAGACCAGACGTTCCTTGGGTCTGTTACGACACACAAATACATCAACAGTACAACTCTACAGTGATGTCAGCGTGACCTGTCCTGTCGACAGTATGCAGTAACTAGGTCAGCGTTTGTTGACATTTGGTTCGTTGGACATTTGCCATACAACTGACAGTGTTACACAGCAAGCTTGGTTGAAACATAGAACATTACACATCAGGACTGGAGAATATTTGACAGTGTTTGCGAAAGGAAATGTTATTGAACTGAGAAGTCCTACATCGATTGTTATCATTCACATCAACGATGGAGCTTCTATTTCTGTGTTGAATTTAAAATAATTAGACCAGAAGTATTTGTTTAATAAAGTACCACAGTACTGTACTATTAGGCAGTGTAACTGAGCCTTCATTCCAACACATTCTTTCTGCAACACTCTATTTACATCATATTGCCATACTATTTATGCATTTATGTATTTATGTTTAAATATTTATATGTGATATTTGTTTGTATCCAGCGGGTTGTTGTTTTGGTTGGGCGGTGTCACACAACAGAGTATCCCACGTAATAGAGGGTCTGATGTGTGCGTTTCTATAGGTGCAATTTTCTTGATTGAAAATTTGCTGCGACAGCTGTTGCTATTAGTGTTAGCTGTGAAGACTGTACTCATTGTTGTTTTTGTAATATTCCTCTGTTCTTTAGTTTGTTTTGATTTGTTTGTAATTTGTTGGTCTACCCTATTCTATCTTTCAGTTCTATTCTCAATTTATATTTATATACTGTGGCGTTATTTGTATTTGTTATCCTCTTGCGGTTTATCTTTTATTGTTTTTCCCATTTGATTTATTTCATTTCCGCAAATGTTTTTCATGTTCTCCTGTATAACTGTTTTGTTTTGTGCCTGATCGACATACACTATTTTAAATATAGTTGATCATATAAATTGATGTACAAGAATCAACTGATAGTTAATTGCTATTACTAAAGGTACACAGTTGATGATATAAAACACTATTTCTGGTGCACTGCACTTATATTATAGAGTGAACCAGCAACTTATAGCTGTTATTATATAAGGATTTATACAAGACCTTTGTAAGGCTTGTTTCCCACAGTGATTGGGATAGTTAAGTACTATTTTCCACAGGTTAAAAAGTTATCATACAAGGTCTTTGATTAAGACTAAGAAAGTGAATTTATTTACTTTTGCAAATTACTGATCTTATTAGACAAGATGTCTACATTAGATTATTTTATCACACAAGGCAGGGCTCTTGATAAGACTGGTCAGCAATTAGAAGAATGGGCAGTTGCTCAATATGACAAAGCATTAGCTGCAGAAGAGAGAAAACTTGCTGCTGCTGCTGAAGAAAGAAAAGCATTGATTGAGGAGAAAAAAATTAGCAGCTGAGGAAAAAAAATTACAAAGAGAGGATGAACAAAAGAAATTGCAGATACAGACTGATGAAAAAAGATTCCAGATGGAAATGGAAAAAGAGAAAAGAAAGGATGAAGCTGCTGCAGAAGAGAGAAAATTACAAGCTGAAGCTCAAGAGAAAAAAGCAATAAGAGAACATGAACACCAAAAAGAACTTTTAGCATTTGAGTTAGAAAAGTTAAAGTTAACAAACATAAGTGATGGTAATCAAGCATCTGGTGGTAATGGTAAACCCTTTACTTACAAGGTCAAGGTACCAGCGTTCAACCCTTCCAGTGATGACATAACATTCTGGCTAAATAGATTTGAACGCTCGTGTCGAGCCCATAATGTGGACAAATCACAATATGCTAACCAGTTATCAGAAAATCTGAAAGGTGATTCTCTGACTAGTTTAAGTTTGGTTGAAGAGGCTGACAAAGATAACTATGATGTTATTAGGGCAGCCTTATTAAAGAAGTATCAGTTGTCTGAAGAGGGTTATCGGAAGTTGTTTAAGACAATGGTGCCTGAGGCAGGTGTAGAATTCTCAGAATTCATTGCAAGGACACGTCTTACATTTGATCGTTGGATTGAGCTATCCAAAACAGAAAAAACTTATGAAGCCCTTATGGACTTGATACTCAGAGACAAGATTATGTCAAGTATAAATAAACCTTTCCTCGAATTCTTACATGAGCGTAAACCTAAGTCTCTAAAAGAAATGGAACAGTATTGTACCCAATACGTCACTGCACATCCGGACGTAGCTATTAGCAACAGTAAGGTTAAAGAAGGTATGCCAGTTGCTTCTGCAACACCATACAACCCTAATCACTCTCACAAATTCCAAGGACCTCAAAATAGGTTTAATAAAAAAGGTAACTATTACAGTTATCAGAACCAAGGTAACCAATCATTTCAGGGTTCTTCTTCGAATACCTGGAGAAGAGCTGACAGCCCTCGATTCAGGGGTGGTCATAATTACAGGAACTTTCGCAAAGGAAGTCATTCTAGAAACTATCCAAGTTTTCCTTCATGGAGACAACAGGATCATAATTACCGAGATACTCATTATAATGAATATGATGATAGTAACCAAAGGAGCTATGATTCAAACCCGAGTAGGGGTTATAATAGTGGAAACAATGATAAGTACAGAGGCAATAATAACAGAGGTAGAGCACAATTCAAAAAACATAAAGCTCATTACCAGGCGAACTCTGCACAGCAAGAGTCCCACGAAGCCTATAAACAAAATAAAGATAATGATGACTCTAATAATATGGCATGTGCCGCTTTTGATTTTGGGAGAGCATCTCAGTGCCCCCAATGCAAAACATTATTTGAGCCAACCACAGTGTCTACTTTAAGCTGTGGCCATCCTCTTCCCGCTCTTCCTGCGTCAATCGCGCATGATGGGAGAGGTTCTCTTGTCTTACACAAAGGTTTAGTAAATGACAATCCAGTCTCAGTACTTTTTGATTCTGGATGCACAACTATTGGGGTTAGGCAGTCACTCATAGATCCTTCTCATTCTACAGGCAAAGTAGTCAAATGCGTAACATTTGGCGGCACCATAGAGAAATACTCTACCGCTATCATTAGGATTGCTACTCCTTTCTTCACAGGAGATGTACACGCATGTCTTTTGCCGAATCCGATCGCTGATCTTATCATCGGTCGCATTCACGGAGTCAAAGAATGCACTCCGGAGCAAATTTCCGTTTGGGAAAATCAAAATATGCAATCTGCTAATGCGGTAGTCACTAGAGCTCAAGCTCTCAATATGCCTGAAACTTCATCTGTTGAAGATAATGAAGTGCATAACCAAGATGATCCCTTGGTAATTTCTCGTGACTCGTTTATAAAACAACAAGAAGAAGATCCGACTCTTAAGAAATTCTTCACTCTTGTAACGAAAGGTGATCCGAATAAAGATTCAAATTGTAAATCTTGGATTACAATGAAGAATGGCGTACTTGTACGTATGGTGCAAGACTCCGGTCTTCTTTTTCGTTTATAAAACAACAAGAAGAAGATCCGACTCTTAAGAAATTCTTCACTCTTGTAATTCTTGTACCCAAGATTCAAATTTTTGAGATTTAAGAATCGTATTACAACATGTCAACATTCTCAGACTTGTACCCAAGAATTTCAGTGTGCTGGTCACATGGGTTTTGGGTTTTTCCCGTACAAAGTCAAGAGTTCTTGCGGCTTTCTTTGGGCCTTTTTTGTGAACAAGGACATACGGATCTATTGTCGATCCTGTAAAGTATGTCAAGAAGTCAAATCCAAAGGTCCTCGTCATGCTGCGCCTATTCAGGCTGCAGATATTCCTATTCGTCCATTCCAGAAAATGGCGATAGACATCATTGGTCCATTCAAGATCAAATCTGCTAGAGGACATCAGTTTATCTTAACGTGTGTAGACATGTGCACACGTTGGCCAGAGGCTATCCCTCTAAAGAGCATTACTACCGCTGACATTGCAGATGCTCTTTGGCTTATATTTTCTCGGCTGGGATTCCCCGGAGAAATATTATCAGATCATGGCACCCAACTGATATCGGATACCATGTCTCAAGTAATGTCTACTCTACAGATAGAGAGATCTTTGAGTAGCATCTATCATCCTATGTCCAATGGGATGGTCGAGCGACTAAATAGAACACTTAAGAACTTATTAGGGAAGATAACTGAGGATCATCCTCAAGATTGGGATGGGGTTTTACCCGCGGCCCTCTTCGCGTACAGAGAGGTCCCCAATGAACATACAGGGTTTTCTCCCTTTGAACTTGTCTTTGGCGCGCGACCGCGCGGCCCAATGTCTTTGCTGCATGATCTTATAACAGCTGACAATATTGACGATGACACAAAATCTTCTTACGAGTATGTCATCGCGCTGAGACAAAAGATTATCGAAGCATGCAAATTGGCAACGTCCTCTTCTGAATTTGCTAAGCAGAAGGCAAGACAATTTGCTAATAAGAAGAGAACTTTACGACAACTTTGTCCTGGTGACAAAGCATTTGTTTTGCTACCTTGTCGTGAAAATAGACTCCTTATTAGTTGGAAAGGTCCGTACGATATAATATCGAAAATTTCAGATGTTGACTACATCGTCGATATTAACGGGAAGCATAAAACCTTCCACATCAATATGCTTACGGAGTTCCATGAACGTCCTGACTATCTACAGCCTATTTTCCAGGCAACGGACGATTCTCATGTCAAACATGGTCATTACTCATCACTGTCTGTAATACAGGATGAGGAAACAAGTTTTTCGGATGTTAATCTTCCGCTTCCAATGATCCCACTTCATTCTAGTGAATCATGGAAAGACGTTACTGTTTCTCCTGATTTGTCTCTAGGAGAACAGCGACAAGTTTCGTCTATGTTACAAACATTTCAGGATGTCCTCACTGACATCCCTGGACAAACTCATGTCATTGAGCATGACATTGTTCTAACTGAACATACTCCAATTAGGGTTAGACCTTATCCTATCCCTATACATTTCCAAACACAGGTTGAAAAGGAGTTGGATGAAATGATAGATTTACAAATAATCGAAACCATCCACTTCTGCATATTCTTCGCCGATGGTTATTGTTCGAAAAAAAGACAATAACATACGTCTTTGCGTTGACTATCGCAAATTGAATCAAGTTACGAAGTTCGATGCTGAACCTATGCCTTTACTAGAAGAACTACTTACTCGTCTTTCTAAATCGCATTTTTTCACTAAACTTGATTTGTCTAAAGGATATTGGCAAGTTCCATTATCCGAACGCGCCAAACCTCTTACCGCTTTCTCTACTCCCAGAGGCCTTTTCCAATGGAATTTTATGCCTTTCGGCCTTATGAACGCACCAGCTACATTTGTACGCATGATGCGTCGAATCCTATCGTATCGGTCAGATGTCATTGCTTATCTAGACGACATCTGTCTTTTCAGCGATACTTGGGAAGATCACTATTCAGGGTTAGTTGAATTATTATCAACTCTGCGTGAGTATAACCTGACAGCAAAACCATCTAAAGCTTGTATTGGCTTTAGCGAAATTGCTTTCTTAGGCCATCGAGTAGGTCACGGTTTCTTGAAGACAGAAGACCATAATATCACTAAGATACTTAACATCTCTATCCCTAGGACTAAAAAGCAAGTGCGAAGTCTTTTAGGTCTCATACAATTTTATGGACGTTTCATTCCGAATCTGTCCTCTATCATGGCACCTCTCTCTACACTATTAAAGAAAGGGTCGCCTAACATGGTTCACTGGTCTCATGAATGCCAATCTTCACTAGAGAAGATCAAAACTATGTTTTCATCACCACCTATTTTAGTGTTACCTACAACAGATAAGACATTTGTTCTTCGTAGTGACGCTTCATCCACTGGGATTGGAGCGGCACTAATGCAAGAGTACTCTGGAACTCTGCATCCTGTAATGTATATATCCAGAAAACTTAATGCTGCAGAAAGGAATTACTCGGTTTTAGACCGTGAATTATTGGCAATGGTTTGGTCAATTCTCAAACTCCAAAGATTCCTTCTGGGCGCGCATTTCGTAGTGGAAACTGACCAAAAAGCTCTTACGGCTATCCAAAGTAAGAACTTGAAGAGCTCGAGATCAACTCGATACGCAATCGCTCTTCAACCTTTTCATTTCTCGGTACGAGCTATCCGTGGTTCAGAAAATGTGATGGCGGACATTCTGTCCAGATGCCCACATGATGCCACTTAACTGTTAAATATTGGATTTTTTTTAATATGTATAACTTTACAACAGTTATTTTTTGTTTCTTTACTAAGATACACATTTGTAATTTAATAATAGAATGATGGTATCGCTACTTAGCGGTTTATTGATGTTTATTCACCGCTGTTCTTTGATGATTGTTTCTTCATAAATCATAAATTTAAGATTATAGTGTGAATTTTTGGTATGCATTGTATAATTACCAGAATTGTATTATACGTACATCACACCTTCCTGGAAACATTTATTCGTAGAGAAACAATTTCTCTCAGATTTTGAGATATATTCTCACCGGTCATATTAGGAATTATAGTTATTCCTGATATTTTCATCTGCGCAGTATTCTTGCGTTGTGAGCCTATTCTACGTTGCTCCTAGATGTATTTAAAAAAAAAAAATTTTATTTTTTTCCCCCCGGGAGGTGTGGTAAGACTGTAAAGTGCAATTTTTACTATCTTGCAATATAATACATTTATATACTTATTATGTTCGCAAATATTTTGTAAACAAAGTATTTCCTTTTTAAGTGCTTAAGGAGAAGTCATTTTTGAGTTACTTCCCTTGAAAGTAGTTCCGTCATCTTCGATCGGACTCCGCGGACGAGTCTAGGCCTACTGCGATTTATTCTTTGGCTGGGTAGGAATAGATTGTTCTTGCTTCAGTATATCTATGGCCTGAATTTATACGTAGTGTTTGTATGAGTAGGACGAGTCTGTCTTATATATGGATATCTTTACATTTCTAAGTCGAACTATGTTGGTTGTCGCTAGAAAAGGTCAAAGGCTATGCAGCGGAAGTATCGCTAGCAGGGGGGTGTGATTCATGGCTGTCATCCTGTCGAGATGTCGACATTTTGTTGTAGCCGGCTTATCGCCGAAAAGTGATCTATAAGTAGATGGGGAAAAGTGATAGTCATTTAGACATGTTGTATGTACTTTACCCCAGTGTTTATTCTCTTTTGCCAAGGAATGGCAAAGTTATATTTCGCATAGAAAGGTAAAACCACAATTTATTATGAACTTGGGCTTCGCCATCGTTGTCGATAAGCAGATGCACAGTGGTACTTTTGAAAAGAATATTTATTCAAAGGAAGATGACATTCCTATGTATCAGCACTAGATTGTATGATATTATTCAATTACCTCTATGAGAGAAGCTATGAAGAAATGAGGACATTTAACGAATGACCAATTTTGGTCTGTATCCAATAGTGAGTGAAGCTCACGAGAGAAGCACAGCCATGTTGAAATTCATATACTTTGTATTTATCGAGTGAGAAAAAGGGATGCCTGTACTATCGCTCGATGAACCAAGAGATCACTGCTACATGTGAGAACCCATGTCTGGGATTCCTATATCTTTATGGAAAAATATATATATTGAACTTTACGTGAAGGGATATTCGCTAGACGAGGTTAGGTCTAGGAGCCTTCCTATATATTGGTTATGGTCTGACGTGCCCAGTCAGTAAAGCCAGATGATTTACATGATGGAACTCTGAATGCTTATTTACGAATGCTCCATTATGATATTTGCCAAGCATGAATGCTAACTTAAGATGATATTCCTGTGATCAACATTATGCTGTCTATGTCGACATTTGTTCCTGTAACCATACACGTACTGTCCAAGTGTGCGTCCCATTAAATGTTATAAAAAGACCACCGTAGTTCCAGTACTTCTTGAATTCGAACAGTGTGAGTATGAGTGATGTACTACCAACCTGTCAACTCTATCGAATCATTCTACCATTCGCGTTCTGACATTCATATACACACTCATTGTCTACACTCACATTCTTGTCGGAGCCTCATCACGTTCCAGGACAAGATGACCTGTATGACCAAAACTGTGCTGGGTTTAATGAGTTGACAATCGTTACACTTTACTACACCAGTCCCAACATCTACATTTATCAACTGGTGGACATTCACGTCATTTAACAAATATATGATAGAGGTCATAGTGTGCAGATAGCGTCATGAGCGCTGTTCTGTACTGTAGAACTGTAAATAGTTCTCACGGCTTAACCGTGAAGGGACTGAGCTGCGTTAAGTAGCGACGTCCCGTGACTGTTTAGGCGGGAGATTTTGTGACCGCTAGCAGTCGGGGAAAGGCGTTGACGGAGTGAAGTCAACCAAGGTGTTTTTCTAAGTGTGTGTTCCCGACCAGTGTTCGGTAAAGATGTTTAAAGTGTTTTGCCATGTGTGTCTCGATGGAGACTTTTGTAACGGACTGTATTGAATATTCTTTTATGTGTTACACTATTATGAAGGCCAGGATTTTGTACAGGCCGTATTTGATATTAACTGCAGTAAGAAGATTATGGAGCTATTATGAAGGCCAGGATTTTGTACAGGCCGTATTTGATATTAATTGCAGTAGGAAGATTATGGAGCTATTATGAAGGCCAGGGTTTTGTACAGGCCGTATTTGATATTAACTGCAGTAAGAAGATTATAGAGCTATTATGAAGGCCAGGATTTTGTACAGGCCGGATTTGATATAACTACAGTGTGAAGATTAATGGAGCTATTATGAAGCTGTTATGAAGGCAGTCTTTGAGGGATTTAGCTATTGTGCACGTTCGATGAAGAGTGCACTATCATTCTGTAATTGAGCTCTATGAAGAAGACATTTAAGAGTCGGAGACTTATCGACTTTATAAGGCCATATTTATAACTGCGGTGAAGGCAGTCTTTGAGGGAATGAGGCCATATGTATGAGGCCGTATCTATTACTGCGGTGGATGCCGTTTATTAAGCTTTATGCGTAATTTTCGTCTGTGTCATCGTGACTGTGTGTGTAGCCTTAATAAAACTGTTCATTAACTGTTACCAGTCGTTCTACGCTACATGGCTTCTAAGTGTGTTACTGTGATGGATGAATGTACCAGTACACACTTACTTGAGCAGTCCAGGCAGTGACAGTAATAACATATTTATAAATAGCCCTGAGGGGGCGTGGCCTATATAATATAAGGAGAACTCATTTACGCCTTCATCACTTAACCACACAATATCAATAACACTAACTTTATCAACCGAAGGAATCACATCGGCGGTATCAGTGGTAATCAAACTCGACTATTATCAGTTATGTACCCAGTATGAATTAACGTAATTATCACTGGCACTCCGTAGAAATTACAACGAAAAACAGCACTACAACATTGGCATAGGTAAAGGTCTTTTATTCTGTGTACAGCCCCCAGATTAGCGGGTTTTTGAAGTTAACAAAGTGTCCCGAAATCGCTGGACGTTGAAGCCTAATGTACTGTTTTATGTTTATATGTAAAAAGTTCCAAGGGAATGGCACGGTCGTAGGTACAGGTGGTGAGACTGGTGGGGTATCTTAGGTTCGCCGCTCGTGGTGAAACCTTCTTACTCTTGATGATGAAGACTAAACACTGTGGTATGGATTCTTCGGGGTTGTGTAAAAAATCCAGTAAAAATACTTGACGAACAGTGTTCAGTGAAATCTATGTTCTCATTCACAAATAGAGCAGTAAGTAAAATATTGCTACTGGCAAGTGTTCTTCTCCAGTTTAACTTTTAAAACGACTTTATGAATTGGGATTTTAAAACAGTCTTTGGGTTTGCTTTATTTCTGCAAACTTCAATTAGCTGAATCTCAACAGGATCGCCACAAAGATTAAATTTTAAATAATGTTCATAAGTCACTGGAGTTATCGAACTGCGTGGGCAGGACTCTGCATATAATTAATTAATTAATTGCTGGGATGCAAGGTTGAATGATCATTCTGTATAAAAGATAGAAAAACATGAAATGCAATACAAATCATATTATAATCTGACGCGCGATAAATTTACGTTTACCCTATTTTCTACCTCGCGTCTTTAATTATATAAATTCAAGAAAAGCTCCCCGCGGGTCTAATAGTTAAAACACACGTCTATATGTACAGAACTAAACTGTATTAAATAGTTATAATTCCCTTAACTGTGCGGTTTGAGTTTACTGCTTTGTAGTTGTGGTCCTCCTTCGCCTTGGGACAGTCGCGATATAGGTGGCCACCTGCGCAGTATCGACAGACTGCATCTCTCCTGCACGTTTTCTTCGTGTGTGAGAATTGCTGGCAGTTGGAACACTGCATCACCGGAGGGATATATGCCTCTGTCCTCTTTGATGTCTCTTTGAGTGTCAGTCTTTCAGGTCTTGTCTCTCCTTCAATAGTGACTACCACCAGATTGGTATCTTTTCCATTCCATGTCGTTAACCTCTCGACCTGTATGAACTGGGCACCTGTGTTTTCAGACTGTAGGCAATCCTGGACATCACTAGCGGACCATTTTATGTCCACCCCTCTTAGCACCAATCTTTTTGTTGTCTTGTTGGTCTCCATCATTACTTTTATCTGGTGAGGCAGCATGAATTCTTTCGGTCCGGCGTCCAGTTCTGTCATCAGTGAAGTTGTCTTATCAGTGTTGTTGAGCGAAAGCACGACTCCTTTTTCGTGGTTCCGTACCTTAGAGATGCTTCTCCTGCCTGTTATTGTCTCTAGGATGCTGATCACTTTGTCATCTGGTAGGGCCCTGAGTGTGGCCTCACCTCCAGACATCTGAGTGATCTTAACGCTCTTCTCCTGTATCTCAGCTGTGTTGCCTGTCTTGTTTGCCTTTGTTCCCTCTTCCCTTCTTCGGTCCCGGTCAGGACAAGAATCATGCACCTGTTTGCTGTCGGAAGAAGCTTTTTCTTGAGTAAGGGCTTTTCAGCAGCTGTCATCTATTTTTTCACCCGGGGTAGGTCTGGTGGTTTGCATCTCTTGGTTATTGTTGGTTTTTTCTTCGGCTCTGGACGTCTGGTGGCCGCTTTGTTGACCTTCACATATCTCCGCCGCTTGGTGATCTTCCGTCACTGGGTCACTGATAGCGTCTTCGATGTCCATGTCTGGCACGACGGGCGTGGATGTTGGTGGTGACTTTGCAAGTTTGTCCCTTGCCTCCCTCTGGAGCCTCATAATTATCATCATAGTCTGTGCGAGCCTTTTCACGGCCCCATCTAACTCTGGGCTCGAATAAGGGTCTTTTTCTTTGCGGCTGTCAATGGTGTCAGGAGCTGTTTCGCTCGGCTTCCCAGGAGGCCCGGCCTCCACGCTAGCACCCGGAGCAGCCCTGCTCTCCGGCAATTTGATCTTGTCCTTTTCCTTCGAAGCTTCGGGTCGCTCATCGGTCGTAGTATCAGAGGTTGCGTTGTTCGTCTTCTGAGGAGGACTGGCCACGACGCTAGTGGTTGGAGTATTCGTGCTCTCTGGTTGACTCTGTTTGTTCTCTGCAGGTTCTTGTCTGATGCTGCTGACAAGTGTTTGAGGGCTTGTATAGACTTTCCTCTTCTTCGCTTGTGGCTTCGTACGAGTCATTTTAGTCTATTGCTACCGTATAATGATCCGTTGGGTGAGCTCTGTGTACGTCCTGAAAAGGACGCTGGTTATAGTGCTGTCTTGATCGTCCTGAAAAGGACGCTGGTTATAGTGCTGATTCATGTTGCGTTCTTTTCAACAAAACAAGAGTTCTTTATATATATCAGAAAAAGAGCGTCCTGATTGGTTATTCTATCGGTCTATTTATCCTATAGTGAGCGCGGAAAATATGCCGGTGTTGTTTATACAGATTAAAAATACGACAGGATGCATATTGCACAAAAGACGATCTGGCTCCTTCTCAACTCTAACTCGACTCCCTCACTGTTTCTGTTTAAATCCACATATCCACTCCTGTACCACATGATTGCCACGTCAAAATGTCAGGCAAAGCTCCGCCCATCCCTCTAGGGAGCAAATCAGGAGTCCTATGCTCAGTTTTGATGGCATGAAATCACATCTTAGTAAAGATTATCTTCCTCATCGATACACCTCAAGGTCCGCCCACTAATGGAAACTTCCCACGATATCTCTTGCCTGGAGTCACACCTCATCCGGATTTAGTGCTCATAAATGTATTTTCCTCTGGTGTCAGACAACGCCGAGATGTCTAAAGCCAATGGCTGTCTCTCATTACATCTCCTGCGTCTCACACGTTTGTCTTCCTTTCAGATGGAAAAGGTGTTTCGTTTGGATCGCCCATTCCCGTGTGAGAATGCCAACATGAGCACAAATATACACCGTAGACCAGATCGACAACTATTACTCAGTCTAAAATTACGCACTTCTGGCCACACGGACACAGCAAGATAATTTCATAAAACTAATATATCACGTGAGAGACGGTATATGAACGACGACCTCGTCAAAAATATAAACCACGATTCTACATTCACTTATCTTCTTCTCCGCCTTACAGTCTTCTGCCCCAGCTGTTACAACGTGTATCACGTTTTCTCCACCTCATATATATATATATATATATATATATATATATATATATATATATATATATATATATATATATATATATATATATATATATATATATATATATATATATATATATATATATATATATGTGTGTGTGGTTGTGTGTGTGTGTGTGTATGTGTGTGTGTATTTTAAGTTTTCTTTCTTCTCCAACTGTTTTTGTGTCTGTCTCTGTTTCTTTGGGTCTGCCTATATTTTTCATATTTGCCTCTATTTAGTGTGTCTGCCTCTATTATTTGTACTTGACTCTATTATTTGTGACTGTCTCTATTTCCTGAGCCTGCTTGTATTTTTTTTTAATTGAGTCTGCCTCAATTTCCTTTACCCAAGATTATTTCATAAACCAAATGTCTTGTAACGCTGTTAACTCGTTTTCAGGCTCTGTGGACTCTCCTTTTAGAGCTGTAGAGTATTGAAAGAACTGATTTTATTTAAACAACATTACACAAAACTTGACCATGATAACGGATAGGGACAAGGCGTTAGGATTTATGGTTAGACTATAACGCAACGCACTGAAGGCGACTTATCAGTGGAAACGTATGATTTAATCACTGCAGATTATAACGTTTTCGTAGTTCTCTATGTCTCCGATCCACACAATGAGACATAATGTGTGATTTGAGAGACTTATATTTGTGTTGGACGCGATGTATTTTAATGCCAGTTCAAGTCACTATGTCCTCTTCTTAATTCATGTTATAATGTTTGGTCGAGAAGGTTGATAGTGAGATATGGCTATCGTCAGGCTCACAAGGGAACTTGTCAAACACATCGTCTCAACTTTAGTTTAGGCAGCACTTTGCGCCGGTCAAAAATTGAAATACTGTTTAATTTAATTTTTATCCATCAAAGGAAACTCAACTTATACATATCTGCTCACGTATACTAAGTCTAGCAAGAGTCTATTTATCCCACATAAAATATAACTGCATGATTCTTTTACACTAACAATCGGCAGAAAAAAGTCTTCGCAATTTAAATTACCGTTAAAATCCTTTCTTTCGTACAAAGGGTTTACGAAAATTATATAAAAACCGCTATCTAATGTTTTAAAAGTTATAAATAACTGTTTTGTATATATTACTCCCCTTGTAATAAACATTACGTCCCTTAGATAAAACGCAAACATGTATCTTAACGTTTCAGTATGAGAGAAACAGTAATGCGATGATAGTGGAAAATTGGTAAGAGTTCCCAACGTCAATGTCTGGTTGTGTAGCGAACACAGAAAGTTAGTTAAAAGTCAGTGACTTTACATGCTTATTGTATATGTGGGTACTGACCTTTATCTCCCCCCCCCCTTTTTTCCCACCTTTCTTTTGTTCCAATGCGTACCGGAATCAATACTTGCAGAGTTTGTATTTGTAACTGGCTAAGCATTCCAAGGGAGGTAACTAACTTTCGTTTCTGTGACTGCCATAATAAAACCCAAAATGTGTTGTAAGAAAGTGCTAAATATCTCTCAACTGGATTGAATTTAATGTTGTACCCAAGCTTGCCCTCAATTAAAAAAAAAGGCTTTGAAAGCTGAAGTTTGAAAGATGTGTGCAAGAGAGACAAGAAAAGATGAGGCCAGGATTCTGGGATCAAGAAGATGTCGATCGCAGCAAGTCTGCCATCACAGGTGTCAATACCTTGTCAAGGTATGGCGGCTTGCGTACCCTGATAACCTATAGGGCTATGTCAGCGGGAGTTTTACTCCTGGAAGGTTCTACCAAGTTGGACAGGTTTGCGTATGTAGGGGTCAGACTAATTGCAGACACCCTGGTCCTCCAGGTTGGGTGTTTTAGCATAGGGCTGACACACTTGTCTATGAAAAAAGAAACAAAGTTACGGAAACGACAACAAATAAACAAACTTTGCGGCGGGACTGATATCCGGAGACTGAGGCTCGTATGACTGTCAGTGGTGAAAGCCGAAAGGAGGCCACTGACACGAGAACTGACGTCCTAACCGCAAAACGTGAAACAAGAATAGGATTTTGGAATGTCAGGACAATGAACGAGACGGGAAAACTAAACAGGTCACAACAGAAATGAGACAACATAGAATATACATTCTAGTGATAAGAGAAAGCAGATGGACAGGGACAGAAAAATTTAAAACAGTAACAGGAGAAACAGTACTTTACTCTGGCAGAGATGATGGACATCACAATGAAGGTGTAGCCATTATTCTACAGAAGGGAATAGAAAGGTCATCACTGGAATGGAAACCCATCAACAACAGACTGATAAGAATAAGATTGAGAGGGAGATTCACCAACACTACAATAATACAATGCTACGCACCAACAAATGACAGCGACGTAGAGGTCAAGGATGAATTCTATCCAAAAAGAAATGGAAGACACACCAAGATACGATCTTATCGTAGTAATTGGAGACCCCAATGCGAAAGTTGGAACACACATTACAGATAATGAAACAGTAATTGGGAAATGCGGCAGCGGAACAGCAAACGATAATGGGGATAAATTAATAAGTTTCTGTAACTTTAACAACCTGGTCATTGGAGGAACACTTTTCCCACACAACTAAATTGACAAATTAACATAAGAATCATCAAATGGTTGGGACAGAAACCAGATAGACCACATGATGATTAATGGTAGATGGAGACATGCATTACAAGATGTGAAGGTAAGAAGAGGTGCACATGTGGGAAGTGACCCCCATTTAGTCGTAGCAAAACTGAAGGTAAAAATCACAACTGCTGGACCAACTGTAACTACAAAGAAAAGGTTAGACATCAACAAATTAAAGGACTCCCTTACCAGAAAAGCTTTTGCGGCTGATATAAAGAAGCGATATCAATTTGCCAAAAGTCAGGAAAAGACACTGACTGAGGATATAGACCATAAATTCAACACCATTTCAACAATATATAAGGAACGCAGCAAATCATGATTGGAATTCCAGGAAAGGAAGAAGCAAGACTGAATAACACCAGAAACATTAAACACCATAACGATGAGAAAGGAAATGAGAAGAAAGAAAACAGAAGCGAAGTCCCCCAGGTTAAAGCAACTACATAGCGAACAGTACAGTCAGCTCGACAAGGAAGTTAAACGCCAAACCCGAGCCAATAAAATGGAATTTACTAGACGATCTTGCAAGACAGGCAGAAGAGGCAGCACTGAGAAACGAACAAAGAACAATATATAAAATAACTAAAACATCAACGGAAAACGAGGTGCAAACAATATTACATAAGTAAGAGATAAGAAAGGAAATCTCATCACGAAAGCAAAGGGACAGGAAACACGATGGGCAGAGCATTTCAGAAAAAGTCTGAACAAAAGAACCACCAGAGACACAGTTGAATGTTCCAGAGGCTTAAAACGATCTAGATTTTAATACAGACATTTCACGAAAAGAAGAAATCATCACGGCAATCAAAGGGTTGAAGAATGGAAAAGCGCCTGGCCACGACAACTTAAATGCATAGCTTTTTCAGACTGACCCTGAGCTAGCAGTAGAACTACTATAGTCCGTTCGGAAGTTCGTGCCCACACATCGAACTTTGTAACTTTGCAACCCCTTGACGGATGTTATTGAAATTTGTAACGTGACCTACTGATATCAGTGCAGTTATTAATATATTTTTTGCCATTACAAAACTCATGTCATGTTCGAATTTTCTTCTTTAAGTTATATAAAAAAACTCTTACCGTTGTCTGGGTTAATTTTTATTAGTTCTACAGGAAAGTTATAAGATCCGTTCAAAAATTGCGCACTTAATTTTTGTTGCAGCACAGCACAAGCAATGAAATGTGCTATTCAATATTTTTTTTTATTGAATTAGTGCAGTGGCTACATGTCCGCACGAGTGCGCATCTATTATACACAGTCGCGAATAATTATTTCAGAGGCGTATGCTAATTGCAATGAGTTGGCTGCAACGAAACAAAACGACACCAGCGTATAATATATTAATAAACTAAACTGCATAATTATGAAAAGCGCAATGAATCTGAAATGTAAATGTATCATTTTGCAGAAGGTAACTGTTATATTGTACAGGCATTTTCGCAGAGAGGCTAAGATGGGTTGTTTATACCACGACATCCAAGAACCAGGTAGAAGAACACGAAAGGCCCTGGGTGTGGATAGAAGATCATTTCGACGTTGGATACAACAGGACGGTGATTGTACAGAGGCTGCGGTTAAGCAAGGAAGGAAGAAAAAAATTGATGATTTTGACAACGATGTCATTAGACGTTTGATTTTGAAGATGTTTAATGCAAATCAACTTGTTACTCTCCGCATGCTGAAAAGTCGGCTGCAAGCAGAATGCGATATTAACGTCTCAAAAACAACTCTTTGGCAACTTGTCAGAAGTGTCGGCTTCACATTTAGAAAAACGTCTGGCGGAAGGAATTTTTTATGCTAAAAACCACATCTAGTTACAGCTCGAAGCAAATACCTGAGGCAGATTCGTGAGAGAAGGCAAGACGGCTATGATATAGTATATTTGGACGAATCTTGGGTTAATGCTCATAAAACGAACGAGAAAGAATGGCAATCTGTTGACGGAGACCATAGAAGGAAAATTCCCAGCAGCAAAGGTCAACGCATTATATTAGCACATGCTGGCAGCAGACAGAATGGGCTTGTCCGTGATGCAGAGCTTATTTTTCAATCAAAGTCTGTAGATGGTAGGGACTACCACAGTGAAATGAATGGGTAAATTTTTCGAGAATGGATAGTGAATACACTCTTCCCGACTCTAGATAGGCCGTCTTGCATGGTGATGGATAATGCGTCCTATCATAATGTTCTAGCGCAGGAGGATAAAGCTTCCACTTCGGCAAGAACGAAAGAAGAAATCAGGAGGTGCCTTGTGAATGAAAATATCTTCGCTGACAACAGTTATTTAAAACCAGAGTTGTTGCAGCTTGTGAGACAGAGGAATAAGACAAAAGTGTATCTGATTGATAAAATCATCCAAGAGCAGGGTCATGTTTCTCTTCGACTCCCACCTTACCATTCTCACCTTAACCCAATAGAGCTGGTTTAGGCTAGAGTTAAAGGGCAAGTGGCCGCCCAGAACACCACTTTTAAAATGTGCGATGTTAAAGACCTGACTCGTGAAGCCCTTTCAGGAATACACATAGAGTACTGGGCTAAATGTGAAGAACACGTGCTCCAGGAAGAAGAAAATTACTGGCAGAGATGGCTTGCTGTTTATCGAACTGTCGTAAAATTTTAAATCTGTATGAACAACACGCTCAAACATTCCCCACTCATAAACCCGCTATCGTATTTTTAAATCTGTAAATAACTATAGTATTTGAACTTTGTCTGAGAACGCAGTCAAATTTACCGCCAAAAATCTATCTAGGGTATTTGAATTTGTCTAGGAAACAAGTCAGAAGTTACTGCCCACCAAAATTTATCTAAGAGCATAGTACAAATCTAACAACCAATCAAATCGTTTCCTTTTCTTGTAGTGATAAGAACATTTTGGTTAACGTGAAACTAGAGGTTATTTTGTGTTTTTGACCAAACGTAAATAATTTATTTTTAAATAACTAAAGATAATTAAAATGAAAGGGATATCTTGAATTATAGCGCTGATGTTGCTTAACACATAAACATAAAGATTCCCTCATAATAAAATTATATTGACTTAGTAAAATTGATTTTAGGTATATTTCACATCAGGGTAATGCCAAATTTAATGACTTAAAAATTACCCAGATTGAAATGCAAAGGAATAAATGTGGTGAACTTCTAAATACAATATCTAAATTAGAATATAACAGTATAGCAGAATACGAGGAAAACGTTAGAAAATGTGGACACTACGGTTAGAAAACACGCTTAGCTCCTATTGCGAATGACGTAATTCTAGACGTGTTACGAGAGACTCTCGTAATTAGCTTGAAAGTACATGGAAAAAGAATTGAACAGGAGGTAGTTTAAAAATAAACAACTAACATAGAAAAAAAGATAGAATTTTGAACCAAGCCACTTAGCCCCATAAAAATCATATATTCGTGTACCTGAAGACTTGTTGACCAAGAATACGTTGTTAGTTATCTAAATAGTCCATTAAATAATCAAATATTGGTAATAATACATAGAGAATCGGAGATACTGTCAGGTCAAGTCATGTCTGCTTAGATTGGATAGCATATTTTTTTTTTTTGGGGGGGGGGGGGGGAAATTAGGTGAAAGAAAGGCTAAGATAGTACGATGAAGTGGATTGGGTGAAATTTGAAGGAAGCCGAAATATTATTGGCTGACCTAAATGTACAAATCTAGTTGGTAATAGTAACACATAGAGGTTTGAGATATTTTTTTAAAAATAAAGTTTCATTCAAAACAGGAGATGCTTGGTCTCATTGGCCAAAGCCTTTTACTTTAACGAAATAGTAGGCTGCTCGCTGCCATTTTTTCAAAATATTCTGAGGAACAAGCAGCGATGAGCAGACTTGTGCTTTGTTTTAAAATAACTAACAACAGAAAGCAGTCTGAACAGAGGCAGTGATGAAAGTGTGCCATATTCTATTGCCTAATTCATCGTTACTTGTTTATATTTCCTTGATATGTGGTACGATTGATTTTATTGAATTTTTATTTAAAAAGGGTTGTGTGAAAAAAGCAAAGGCCATGTAAAAGATTGTAATTAAATGGTTCCATGGCAGACTTAGGCATACCCTAGATGTTGATCCATCATATAAGGGACTATCTAAGAAGTTTAAAACTACAGGACTATATATATGATGGTCATACAGGAACATTACACCTATCTTATTGCATGGAAAAGATTACTGCAGGAATGACAGAGGCGTAGCATCCATTTGGGAAGAGAAAAGAAAACTGGTACAATTTGTTCCATCAAACTAAAGTGGAGAAGCAGAGTTGTCAGAGAGAGCTGACCATGTTCTTTTGTATTGAATGTATGTTTACATGTAAAGTAGGAGGAATTAGTTTGATATTAAGACAGAACCATAACTTGCATCGACAGGGGTTCCTGCTGGCACTTGTCTGGTGCTGGTACTCGATGATAGAGAAATTCAGCACGATTTCTAAGAGTCTCTGGCACCTGATTGTATTAAAGAAAGAGAGATGCTCTCGTGGAGCCAATAACTTTGGAAGATACATTCTATTGTTTGTTTGTCCTCCCCACATGAACACATCTGTCTTTCTTGCAGGTTTGTTGTTCTATCTGGTGGTGGATCCAGAAGTACGTTCCTAAGCATTGTGTGGAAGGAACACGAAAGTGATTGGACCACTCCTGAGATCTGGCCTCCACATAGTGATGGTAGTCCAGCATATTAACTGAACCGTGTGTCGACCAACTATAAAGCAACTGGGTGTAGCATTGCAGCTCCACAGACCAGGAATCTGGTGCAGATAAGTTCATGAACATAAAGTTACCACAAATAATATACTAGAATCCGGTGCTTGTCTTGTGATAATAAAGACAGGAAACTAGGACAATGTTTAGATACTCCATGATTGTGTAAACATTAAATACAGACAGTGTAGATACTATTTATTGTGTCAATTATTTTGATATGTAAATATATAAATACATATCCTTGTTTTCATTCCAAATTACAAAGAAAAGAGAAAATTAAGCATTACATTACATTGATTGATTTTGTTAACTTCTGAAGTTGTTAAATTATTTCCATGTTCATTACTTGTGTATTAATAAATTAGGAATAGTTTATAAATGCACAGGTCGAAGGTCAGTCGTACCGGGGAAGGCAAGGTAGGCTCTTGATCTATACACTTGACCATCTGGACAAGAGTACTTAACAGTCTGACTATATCCTGTGTCATCCATACACCAGTGCTCATTTCTGAGACTCCGGTATTTACATAGATCACTAATACTTTGTCTTGATCTATTGTTCATCTCTAAATTACCCATCTCGCAACAGGAGTGATAGAGTATAGAAGTAAATAACAGGGATTTACGGTCAGGATCGTGATACACGATGAGACTTCTATTTTGTGTGTATCACTATAATTAATTCTGGCGGCATTTATTGCCGGTCAAAAATACAGTTTGTCCATTATCATTTGTGTGTACATTAAAAGCAACAAAAGAATATAAAAAAATTTTTACTCCTAACTGGGATATCTTATTTAATTTATTGTAATATATAAATATATATATATTTTAGATAAAATATAAAAAGGTGCTAAACCGTTTTGTTCACATACTAAAAGTACTTGCGTTTTAATGTATTGTTCACTTAAAAATTGAAACATTTTTTTCAATTGGCACAAAAATAAAGCAAAAAATATGTTTGTAATTTATTATGTAATTTGCTGCCCATAGTAAATTATTATTACTTCCCCTGAGTTACATTGCAGTTTTCAGTGTAGGTCTCCTTCGTCGTCTTCTTAGTTAGTTCTCATAAAATCACGTAAATCTCTCTTATAAAATTGATAGTCCGTCTTATACTTGTCTCGCCAACATTCAGTTTCTCTAATAAAGTTGATAGTCCGTCTCATGCTTGTCGCGCCAACATTCAGTTTATCTAACCTGGGGGTGGAGAAGGCTGTGCTGTCACTCAGCTGCTCTCGTGGAGCCAATAAAGTTAGAAGATACATTCTATTGGTTGTTTGTCCTCCCCACATGAACACATCTGTCTTTCTGGATTTCAATTTGTTGATCTGATTATATTTGCGTCTGTAATGATTGCTTTTCAGTGTAAAAATGATTACTTCTTCTTCTTACACTTTCAGACGTCCACTTGAATATTTTCAAAGAAAGCAGTAGTCAGCTTAAAACTCTTTGACTCCAGACCTACGCTCACAGCGTTGGTAAATGCAACGCGCTGTGTCCGCGCAACGGTCAGAGCGTTGTTTTAGTTTATCACGAATAAACCTCAAAAATCTCCATATTGCAGTGAGAGTTCAACAGTGGCCAAAATTCAGAGTATCTACTGAGGGTCTTGAAAGGTGTCTACCTTTCGCCCAAGATTATTCTTGGCAGAGATGTGAATTGAAGAATGGTTCTTCAATTCTTGGGAGCCTGATAGGAATTTAAAGATATCAAGTACTACGGCTGATAGGATTCAGAACGTGTAAACTTTTTATCTTGTCTGACCTTCTATGAGTTAGGACTTTACTCGTTATGATGATCCTCTAACAGATTTAACTAAGAAAAATATAACTTTAATAGCTCAGTTGTAAGTATTTCAACGACTAGGACATACGGGTGCAGTTCACTCAAAATGATGATTAAATCAACTATAAATTATTATATTTACAGATAACGAAATTTAATAGTCAATTATCGTTAACAATTGTAAAATAAATAACGGTTGGGGTGAATTAGATAGCGTGTTTAAAATGTCATCACGTGATGGTCTGATTAGAAAACATTCATTATTAGAGAGTTCACTTGGCAGCTTTTGATGGGTGCTTATTTCAGTTGGTTTCTCCTCCAGCAGAAGCTTGTGATTTGCAAGTTATGAACTGGTTTACTCTTGTCACTGGTCAAGTCTGGTGGCCGCAACACGTCCTTCGTAGTAGCGTGGAGTAATTGCGAAAATAGTCCAGCGTCTGTTAAGATCCGTTTGCTTTAGAAGTCTAGCTTTGACTGCAGGCCACTTATACCACTTACTTGTTCCACAGACAGCACCACTAATTGGTACCACAGACCCAAAGAAATTAGCACAATGACATGTAGATTGCTGGACCTATCACATAATCTCTCATGCAGACATCTTCAAACTTCAGCTTGGGCACAAACTAAGTGTAATACAGTTGACTGATGTTTAGCACTTTATTACAACTCACATTCAACACACTTGTGAACTAAATAGCTTTTAAGTCACTCTCTTTCTTCAATATACAACCAGCCAATTTTCCACGCAACACTGGATCGCGTTTTCTCACATACTGAAACGTTTTGTTTTTCCTTAACCAGCTGCACTTGGGCTATCAGCCTTTCGGCCCAACGACATGTCATTGCGTGGCTGGGGAGCCTGTGGACATTCCTTCTAACCGGGTTAGGAGCTTCGCTACTTCCCATCCACAGAGGGTTTATCTCAGGAGCCGTTCAGGTTATTAAGTCAAAATCCCGGTCTATGACACTCCTTGAAATGCTCACGCCAAATCTTGAACCTTGAACACCTGATCGCCAGCGCAATGTGGTAACCATTACACCAGCGCGGCTCCCAATATTGAAACGTTAAGAGACAGTTATACCTGAAATCTAAGGGACGTAATTTTTATTTCCAGCGAACGAAATATATCCGAGAACGATAATCATATAATTTAAAGCATTACTTTTTTTAATTGTTTAAATTATTTTCGTACATTTATATTGTTACAACAAAAAAAATTGCAAAGTCTGTTATATTTTGTACATAATACTTCTGTAATTGTCTTCTTTTATATGAATATGCATGAAAGGAAATAAAACCTTGACACGGGGCACAAACAAGTTTCGCTTTAGTGCAGAATACCTTTACTGCTTCACGTATATTTTTGACCGGCGCCATCTTGTCAGAAAACTGGTGATTGATAAGTCGAACAATTGACTTTTACAGCGTCACGTTATAGCCTAACCATAAAACCTAACGCTCAATCCCTAACCGTTCTCAAGGTCTTCATTTTATAATGTTGTTTACATCATTTCTGTTCTATCAATACTTTTATAGCTCTTCTAGGAGCATAGACCGTCAGCAAACACGTGACAATTCTTCCTCCTGTCACATGACATCAACTAACCCTGGGGATTCAAGAATTAGGACTGTCCACTAATAATGTCAACAGGTTTAACCAAAGTATGTTATATTCCTCGCCAGCTTCTCCCATTGTTCTACTGCCCACTAATAATGTCAACAGGTGTAACCAATGTATGTTATATTCCTCGCCAGCTTCTCCCATTGTTCCACTGTCCACTAATAATTCAACAGGTGTAACCAATGTATGTTATATTCCTCGCCAGCTCCTCCCATTGTTCCACTGCCCACTAATAATGTCAACAGGTGTAACCAATGTATGTTATATTCCTCGCCAGCTTCCCCCATTGTTCCACTGCTCACTAATAATGTCAACAGGTTTAGCCAATGTATGTTATATTCCTCGCCAGCTTCTCTCATTGTTCCACTGTCCACTAATAATGTCAACAGGTGTGTACCAATATATAGCTTCAGTAAGTACTGCGGCACTGCCCATGGACACCGCTGATTCTGAACCTGAACTGGTAAACCAATGGTATCATTGTGGTCTTGAGTAACCGATATAAATGGACGTCTATTCAATATAATGTATTGACAATCTACTTGCTGCCTTTCAGTACGTACAATCTACTTGCTGCCTTTCAGTACGTACAATCTACTTGCTTCCTTTCAGTACGTACAATCTACTTGCTGCCTTTCAGTACGTACAATCTACTTGCTGCCTTTCAGTACGTACAATCTACTTGCTGCATTTCAGTACGTACAATCTACTTGCTGCTTTTAAGCACGTACAATCTACTTGCTGCCTTTCAGTACGTACACTCTACTTGCTGCCTTTCAGTACGTACAATCTACTTGCTGCCTTTCAGTTCGTACAACCTACTTGCTGCCTTTCAGTACGTACAATCTACTTGCTGCCTTTCAGTACGTACAATCTATTTGCTGCCTTTCAGTACGTACAATCTACTTGCTGCCTTTCAGTTCGTACAACCTACTTGCTGCCTTTCAGTACGTACAATCTACTTGCTGCCTTTCAGTACGTACAATCTACTTGCTGCCTTTCAGTACGTACAATCTACTTGCTGCCTTTCAGTACGTACAATCTACTTGCTACCTTTCAGTACATACAATCAGTACGTACTTACTTGCTTCCTTTCAGTACGTACAATCTACTTGCTACCTTTCAGTACGTACAATCTACTTGCTGCCTTTCAGTACGTACAATCTACTTGCTGCCTTTCAGTACGTACAATCTACTTGCTGCCTTTCAGTACGTACAATCTACTTGCTGCCTTTCAGTACGTACAATCTACTTGCTACCTTTCAGTACGTACAATCTACTTGCTGCCTTTCAGTACGTACAATCTACTTGCTACCTTTCAGTACGTACAATCTACTTGCTGCCTTTCAGTACGTACAATCTACTTGCTGCCTTTCAGTACGTACAATCTACTTGCTACCTTTCAGTACATACAATCTACTTGCTTCCTTTCAGTACGTACAATCTACTTGCTACATTTCAGTACGTACAATCTACTTGCTGCCTTTCAGTACGTACAATCTACTTGCTACCTTTCAGTACGTACAATCTACTTGCTGCCTTTCAGTACGTACAATCTACTTGCTGCCTTTCAGTACGTACAATCTACTTGCTACCTTTCAGTACGTACAATCTACTTGCTGCCTTTCAGTACGTACAATCTACTTGCTACCTTTCAGTACGTACAATCTACTTGCTGCCTTTCAGTACGTACAATCTACTTGCTACCTTTCAGTACGTACAATCTACTTGCTGCCTTTCAGTACGTACAATCTACTTGCTACCTTTCAGTACATACAATCTACTTGCTACCTTTCAGTACGTACAATCTACTTGCTGCCTTTCAGTACGTACAATCTACTTGCTGCCTTTCAGTACGTACAATCTACTTGCTACCTTTCAGTACGTACAATCTACTTGCTGCCTTTCAGTACGTAC
The DNA here is from genome assembly GCA_024509875.1 of Oreohelix idahoensis. NCBI lineage: Eukaryota > Metazoa > Mollusca > Gastropoda > Stylommatophora > Oreohelicidae > Oreohelix > Oreohelix idahoensis. The sequence continues at coordinate 214,125 of JAMPIV010012760.1, forward strand.
AATCAACTTGCTGCCTTTCAGTACGTACAACCTACTTGCTACCTTTCAGTACGTAATATCTACTTGCTGCCTTTCAGTACGTACAATCTACTTGCTGCCTTTCAGTACCAATAAAACTACTTGCTGCCTTTCAGTATTAGTCTAGTTACAATTAAACAACGGCTTGTAAAAACAGTTGTTCGTTAACCAAAACTTTGTTCTTGTTCTCACTTGTTACATTCAGTTAGACAGATAACACTAGTCAACAACCAATATGTACCAGAATATAAAATAGCTGATCTTTACTAATTTGTGGTGTCTTAAAAAACGAAATGAACATTAAAAAATGTTGATTGGCTCTAGTTTTTCAAGATATATTGCTACTATTTATTTAATTACGGACCAATTTATAAATATGACGCAACTGTTGTGGCGATTGCATAATTTTTTCTAATGACCAATAAAAAATGTAACTAGAAGTTGATGATTCAATCCTACCTAAGATTACATCACTTTTGTGTATAAATGGATCTTAATCTCTGATAAAATTTTGCATTTAGTTAGTGCATTTGTCCTTATCAAAAGTATCGTAGTTAGAAATGCCTAGGACATGTGTGAACAGTGCTAATAATTTCTGTTATATTTTGTGGTGAGGTGACATTGCTATCACAAAAACGAGATATAACTAAAGTGATTAAGGAGGAGTACAGTTGGTATTTTGGCTGCAGAATAGGTGATCAAGATAAGAGCTGGGCGGCACAATATGCTGCAATACATGTCCCGCACTTCTCAAACTGTTGTTGACTGGCAACAAGCAAGCTATGCCTTTTGCAGTCCCAATGCCTTGGAGAGAGCCCACTGCTCATCTCAACAACTGTTACTTTTGCATGGTCCCTCCAATTGGGAAAGGCATATCAAAGAAGAAAAAATGGACTCTGGAATATCCAAACAGCCCCTCTGCAATACGTCCGGTACCACATGGCGATGCCCTACCAGTTCCCAAGTGCCAGAATCATTTCAGCTGCTTCACCATGATGAAAGTAGGAGGACATTGGTGATCCTGAGACCATCAACCTCAAAGGACCCAGAATTTGAGGCAAACTACATCCACTAAAACCACACTTAATAACCCAAGGTG